>JASVER010000041.1:5768751-5909465 GCA_030449065.1 Oceanodroma leucorhoa | reverse complement strand
GGGTGTTTGTCTTTTCCAAAATATCCTTGCATACTTAAACCATGATGGGACTTGATGAATTCATCTATGGCAATGCATTCATTTGTCTCTTCTCCCAATTAACGTTCATAGAAAACACATGCAAGTCTCACTATTAAACAGGAAACTTGTTCCAAATGCACTAGTAATTCCTTGCTTGGTCAGTTCCCTTCCTTCAAGTAAAGTGTGCTCAATGCTCAGCCACTGCCCTGCCCTAGGCTGTGGACATCAGGGAGATAATCTGATGTACTGTTTCCCATTTAAACTAGAAATTTTTAGCCACTGCTTGGTTTTCCAAAGGCTATATTTCAAAGGAATTTCAAGTAGGAGCAAAGGCTTGGTAAAACCCTTCTGTCCTGCAGAATATGGTCCTCCTCCACCAGAGGCAGTGGCACTACACAAGCTCTTTCATAAACCAAGGGGCAATGAGGACTTTCCCTCTATATTCCTGGTGACAGGCTATTCTAGACCAGCACAACGTGGAAGCTGGAAATTAAGGGGTAAAAGAGAAGTAAAAAAAAAAATATATCGTAGCATAGCATTGTTACTGCTTAAAGAAACCTAATGTTCCCAGCCAGCTTCCCCAGAACATTTTTAATTCTTCCAGTTCAGTAGAGTATTGTGAAGCGATTACCCCAAACGCTTAACCTCAATTCTGGGTGCTGCAGATATTGCTTCTATGGGGAGGAGAAATTGATGTTTTAGTCAAGACTTTCTCTAGCACAGTCTGATTCTTCTTACAAAGCACTGACAAACGTCCTGCTTCCCCCATTGCTGTGGGGCACTTCCCTGCTCACCCCTCGAAGCCTCTTGCTGGCTAAAACTGCTCAAAAAACTTACTGCCCCTTGGCCTCTTCCTTGATCTGATACCCCCTCGATTCTGTGGGTAGCACCTATCAGATCAATTGTCGTTTAACTTGGAGGGGACTGAACTCTTCTCTCATTTAATCCTTAGATATGGTATCTACCATCTTCAGTGAAGTATATGATTGCTCACAGATACAAAACATACTAAAAAAGTCACCCCTTTTTCAGCATAAATATGTTAAATCTCATAAACTCCAGATATCTATACCTCCCTGTGTCATCCCTCAGTTGAAATATTTCACCACAAATAGTACCAAACCCTGGGATCTTTTCTTTTGCTGTTGCTTACCCAGATATTAATTGGCAAAGAACTTTCCCCTTTGTCCCATGGTCAACTGTTTGCTTCCACATATGCCTCATTGGGGGCCTTATCAAAAGCTTGCTGGGAAGCTGAGCAAATGATGATGCTTTTGATCATGTCTGCTAGCAAACCACAACAGCTTTCTGCTTTGTAGAAAGAGTGTTGGTTTGGTAGCATGCAGTCAGCTGCACAAAGCATTATACAAGTGAGATTTTGGTGGTTTCTCTGTAGATACGCTATCCCGGCCTGCAGGACTGCCGTTCGTACCCCACTGCCACAGGTACGCCCCACTACCCTCTCCTCGGAAGAAAGCCGTGCACCTGATCCTCATTTACAAGAACATGGCCCGACAGGGTGCTGTCAGAATAAAAGGATTTAAAAATAATTTACAGCCGTTCTGGGGTCCTGTTACAAAGTAGGACCAGTGAATATGCAAATTTATATTTCTTACTTTCAATGTATCATCTACTTCATTTATTTTAGGGGTTGCTGAATGAGTAATATCTTGTCCCTGTGGAATCCTCTAGAGAAGATCTGGAGGATCTACCACCCACTGCATTTTTTAAGTAGCTCTGCGATACATCAGTCATCTGATCTCCTGTAAAAGAGGCCTGAAAGATGACTTTCCTTATCGTCTTCCTCAGTTCACCATGATACAGCTCCCTTCTCCCTTTGCTGCGTTTCTTAAATGGTCTTCTTGGCAGGGGTGACACACACTGCCTCTTGCTCCTGAGAGACTGAAGTAATTTGTAACTATTATTTACCCTAATATCTCTGGCTCTCTAACGCTCATATCATTTAACCTTTCGATTTCATCTTTATGCCTAATGTGGCAATGTCTGCTCCATTCCAAGGTACTTCTTGTGCTGGGGTAGGTGTTTCTTTTTACACATGAAGGAGGTTTGGAGTGAAGAGGGAGGTTCAAGGCTTAATAAAACTTTGGGTTGCTGCTTGATCATGTAAATGTTGCTTTTTTTTCCCACCGCTCAGATTGTACAGGGCAGCTGTGAGAGAAAAGAAAGCCATATACACAGTGAAAGATGATGCCAGTATATCTCTCTGGTTTTCATGGGAAAAGTGGAGGTCCAGTTTGAGGAGGAAGATGAGAGAGGCTGAGCTCTAGAGGAAAAGGAGACATTAAACCAGGTAACTGGTGCGCCCGCACACTGCACGCTCTCGTCCTCCCCACGGGAGAGAAAAGCAAAGCAGAGAGGTACCTATTTTAGGATGTGCTTCTCACATTCCCAACAGAGCGAGATGCTGCTGGAGTGCCAGCCATAGGACAGGGGGGCCAGTGCAGAGACAGAAGCATTGTATAAATTAAGGCAATTCAAAGCCCGCAAATCATCAGGACAAGCAAAGGAATTAACCCTGATTATTAGCAGAGACTAGAAACCAAATGTCAAAGCCAAGGGCATACAGCCCCATTCAGGGCTGGAGATTTTCCAGCTGACAGTAAAAGCAAAGAAAATATGGTGCAGTACCAGGCCTCCAGATGGAGAATGGGGTTAATCCACTAGAAAAAAGGTACATAAGTATCCAAAATCAGGAAAAGGAGAAATCAGATTTCTCCTACCCAATCAGAATAGAGAATAAAAGATACAGAATTAAAATCTGAAGCCTCATACAGCCTATTTTGGACGTATGGTATATGGAGCAATTTTGTTGCTGGCTTCCACCAGCTTTAATACTCTAATCATTTAGTGAAATGAAGAATTGTTGTAAAGGAACTGCAGCTCTCTTATCTGGTTTATTAGAGTATCCTGTTATAAGGTGGCAGCTGCATCGCTAACTGCCTGTTCACCGGCACCGGGGCCACGTTCTGCTGGAGATTTCTGTTTCTGGCAGYATCCCCGTGCTTCTGCCTCCTCTTCCCATGGCCTCCTCGCTGCATGTGGGTTGTAATGTGAGGCAATGCATCAGCAGCACAAGAAACAGGCTGGTTGGTGTCCACGGAAAGAGATTGAAAACAGGCACAGGGGCTTTTAGACCAAGGGTAGCTGTTATCTTAGCCTGCACAACGGCTTGAGGAAGAAATCAAGAGCAAATTAGAAATGGCTTGTTTTTCCTTAAAATCAAAAAACAGGTAAATGGGCCAATTTCTTAATAGCTCAGCTGTGCACACCCTCACGTGTGCTTTCCCACAGACGTGCACAAACAAAGTTTTACATGTGGTGTAATGGGATGCCTCCACCAGTGAACTGAGAGTGAAAATTAATCTGCTTCGTTGGCAAAACTACAAGTATATTAAGAACAAAACTGAATAGAGAAAAGAAATCAGGCCATTGTCATAAAATGTTGGCCTGTGTTATTACTTGGATAGAAGATCACCAAAATAAAAGCGAGTTGTTCCAGAAAATAGTTTTGGTGATTTAGTATATAGTATTCTTCCAAGTCAATACTGAAATCCTGCTCCAGCAGATGATTAGGAAGAGCTATGCTGTTAGAGGCTCTGTAAAAGAAAGTGCTCTTTAAAAGGTCCCATGGCACCTTACGCAAGAGTAGGAGACATTAATCAAGGTGTCCAGAACAAAATCCTTATCTTGGCTATTAAATTCAGAAGATGCCTAGAGTTCCCTGCAGTTTATCATCTTTATTTTTTTTTCCTGAATTACTGGGTGCTGTTGCTGTGCTTTGTTCAACACTTTCATAGATTTCACCCTGCAAGTGGCTGCGTTCATTAATGAAAGAAAGCACATTAAAACATGTCATCCCAATACTCAGGAGATACTTATGCAGTTATTCTAAGTATTACTTTTATTCCACACTTTGTGGGCACTAGAAAAGGTACTTTTCCAAGCTTTATCAAGTTTATGCAAAATGCTATTGGAGTTCAATCCGCATTCATCTTCTTACAAAGTCTTAGCTCCTAACTCAGCAAAGCACTTCAAACAGGTTAATGATTGCACTGATTTCAATCCACAAGAAAAATTAAGGCTGTATTTCATTAATTGGCTACATCAGCACTTTATTTGTCTGAGCTCCAACTAAGCCTGCTTCAGAGGAGCCACTGGAATCTTTAAATGACTCATATCAGTCTGAGTAATGGCTGAAAACTGCATTTGTCCCGTTTATTCATTAGAGATTTGCAAAAAATCCCAGCCTCAGCATGGTCAGTGCATGATTTGACTGTAGCAATGCCAAAATTTTGCTCCAGCGTTCACGTTCCAGTGTGCCTGGGTGTTCCCTCTTGATTTCTAATATTGCCCGTGTAATCATTTATTTCAAATGCAGAGGATGAAAGCTGAGCTTCATCGGGCACCTTCATGCAGGTTCCTGTTTGTTAGCGTTGTTACTCATTGAAATAGTATATTGCCTGTGAAAATACTGTTTAAACAAACCTGTCTTTTTTGATCTGTTTCATTATCTGAGGCTCTCTTTAACGTCACTTTGAAGGGTAATAAGGAACCCTGTGAGACTCCGCAAGAGTTGGCACTGGCAGCAGGAAGTTTGTACCAACTGTAAGGGTTGAAGTGGCTCCCGTTGCATCAGCCTGGGAGAGTGGTTTAGGAGCGGACAACATTTTGTCCTTCCTCCCAGGCTCATCTCTACTTATTCAGTACAGGTGCACTGACCTCTGTGGCATCAGTGATGCTTGCCTTAACTGTCTGCCTTGCAAGGGTTCAAACAGGCCTTCCCATGCTTTCTGTCCTGCTGCACTTAATCTTGGCAGGAACACCCCATAAATACACCCAAAGCTCACTTATTGTCCTTTAAACTTTCACTAAAGTTTCATTTGCAATGCTAAAAAGAAAACTGAGCTCTTCAGCCCTACTCTGCAGCCAACGCAGCTGCACAGGCTGGCCATTCCACCTCGCTACTCCCTCCGGTCCCCGCCGGTGTCTCTAGCTGTATTCCTCTGTAGGTCCCCACTCTGTGCACGGTCTAACTGGGGTTTCATTTGCACTGGATGGTGCGTGGGGCAATGCAATCCTGTTCAGTGCTTGGATTTGGGTACCCACGTAGCATCTGTGCCTATAATGCCCTACACCTAAGAGGAAAGGCATGGCTGTCCTGGCACCGAGCTGGCCAGCCACCGTGCCCTGGGAAGGTGTATTCCCTCAGCCCACCTGCTGCAAGGAGGCTCAGGAAGCAGGGCATGCAGCTCTCCCGCTCTGATGTGAGGGTCTTGCTTGCAAATTACACCATAATCTGTATTCCTGACACAGTATCACTGTTTACGGACACAGTATCACTAACACGGGGCTTCAAAAAGCCAAGGCTGGCCAGTGCTGGCCCTGGTTGCAGGGGCCCGAGATGTTTGGATGGTTTCCAGACATCCCCTGTGAGTGCAGTGGCTGGGAGGAATGCCGAGCGAGTCACGCTGGCCGGGAGTGCCGTCATGCACCTGCGCTCGGTGGGCTCACTGCAAATTCGGTCACGGCATCTCCTCATCTCCATTGCATCTGGGGCCTGGAAGAGGCGCAGGAAGGGTTTCCTCCTGCACTGGGGAAACAGCATTGCTTCCCACCCCTGCAGCAAATGGGCGCTCCCGAGCATGGAAAGCTGCCAAGTCCTCAACCTCCTTCTTTCCCACTGAACGCGTCTCCCCTGCTTGGGGGGACATGCAATTTATGGTCAGAGCTGGTCCGAAACACAGGTGGCAGCTGCCACCGGGCAAGATGCAGTGATTAGCTGCCCTGTATCAGCATCCAAGGTGCAGGGTAGGGTGCTAGGAAGGGAGGAATAGAAAGTGAAGTTTGGCTTCTCATCAAATTAAGTGCAGTAACAACAACAAAATTACCATCCATGCGGCGATCATTTCATGGCCCCGAAGCTGTAGCCACACCGCTGTTGTTAAAAAGAAGACATAAATGGAAGATCAATTCCAGATTTATCACAGAAGGGAATTATGCGTATTCCTTAGCTATAATGGCTTATGAGGTCATCATGGCTTATGCCATATTCTCCATTTTTGTCTTTCTCGAAGGGATGCTTTATTGTAAAAGAAAAGTGTCTAATGTGCAGAATTTTATGTGATTATGACTGTGTGTTTTTCCTGTACTAACAGTATCTGAATGATAAAGAAATAATATGAACCTCTATTCCCTTAGTCCTTGCACTATAGTGTTGCTGGTGCCCCCCACGGTAATCATTAAAAAAAAATTACAGGAGGGGGCTTTTTACTGCTCTAATCACCTCTTGCTTGTGCTGGAAATAGCTCAGCCGGGACTACCCAGGCAGTATGCATTCATCAGGGCTGCTTTACATCAGGCCAAGCAGAGGTCAGGCTCCTCAGAAGATCAGATAAAAGCACGGTTTGCCTTTCCTTGTTGCTGTTARTGTTCTGAATATTCTGAGTTGGATTCCCCTCTGCACTGCAATTAATAATTTTTAAAAATTTGGGGATTGCTAATGATTTTAGTTTCAAAAAAAGAGGACTGCTAGAAACCTAAACCCCACCTGCAGCCTGACTTTTGCATTGTCTAACAAAAAAAATGCAAGGCATGACATAACCAACAGCTGAAAACCAACTGCAATTGCTATGCCAATTAGCATGGTGATCATATCCACCACATGCACATGGACACCTCGTTCTTGCCAAGTGAATTAATTGATTACATGCACAAATCAGGTGAATGATTACCACAGAGATTTTCATCGTCAGTAAAACAAAACAGGGTTGCTGAGCGTCACGGGGCAGTGGGGCAGGGCGGGGAGAGGAAGGGGTCTTGGTGCCTTGCGCATTGCCCCAGCTTCCTTCCTTCTAGGGTGGGAAGCAGTGCTGGAAAACTGAGCGCCTGGCAGTGCCCAGCCAGGGCACATCAGTTTTGAAAACCTGATTTGCATGGTGTAGCAGAATTGCTCTGGCAAAACTTTCTCTACTGCTCAAAGAAGTTGCTCTCAAAACCTAACTTACTCCCTGCCTCGTTACATTAATAATTATTAGGGGTTCCTGAGGCCAGGGGCACAAACACTTCCTGACATATTGGGACCATTTTACAGCCACTTTTGCTGGCTCCTTTTTATGCAGATCTTTTTTTTTTTAAATTGCTGTGCCGTTAAAGTAAAAATAATGAGGGCAGGATGCCTAGTGAGAAAGCCTTGTCCTGCTGATAGTCTGTCAGGCAGATGTTTTTCTTCCCTGGCTGCACAAAGCGTTGTAGCAGTTGGGAGTGAGCAGACCTCCATGATGTTAAGGGCCGGAGCAGGGAGCAGCTGCCTTCTCAGAGGCAAGTTAGGACCAACACAACAACAACAACAACAACAAAGCAAATTTTCAAACACAAAATGCATCTAATTCCCTTGCAATAATAGTTTCTTGTTAAGCCATCAAGCACGCTAAATGTAATCCATGTGAAATTTTACTTGGGAGGTACAGAGAAGTGGGGAAGGCAGTAAAAAAACCTTCTTGCTGCAGATTTCAGAGGGCAGCACTGCCCACATTTTCCTTTTAGACAGAGATAAAGGAAGGACTTCCTACGGGCAAAAAGTATCATGCCCCCCTGAGAACTGGATAAGCTCAACATCAGTGCTCACATCCTGAGAGGTGGCTGGAAAGACCCACTTTGTGGAAGGGCTCTTCAGCTTCGGCCAGTTATCTGCTCCACCCTGACACATTGAGAGGTGCCCCATTTTGTACCAAGTCAAAGCTTGTATTATCCCAGAATTTGAAGCTCTTCCAAGTCATATTTACTGTCAGAGAGAGGTTAAACAAACAAACTAAACCCCAGGGATAGCCTGGCAATCTGTGCAGAGGCAGCAGCAGTCTGTCTTCCAGAAGAAATCCCATGCCAGCCGTGCCATTTCATCTCTGGTCATGCTGCTAAAAACCATCCCACACGTTCACATGTGATGCCCTGGCTTGCAGCTGTTTACACCAGCCATCACAGATCCTCAACTTCTGACACACAAAAAGTAATTGCATATGAATTTTCATTCATGTCCATGCCTTCAAAGTTAGACACCCCCTGGGAATCTTTCCCTTCCAACTTCCCCATCCCCAAATGGTTTCTAGGGGAGGTTCAAACCACGGCCCCATCAGCAATCGTCATGGAAGGTGCAGTTTGTAAGGAAGGGTAAGGGTTTTACTTCAGAAGAAGGATTTAAACCACTTGTATCCAAACACCTGCCTGACCCCTCTGTATTTATCGGTGGAACAGCCCTTGCTGTGTTTCACACCAAAATTCCCTGACTGTCTTGCATGCTGGGCTACATCTCCCCCCCTTTTATAAGTGTTTATGGTAGTATACGTGCTTTGCTTAGATGTGGAATGGCATAATATCCCTCATGTGATACTGCAGTCCAAACTTCATACAGTGAACTGGCTGTTATGTGACCTTTAGACGTAATGCCATAAATCCAAGTACTTCTCCTGCATCAGTGGGGGAAAAAAAAAAGCAGTCTTGAAATGATACAGTGGTACAAATGCTAAAGACTGACACTCCAGAGTCCCACCATCTTCGCAATGGAAGAGAAATATGGCTATAAAATCAGATTGAAACTTTTTTAATCATATAGTCTTGTTCAAGACTTATGAAAACACTCACGGTTTGTTCTGATGAAAGACAGCCCCATGAGGGTTGAACACTTCAAAGGGTTTCCACCAGGAAGCGCAGCTCCCTGGGAATGTAACTTGAGCGATCAGCTCCATGAGGGCCACATTGTAGAATGCAGGATCTAAGTTATGTCCATGTTTGTACACGCCTCTACAGCAACTGTAAATCACATCTTCACCCCCCAAGGTATCAAGTACAAGTTCAAAGCCTCAATGCACTCACATTGCCATCTCGACACGGGCACCCATCCTTAAACTAAAAAGAGAGCATGTTGGACCGAAAGGATGCTCTTCTCATGCTTGTACTTAGCACAGAGGCTTTCCATCCAAAGATCTTTCATGAGAGAGCATTATCATCTCTCCTAAAAAAGATGTAGTAGAATCCAAATCCATCCAAACTTTGCTAAACCCCAGGATTAGGAGTGTGATTTGTGTGGAAGTGAGAAATCTCAGAAGCATGCCAGGATCTAATAGGAACAGCTAGAATCAGTCAGCTAAACACGTTCTGCTGGGCCCTTGGCAAACCACTCTCTGCCCTAATGCACGGAGAGAAGTAGATTAGAGAATCAAAAAGGGTGTATTACAGACTCAGAAGCTGGAGCTTGTTATAAGTCTATTAGCATAACAAAAAGGAATGTACCAGGGCAGGAGAGCTGCCAAGGGGAGCACTGGTAATTGCAGTCGCAGGAAGAGCAAACAGAGCTCCCGCAGGGGCTGGCGGCAAGCGAGCACAGCAAAAGCCGGCAAGGGCTTCCAAGGGCTTTGGGGGAAATGGAAAACTCTTATCCTTTCTGGTTTGATCCTGTGCAGTTGTGCAGAAGGACAAAAGAGCTCGCTCAGCATTGACCAGAGGAAAGAGTCCTCTGTTTCCAAAGGACTGGCTGTTTGGGCAGGGGATAAGGAGTAAAGCAGGTGTCTGAATCTATGTCTAGGAGCCACCAGTGGAGCAGTACRTCAATGGATCTGACAAAGAGCATTTTCCTATCCCAGTTGGCTCATGACAGAGAAGTAAAGGCCAGTGTACTCCTCCTGGCCAGCAGCTATGTGCCCCCCACACAMACACACCTCCGCCGGGGAAACCCTCTGAGCCAAGGGCTGAGCCAGGTGACAGGACGGTGAGGGAGAGAGCATCCCTCTGTTTGGAAGAGCAGCAGATTTGTTCAGTTGATTAATTTAATACGGAGGAAGAGCAAACACAGTGAGAAATTGTTCAGCTGGGAAGGGGGCACAAATTTGTGGGAACAGAACCAGAAAGGCAGCTGAAGAGCAGGAGAGCAGGGGAAAAGGCATCACTCACAGGCAGATGCCCACCCTTCTGAGAGGATCGCCTGGGGCTGACCAACAGCTATTTGTGCTCCTCCTGCAATGAATTATTTCATTTATTTCAGGACAAAGAAAAAGGTTCGTTCAACCAAACATATTTTTGGTTCAAAATGTGAAAAACTACTCCTGAAGGCCTGTTTTCCTTTTTTTAATAAAGAAAAAAAAATCACACTTTCAAAAATCCTCTCTCCCTACTCAGGATTAGCTGYTTGGATAGAAGTATTTGCTGAAAATTACCTGAATTTATCAGGTGTTTTATCCTACCTATAACTGAATTTTTTTGGAGAGTTTATGACTGAAGGGCAGAAACAACGGCCCCCTTTAACTTCTCATCAGACTTGTGCAAGACCTGGATACAGCCATCTCCCACACCGGCACAAGTCTGGGGCCCCGTCCCTCCTGCCAGACCAGGCAGTCATTTTAAGCTCTCAGCAGCTAAGGAATCCAGAAGCACTTTGCAGCACTTCTGTGCGGATTTGCACCCTGTCCACGGTCCTCAATCCCCACAGGCACCTCCTGGAGGCACAGCACCCACGGGAGGGCATGTGGGAAGCAACGTCTGAGTAGGAGCTAAACTACATAGCCTGAGGCTACATGCTATGCTTGCAGACAGTAACATACGTTTGCCTGGGTGTCTGTAGCAGGAATAGCAGAAAAACAAGAGAGAAGGTAGCAAGCAAGCACTTGACCTGACTAAAAGATGACAGAGAAATTTGGAGGTCAAGGATTCCTTGAAAAGCTGTGATCAAAAAGGATGTCTCCTGTTGTTTGCTTCCACCTGAGCTGAGGGTGGCAGGATTGTGGTAAACAGCAATGGTTTAACGACGCCTGACTCCATTGCCTATTTTCTCCAAAAGCAAACCACACAGGTGGAGAGCCTTTGGTCACCCATCTGGGTCACGGTGGAATAACAACGCGATGGGAATGGATGTCTCGTGATGTTATTTATTGGGCTAAACATGCCAATTAGTGCAAAGACGCTTACACACTCAGGTCAGTTGTGTTGTTACTGTACCACTCAAACAACTCCCCGTGCACCATTTCAAAAGTTACCTGGCCCTGCCACATGACCTCCAAGCAAGCGAGCCAAGGTTTTTAACAATATCTATTTTCCTCTGTTTCACAGGTCAGTGCTTGTTATAAACTGCCAGTGTTCTCCCAAAAGATTTATTGTGAAAGGCAGCATAGAAAACATTTGTGCAAAACTAACAACACGCACATTGCTTCTGTTTAGGAGGAACTCTCCATGTGATGTAGGTGCAAAAAAATTTCCCCGCTTCAAAACACACGTTTTATCTATGCAGGATCATAGTCCCATGATTCCTTGCAGCATTTCAACGGCACTTACATAGAAAATGGTTTGTTCACTCGTAGAACAAGCAAGACCGGGAGGCTAACTGCACTGATTCCAGGCAATATTTTGCCAGTGCAAACTTGTGAACTGTTAGCAGCCAAATATTCTTAAGATTTATTCAAGCCAGAGAACTACTACCTACCATTTCAGGTCATATTTCTTCTCCTGTTCCACTTTAAATTATGAGCTTCCACAGGGCCAAGTTGCTTGCGTGTTTATTTTCTTTAACACAGCAAGCCTGCAGCTGGCAATAACTTCTTGGGTTGTCTGGCTGTGAAATTCACATTTCAGCTCCTTCTGCGTTGCCCATTGTTGTTTCTAGTCGATGTCAGTCAAAACCCCAAATTGTGTTTCTCCCATAGCTTAAAGCAGAACTATTCTTACGCAGACCTCTACCAGTACAAACAATGCAGCAATAAGAGTAAAAAAAAAAAAAAAAAAAAAAGAATACTGCTATAAATACTTTTATTGCTGGCATAGATGATTTACTGCCCACTTAGTTAATCCCTGTAAAATAGCACAGCTGAGCACCTTTAAGTTGCATGCATACAGATGACTAATTAAATACACAGTTAAATGGCTTGACCTGGCACAATTCTGACCATTAAAATCATTAAAGAAATAGAGCTTGCAGTTCCCTCAAGGCAAAGTCTTCCAATGAATAATTTTGGTGTCGCAATGGCTTGGGGCAGTTTGGGACAAACAGGGTACTCACAAGCCAGCTGGCACCTCGGGAACTGGCTACCTGACCCCATCTCAGCCCACGACCGCAGCTCCTTGCTCTGTGCCATGGAGACCAGGGTAGCAGGACACAGGGGACACTGGGACTGGGACAAAAGTTAAAAGAAATCAGCCAGAAGTACTAATTCGTATTTTGACAAAGCTTCAGCTGAATTCAAGCCTTTTGTTATAAAGCCCGGGTGCAACCGCAGTAGGGGATCAGCCAGCACCACAAACGCACGTCCCTCTGCTCCTCACCCCCAGCCCTCGGTGGTCCCAGCAGGAGCTCAGGGCCAGGTCAAGCGCATGGTGTGACTGGGGGTGGGGTATCACAGCTAGCCACGCAGGACCCCTCGCCAGCACCTAACATCACATTTGCAGCTGAGCCACAGGCCTTCCTGGGCTGAAACTTCAGTCTGGCTTGGACTATTTGAATAACTACATTCTGGTGACAAGAGGGAGTTTTCCATTAAAACAGGAGCATCCTTGAAAGGATGTCAGTCTGTACTTTCATTAGAAAGTTTTCTCTGCATTTTCTATCCTGAAGAGTCTGCTGCTTACCTTCATGTTCACTGCTGCTGTGTTCATGTGCACTAAGCTGGAGTAGGCATCTTGTTGTCACTAAGTGCAGTTTAGCCTCAGAAATTACTGTACTTCTACTTACTTAAACAGATCTAATTCTTCAACAGAAGTCCTGTTTCAACAGAAGCAATTAAAAAGCTCTGCCACTGTGGCAAGGCACCTGCTTCTATCAAAACTTCATTTAGCTTATCGTTCGGCTTGACTTTCTGGAGTAATTTTTGAACAGACAGGATTTTTTTGCTCTACTAAGAACATGTCCCTCTGAGAAATAACAGTATTAATTAGAAATGTTCTTGTGTCATACAGTTTGTAAAACTGAGCTACCATCAAATTTGTGACTTTTTTCAAAGGACAGCAAGGTGAAGCTCTCTCATTTTCACCCACTAGTTACTAGGGGAAAAGAAGTATGATAGATATAAAAATGTTACTGAACTTATAAAAGAGATAGTGAACTATGCCATGTCTGCAAGGGTGATAATGGCATTAACAGAGCCTAAGACAAATATCTTAACAAAGCTATTGTAGCTGTAGCCTATATAAAACATGGGCACCCAGGGGGAAACAAAGGCAAATGGAAGTCTGATTTATGTTTACCAAACTCAGCATGAAGTGTTGTTTTGATTTCATATGAAATTCATTCTTTTTGCAAGCAATCACATAAATAAATGAGGCATTGGCTGGAGGTTTGACTGACAGCAGCTTGCTGAGTTTCTAKGTAAGCAGAAGACATAGGGAAATATGAATATATGTTTAGTTGCACACATTCCTATTTATTCACCTGCCTGCAAGGCTCAGGTGGTGAAGCCGTGGGTGGATACGCCGACCACCACCACCCATCCCATGTCTCTGCTGATGATGAAGACACACCATGTGGACATACCCCTGGTAGTGCTCCACTGCAAACAATGGCAGTGACTGGTTTTCATGGGGATTTGGCAGATACAACCTCCCACACACTTCTGAAATCAGAACTTCTGTAAACATTGATACTTGGTGAAATTACCTGCTAAACCACTGCCAGCAAGCATTTTCCTCTGCTTTCCCATCTCAGGGTAAGCCAACTATTTCTCTTCAGTGGCAAGGTATTGACTCTAGCCATCCCAAAGACTGGGCCAAGCTTGGCCATATAGGCAAGGTGCACGAGGAGCCTCTTTGAAATGTTTAGCAGTGACATGTCAGGTGAGGACAGCCCACAGCAGTGGTTTCTCTGCGCATGGGCAGAGCAACAGCAGCTGCAGCTGCAGAGTCACCTGAGGCTGAAAGCACTGGGTCTATTACAGACCATGTGCAGCATTTTGAGTTACGCCCTGAAGTGAGCTGACATCCAGTATAAAGTATGTGGAGCCTTTATACTTTTATGGGTCTGCCTTTTTTACAGGCATCCATTTATTCCTTTCAACAGAAAACTCTGTCCTTGATGTTCCGGGCACTGCATAGCCGAAACATTTATTCCTGCCAGCTTTACCGCTGCCCTGATAGCTCCAGAGACTTTTTTCCAAGTGTGCTTAGTCTTTTCTCAGAAACATAATAAAAGGTATTTCAGAGAAAATATTTACCTCTGAAGCAGCCTGGGCTAATGTGAGTAACAGAAAAGCTGAGAATGAGGAGGGAAAAAAAGCTTCCACCAACCTCACATGAGGCCCCGGACTCTCCAGAAGGCAATGGGTTGGAGCTGACATTGATCTTCTCCCAATTCAATGCCCGATCCTCAGTTTATGAGCAGGAATTAAGGACCCCATGAGAGGCTTTCCCTGGGCACAAGAAGGCCCTGGAGCGGAGGTGGGAAAGACCCCATTGTCTGCAGGTAAAAACCATCCTCTGCCTCTTCCCAAATAAGATAATGATATTACTGACTAGCCAGGGAACAGGAGCAATTTCTCATTAGCTATATGGCCAACCACAGCTATTTATTATATCACAATGGCATGCCCCACTGAAGACCAGAGGCATTTGTGCACAAAACCTTGTGATTCACTGGTTTGGTATCCATCCTTCCTTTCATAAGAAAGGTTGAAAATATGTAAATAAATGAATCATATTCATGGAGATGTTCAAAAGATGTTGGTGAAGAGCAGTCAGTATATATTTACAGGAGCATTTGCATCAAAAGTGGCCTTCTGTTTATTGTCTGAATTGTAAATTAATTGAACATTTATGAATATTAGCTGATAATTCATGAATGTAAACAGACTATATGTGATGCTCATCATCTGATCAGGAAGCTGACACAGTGCCGCACTGCTGAAATGAGAAGAAATGAATACCAAGTATTCATCCTTACCTTTCTTTGGAGGCCCTTCCTGGTTGTGTCTGTTTGCATGTATGACTCATAGAAGGTGAAACACAGACAACCCCACAAAAACCTGTCTTCATTGGGGATAATTTGCAAACAGAATTTAGACTGCATTTTTTAAATAAGTTGTGTCTAGTTTAACTGTGAATAGTTGCCTGACTCTAATAATAACTGGCCAACAGAGATCAAATAGCAAGTATCATATTCGGTCATGAATCCAGTCTAAAAATAATACCCTTAAAATCTTTTGGGAGTAAACTCCAATATATTCAAAGGAATCAAAATTGCATCCCGGACAATCTGGGAGTAGAAAATGAGACTAAATGTGCTGAATAAATTATTCACTGTGAATTGTCCCCTTGACTCTGACTTTGACAAGATGCTTCCTAGGGAAGTCCCTTTTTAAATAGAAAATGTAGCGAGCTACATATCAGAAAAAAAGGGGGTTTGTTAAGAGTCTTCTTTTAACAATGAAGAGCCCTGAATTTTCTGCAGAGCCAAAGTGTATTTAATGACTATTTCAAGAAATGAGGGGGAGAAAGCAGTACTGAAAAAAAAACACGGTGTTCTGTTTCACTGCATCTTTTCTTCATCTTTTAATCTCTCCCTTTTTTCTGCTCACTCACCCACAGTGAGACCCCCATATTATTGATTCTAGCTTTGGGATAGTTCCAAGTCACAATTTCTGTTTGATGCTTTTGGTTTTCCCTGTTTGCAGAATTTTGCTGATTGCCCTCTCTGGCAATTGCTTTGGGCTTTTTCCAGAGTATTTATATCTCCCAACTTTTTTCCTACCAGTTAAATTTTGGTTTGGTCTCACAAGCAGAATCATGAAGAACAAGAAATGCCACAATTTATTGCAGTACATTTTAAAATTATTGCTATAGAGTTCTAATTCCATTTCAAAATTCAGAATTTATGTGTGCATCAGGTTGAATATGGATTGGAAAATGTAACACAGTAAAGAGCTGACGTGGAGTTGTGCCTTGTTAACAAGTCTTCTTATAGCTATGTATGCTTTTATGCCGCTCACAAGGATCTGGGGCTTCATGCGAGGGAGGCTGCAGTAGAGGGGAACTGCTACCGCAAGCAGGGAGCGAGGAGTATGGCATGCGGCGTGCTTGCCGCCGGAGTGAAAGGCATCTCACGCACCTGCTTTACGGCCGCGGCATGCCGCAAGCTAGCATTGACATGGTCCGGCTTGCGGCATACCGCAGGGCGAGGGAAGGCATGTGAGACGCCGCGGCCCTGGCCACGCGCATGCCGCCAGCCGGGGCCCCGAGCCTCCTCACTTTCCCAACCCTGCCAGCTGCTGACAAGCAGCAGGGTCAGATGGAAAGTTCAAGGGAGATGTTTTGTGATCTTTCACCTACTTGTCAGCTATAACTTTAGGAAAACGAAGGTGGAAGACTGTTAATCTAGACCATAAAATAATTTTCCATATTATTAACATGAGATGTGCTACTGAGGATGTTATTTCAGCTTAGTATTTTACAATGGTAGCGCAGCTACTTCAGCCTTCATTGGGTGAACAGTGTGGTTGGTGGACAACCCCACAGAAGTCACGTTAACTATACAGGAACTGCTGCAGTTGATCACAAGATGAAGCAGCCCAGTATACTCAGACCGCAGGCCCACGCGTGTTTGGAGGAATGTGGAAACGTCTGCCACAGGAGTCTGGCCAAGTGCAGGAGGAAGGTAGCAGCAGAAGCACTCTTCAAATTGAACTTCTGGTGCCACTCCCACAGGAGCACCACCTCACCTGCCTGCGTCTCCTCAAGGACAGGAAGCAGCTCATTTTCTGCAACGCTTATTTTTAGGGCAAACTGAATATAGGGGCTTCCTACATTGATAGAGGCCCTTCTAAATGCCAGGCATTGCCTGATCTCATTCCTGAGTCTTCAGCAAGGAGAAAGCTGGCTCTGCCAGCTTCCAGGCTGGTGCCTGGCAGCTGGGAGCTGCATCCTCTGCTGGAGATGCACCCAAACCAGGTGTCAGAAGTGTCATGACACTCATCTGATTTCATCTCAGCCTTTGCCTATCTAACTTTCATTTCTTGGGGTGTGTCAGAGCTCAGTAGACCCAGAACTGGAGGAGAAAAAAAAAAAAAACAACAGGTGTTTTTTGCCTAGAAAAGCCAGTCTGCATGAAGGATAAGAAGGGTTGTGTGAGTGATGGGGAGGTGGATACTGTGGGGTTGCACACACCTCACCTGAGGGAAGGGAGGGCTCACTCTATACATTACTGACCGAGAGAGTGGGGGGGGTCTGCCACTTCTGAACTGGAGACCTCAGTACATGGCAGGTCTTTAATACCTCTGGTTTCTTTTTTACTGCAGTACCAAGCTCGCTGGAGCAACCGCTGGTGAACTGGGCTGGCCTAGGCTTCCCTGCACTGCACTGCATTGAATGCCCAAGATTTTTTCAGTTAATTCTTGTATTTAGTTAATTCTTGTATTGAATTAATTCTTGTTTCCACCTCTGCTGTACCAGGACTCCTCTTGCATCTAGCAGGACACACCTAGTTAACCAGAGAAGAAGAGCCGGCTGGGTTTGGTCCCCTGCTTGTGACTGTGCCATGAGAAGCTGGCCATGAGAAGGATGAACTTCAGCTCCTCTTACAACAACTGTGATCATTTCATCTCCTATTCCAGAGCCACAGCTTTTCCCACACGCTGGCGACAGTAGGACCTTGCAGTGGGTTTTCAATGCTGTTTGGTTGCTACAGCTTGCTATTCTGGTGTCTCAGCTAAATCCTCACCCAAGACAAGCCTGCAGATCCTCCCTTTGAATAACGTAGCTAAATGGGGAGCCATTTTTAATGCAGTGAGAGTGATGACGGCTGTAATGTGGGAGGAAGTAGTTATATATGTTGATTCTCCTAAAACAGACCAAAACGACAAGCTGTTCAAGCCAATGCTGCTCTGATCACCCAAAGCTCCTTTGGCACTGACAGAACAGGAGCATTTACAACCCTGCATCTTCTCACTTTGAGTTACCTGAGGAGGTACCAAACTAGTGCCCACAGCCACCGCTCTGCTTCACCCCTAGCAGCACCGCTGGGTGCCTCCGGCACACTGTCTGCCAATGTGAACATGCTGGTATATACTGGAAATCCAAGACCTGACCCCTGTTGCATACAACCAGCCCCAAACAATATTCAAAGCACCCGGGAGGGCGAGAAGCAGGGTCAGCAGGACTCTGCCCAGTGGACGCTGCTGCCACTCGACGCTTGAGAATTTGGCTCCGTGGCACTGCTCCAGCTTAATTTGGTGCCTCTGCTGTCTTTTCCACCTCGCTCTGGCTGGAGCAGGCTGGCTCTGGCCCCGGCTACCAGTGCTGACATCCCCATGCAACCCCTATGGCTCCCCCCAGCCCCGGCCATGCCAGCGGCAGGACCAGCCGCCGCTTGTCAGCTAACACTGCCTGCACTTGCAGGACCTTCTTGAAGCAAGGACAAGACTCCTATGTTTCTCTCCATTCCCTTCCACAGTAGCATACATTTTTCATGAAATCTAACTATTATTATTTTTAAATGACCGCTGACTTGCTCATGAGCCCATTGCTACTACACAGACATTGTCTTTCTTCACTGTGTTTCACAGCCATATTTTTCTGGATCACATTCTTTATTTCTTAACCCAAAAGCAACACCTCAATGTTACTACTTGAATTACAGCAAAACATGGTACCTCAGCTGTTCACCACGTATGATGAGAAAGAGAAAGAGAAGAAGGAAGGCAGAGGGATTTCACTTGGAAAGCCGAGGAAATATTGCTAAAAACTCAGTCTCTTATATGCAACTCACCTCCCTGGAGCAGTATCACTTCTCACACTGTCACTAACAGTCCAGATAACCTGTATCTGGCAGCCACAGTGGGTCCCTACAGAGGGGACCCCTGGGCATCCCACAGCCACCCTGTGGGACCAATGGCCTCCCTGCAACACCCCCATCCCCATGCTCTGGCTAGAAACAAAGCTCTCGAAAATAGGGGAGCCCCAGGGTCAGGATTGCGGCTGCTGGGTGGCTTCCCAGAGTCCCTGGCAACATGCTTACACTCCTGGGATCAGTCGGAAGGAAAAGGAGATGGAGTGTCTTTTTTCCCCATTGATATGGGAACTCCTGGGACGAGAAAGTGACATTACATGTGGAAATCAGTGTCCTCTCACTCCCCTCATCCTTCCACAGGCCAAAGGTCCAGGGAGGTCATGTTGTGTCCCAGGGAAGAGCTGAGACAAGGAGTCTCATGGGTATTAAAAAATAAATAAAATAAAGGTGAGATTCAAATGACAAAATAACATCCTTAGACTCTGCATCTCCTTCCTCTTTTCCCTTCCCACATATTACTCCTTTATAAGGTTTTCCAATAAAATCAGATATTTTTTGTCCCCTGCAGCCCAGATCTCCAGACACAACACACAGCGTTTCTGATGATCTCATAGCAGTCTCCAGAGCAAACGATAATTGCCACAGAATTCACCAATTTTTGCTAGAATCATTCCCTTGTCATTCAGCATCCGGAGAATCAAATCATGGCTCTGGAGCAGCACAAGGACAGCAGAGACACCCCCCTTTTCACTGTGTCTTCCAGGGATGCAGCTCCAATGACGAAAGGGCAGGACCTGCTTTCTCTCTCCATCCCTGTTTAGAACATCCCGTCGCTCCTGGCCCTGTCTAGTCGTAAACAGGGAGGGCAAAGTTCTTTTTAATATTTTAATGATACAGAACCAAGTCAGGAACCTGCCACATTTGAACTTTGGGTGAATGCTGGTATGAATCCAGGAGGCTTTGTACCAGGAGGGATGAATCCAGGCTAAATGTGCCTGTCCCTCCTGACTGTCATTCCATGAGAAAATAAGATCTTCAGAAAAAGTAAAGAACTTAGAAGAAAGCTCTGCTCTGCTCTGCTCATACCTTAGCTTCCAAAGACTTTATTTTCTGAGACAAGGGACCGATATGTTGATATGCTTTAAACTGCACCAATTTAGTTACCATTTTCACTAATTAGTAAAATAAATTTTATGTGCCCCAAGATGGCATTATTCAATCAACATCAAATAAGGCTGTCAGAGAAACTCCTCCAGCTCATTGACACGCTAATTATACCTTTTCAGACTGCAACAATTTGAATTGAATTTTTTTTCAGAATTGAAAGTTCTTCAAAATCGAAATTTCTGAGAGCCTTGTTTGTCTGATATTCACTAGAATAGGAGGAATCTTGGGTCAGATTCATAGTGTTTCCATGTTGTCTCTCTTCAGCCACAGGCAATAAAGGACTGAATAAAGTAAGAAACACTGATCACAGGGAAATGATTGGGAAGCTATACTGGGGAGTAAGCCAACTCTCTAAGTATGTTCGAGTTTAAATAGGAGTACTGGATGAACCAATTTTTTCGTTCATTGGCCAAGACAAGAAATTACATCTGGCTTGACCCAAAGTATATTTATATCTTTTTCCACTGAAATTAACATTTAAAAGAATGATTTCTCCTGGACAAAGCAATGACCTTGATATTGAGCATGTTGACATTTTTGTGATTTACTTGGACTTCCACAAGTCAATAGGAAGTGGAAATCGGTGTTTCTGTCCCGCAGGAGGAGGTTGGCGGTGCACCGCCCTCGGCTCCGGCCAGCTCTGCCCTGCCGCGGCACGCAGGCCCTGCCACGCTTCCCCACGGAAGGCACATGCACTTCTCCCCACAATTTCACTCAACAAACAGAGCTGATTTTCATTTGCTTTTCCAGGTGAATTTGGTGTTTTCATCAGCCCAAGCATACTGCTTTATAAGGGTGAGAAAGGTTTCTACACTAAGCGTGTGCTAATGACATGGGAAGGAGTTTAGCTGGGCAAGGGGCTTCACCCAGGAGGGTCAACTTTATATTCAAGAACATAAAGCAGGAGAAAATGGAGACTGAACACTGGGAAAAAATATGCAGTCGACATTGTGGCAAGCCCTGTCCTTTGGGTCAAATAAGCATGGGTTACAACACACTCTGCATAGCACAGGGAATAGTTAGGCATTAGCAAAAGGAGGGGATATAGTATGTAGATGTTTGACATCTCACATCTCTGTTCACATGCTATGAAACCCTTCTCTGGAACAGTTTAATAAGCCAGAATTAATATTGCACTTTCCTACAAAAATGCAAGAGCATTTTCCTTACTAAAGCTGTGTGGAAGAGAAATGTTACCTCTGAACAAATCACAGGAGATTGCAAATGTGGAAACTTTAGCCACAACATTGTCAAAGTATAAAAGTTAAATAACTTTTCTAGGTTTTTTGCCATGTGTCAAAGATGTATGAGGCTGTTCCTCAAAATAGCTTGCCTGTACACTTTGTAACACATGCTGGATTTTCCCTTCTCCTCCTCCACGCTCATTTCACCTCTAAATTCAAACACTGATGAGCACAATCTGTACAAGGCTGTGATATTATAGTAATACTTGGGATAATTCTATTATGTAGTTAAAAATACGTATGTTCAAAAAGATACTTAAATGAATGTGGTAGATTTGCAAATCACCTTGTGATGTATGTTGCCCTCTTCATGTTATAGCATTTATAGTTTTTTTAGACAAAAATTTTTCCGAAGGGTACAACAGAGTAAAGTCTTGCTGTTGACAGCATCACTCATTCGTTTAATTACTACAAGGAACCTCTTGAAAATCCTACATCCCGTTACTCATACATTAGTTTCTTCAATCCCCTTGGACACCAAAGCCAGAGAGCTGCAAACAGCAAGCATGCCAGAAAACGAGAACATCTCTTTGACTATAAGCACCTAGCAGCCCCTCTGACTTACAGCTTTTCACTTGAACATTATCGGTCTTGATAACCATTTGTATTTTATTAGGGAATCCTAAATTTCTCAGAAACTAGAACAAGTAATACAGTGTTAGCCAGGATATATTGTACAGTTGCAAACACTATCTATTAACTCTGAAGTAACTGTCCTCCACTCTCTTTGCCTGAGGTCTTACCCTATTCATTCTTACAGTCACATTAGCAGTCCTTGTCTCAAAAAAATGTCTTTTCCCTCTAGCTGGTGCCTTGCATAGCAGTTGCTGTATCTTTAATCACGCAAGTATTAAAGTAGTCTGGAGGTTTAGTTGCTTTGACAGGCCTGTCTATATCTACAAATGACTATCAGGTTTTGAAAGATGTAGTTCATATGTATCTTCCCTTAAATGTCACTGCCATCTGCACTCTGGCTGTCCAGGCACACAGGAGTTATTTTTTTTCTTTTCTTCCTTATAAATGTCACTGCCTCTTTTGATGAAGTCGTTCTTGCTCACCACCGGTGTGGCAGCAGAGCCGGGCATGCCGCTCCGCTTCCAGCTTCAGTCCTCACCTGCCGCTGTGAAGACCACCGAGCCCCCAGCAGCATCGTTAGCCCAGCGAGAAGGGGCAGGCTTCTGGGATGCAGCTACTGATATCAACCACCAAACATCACGGCCCATCCTTCAAGCCGTATTGTGTATTTAAGATACAAGGGCTAAGTAGTCACTGTATTCCCCAAGTCTTAGTCTCTCTGCTTGGAAGATTTGCAGTAAAGCTACCACTTATCGCCGATATTGATTGCCTGTTTTGATAGATACCCACTTAAGATCAGCTGCTGCATTCACATAAGCTGTTACAAGGCACCAGGAAGAAATGTCAGTCTCCATCAACCTGGGCTGGATGGTAACCAGTAAACTAAATGTAGAAAATTGTGTGTCCTGACTACTCAGCCCGCGTGCTGCCCAGCTCCTCAAAATAGCATCTAAATGCGCTGGATGTTTAAAAATACACCATCTCACTTGGGTGTTTGACTGGGCAAGGGGAATTGTGCCAATTAATTTGGGCACTTCTTAAAAAAATCCCATGTAACTTTTGAATAGAAGTTGAGAAGGAGAAAAGGGGAGGAGCTGGTCAGAGTCAGAGCCCCGGGACTCACAGCCTTGCCGTGCGCTTTGCTGCTCTGAGGTCAGCAGTCACGTCTGAAGTCTTTTCTACATTTCTCATTGATATAAACACCAGAGCTACAATTTGCTGTACCATTTCTCCACGATCCTTCTTTCTTGAAAGTACCTGCTAAAATATGGAGTATTACCTGAATGTTATGCTCACCATGAAAAAAATCATTCTTTTGCATTAATCCAGAGGAGAAAAATCCCTCAGACATGTGGCCGGCTTTATTCAATTGTTGTGGCTATCAGAAAATGGTGCCTAGGTCTACATGCCTGAAACAAGGTGGGAACTTCAGCTTCGTTTCAAAGCTAGCAGGGATGTTCAGGAGAGTGTGGGGTAACCAAGGAACACCAGATCACAAGACGACTGTCCTGAGGAGGCAAATGGAAGAAGACAAGCACAAGCCTTGACTTCCTTGGTTTAATAGGAGGTTTAATTGGTACATAGAGATCAGAGGTGAATTTACAGTGTCTTTACAGGCTAACTGCCTGGCATAGGTGGCTTCATGGTTTCACTATTATCATTATTCACCTTCTGAAAGAAAAAATTATTTTTTGCTATGTTGTTGGAGTGAGGTTTCCAAAAGTATTCAGTCATTGACTCAACATCCCATTGGCTTTGAATTCATTGCAGTGAGGGAAAGAAGGCCAAGAGTTTTTTTGGTTTTTTTAAATCCCCAAACCCAACAATCCCTATTGACCAATATCTAAACCTTTATTGCTAAAAAGACAGTACTGGGAAACTTCTCACAACTTCTAATGAGATTTTTTCCAACTCCCTGCAGAATTTGGAGGGAGACTGATTTTAAGATACCTTTGGTGAGGTTGCATTTTTAATGGAGTATCTTCCTTAATATGAATAGTCACGTTCACAAAGAGAGACTCTTTTCATTATGGCTACTGGACTTCCAGATGTTTCCTCTTAGTCAAAATAGGAACCAGTGAGGAGATTAGGTGGATGAAGCACTCCAGCTAAAGCTCTTTTAAGACACTTTGCAGTGTATCTGGATCACACTATTTCATACATTAGTCAGAATATTTCCCTCCACTCCAAATAAGCATAATCTTAGTAGGAAAATAAACACTAATGTTCCCACGTAAGTCTGTGGCTGTATACGAATGAAACCAGGAGGTGCATTGGATTAAGTTATCTGAGTTTCAAAATGTTCCACTCTAAATCTCAGTCAGATATTTTGCCGTATGTGTGTCTTATCTTCCTTACTGGTTCATTCACCTACAGTTCTTGTGCATTTAGACTATCATTTGCAGGGTTTTGGAAGCCATCCCTAATAACACATCCGGTATTCTTGAAGATATTTTATCCTGGTACCTTCAGTGTTAGCAGTCACCTAGACATCAAAGGTTTGCATTTGGCACAAGCAACTGTGCAACCAAATGAGTTGCTTAGAAATTCACAATAATCACAATAATACCAGGCAACAGTATTAAAACTGCTGTTGGATACAAAGTTTGCAAAAAGTTTAGGAGCAAAAATTACTATTCAAAAGAGCATTGTCATAACACTTAACTGAGAATGCAAACACAACCTACATGAAAGCTTAGAAAGTATCTGATGTGGTCCCACATTTACACAGTTGTGGTCTATTAAAACCTTCTCCCAGCAAAAAGCAAAATAAAATTGTCAGCACCATTGTCTTAAAAGAGCCTTTTGTATTATTATTATTATCATCATCACCATCATCATCATCGCAGTTCAGAATGAATGTGAGTCTTAAATCCCCTGGTACAATACAGAGACATCGCACTTTCATGACCGTCCCTGGCAATGCCAATTATCCAAGCTCATAAATTTTACAGCGTACCCATGGGAAGACCATAAGTTTGGACCTCTGCTGCCTTTGCAAAAATGAATGTTTCCTAGATTGGAGACTTTATTATATGCTGCACAGAAAAAACATGTGCATTTCATACTAGCATCAACAGAAAATCTGTGCATCCCGCTGTACACAGAGACCTTCAGGAATGTATAATTCAACCTGGTGTTCTCTTTGAGCTGCATTAAATTTGGACTCAGCTGTGTATCTTTCAAGGCACTGTACATCTCTTTTACTCCTCCCTTGTCTGCTATACAGTTTCCTTCTGTTTCTCCTACTGCACATTTTAACCCATGTGGCCTTTGGCTGTAGCATTAGAGAACCTTTCTGACTACCCTGAAATTTTATCTCATCAGCCTTTTACTGAACCAAGAGGAGTCCGGAGCAGTGAGGATGCTCCTTTCTCTCAAGCCTGTTTAGATCAGACACATGTGCTTGCTTGCACCTGCCAGTTCAGGTTCTCTGCTTCTATTATTGCTGACTGCACTAAGCACCACCAGGCAGAAGACTCTGTCTCGGTTCAGGAAGATGCCTTATGTTGTCATCCGTAGATGAAAGAGCCTAAAATTTTGGTAAAATCCATCTGATATCACCTTTTCTGTCTCCTCCTGACCCTGCTATACCTTTTGCTCTGCAAAAGGAGAAGTAACTCTTTTCGATGACACAGAAAGAATGCTGCCCCTCACTGGTGCACGTGTGAGAAAAAGATCCAAGTTCTCCAGCCGTATTTCTGATGACATGTGCAATAGAGAGGAAAAACTCCCAGTCCTGTGATACCAGATACACTGAACTGCACGTACCTATAAGAAGCACAGCATCTCCGTAACACCCTACAGAAAGCAACATAACCTTTTCCATTCACCTGCCTCCTCCTGCGTGCATAGGAGAGAAGGTGGGTTTTGCAGGCTCTCTGGAGGTCTGAAGTCTGGGACACCAGTGAAGGAGTGAACCCAAGGTCAGTGATGGGGTGCAGAGAGGCACTTGCCAGCACTCCTCCTCTCTTGACTTGAGCTTGAGTCTTCAGTTGTCCAATCTATGTCTGGCTACCACCCAGCCTACACACTCCCTGTCCTTTCTGGGCTGCTGGAGGAGCTGGTGCGTGCTGTGGAAGGATTCAGAGACCTACTGAGATACGCAGCCAGACCTGTGACTCTGAAGTGATCCTGTGCCCACCAATACATAGGAACACTCATGTAGGCACAGAGCCTTAGATAACCTGGTCCCCAGGTCGCTCAAAGGTTTGTGCATGAACATTGGCCAGCTGGTGCGTTTGCACTTCTCCATGAGATTCACTGTGTAGTGAGGCAGTGACGTGCTGAGAAACAGCCTCAGTGTCGGGGTGATTTACCCTCCGAAGGGACTTTAAACTACCAAGAAATCTGTGCTTTAATAGGGACTATTATGAAAGGGAGATCAAATTTGCAAGATGAAATTGAAGGAAGAAAGACAGGCAATGCTTTTAGTACTGTAAAATTTAAAAAAAAGTCAGAAAAACATAACCAAACATAAAGGTTCCTGGTCAGATTTGCAAAATCCATAAAGCAATAGCAGGTGTTTAACCCACTGCATAGACGACATACAGCAGGAATATTACAATGCATTATGTCTCTACCATGTGGCTGTGTTGATAGTAACGCTTGGGTCTACCTTTCTGGCTCCTGAGCTGCTGTTACCGCTGCACCTTCTGAACTATGTGGCTGTAGATTTTTAAATTTAACGCAGAGGAGGGCTGTCAGAGTCGTTCGATGTTTCTGAGTTTGACAGCCTGCACAATTCATGTCAGGATTTTCTTTTTCTGTACAGTAGTTGCTAACAGGAACATAACAACCTCCTACTGTTTTTGTGCATGTTTGGTCTCCGAACAGCAGAAAGATGTTGATGAGTGATGAATAGAAGCTCCTTTTCTATTGCTCTGAAGCTCCATTAGTGTACTTGTACTTTAAATTATGGGACAGCATTTTCTCTGGCTGATACCCTGTGGTTTGTGAACCTGCACATGGGATGCAATGTAAATGAGAGAAGCTGGACAGGAGCTAGAGGTAAGCATTTCCCATGCTATGAGTTCATTAACGATGTCAAAATCATGACATCAAATTATTGCAGCTTGATTTTTTCCCCCCCATCTAAAACTGTCAGTCACTAAAAAACAGGGCGGGGGTGGGGGGCGGCAGATTTCACCTACCTAGGAGGCAGTTGGGCAGTACAGAATCTGTGTAATTTTGGTGCCTAAGCAGGAATCATGAGGCCAACCACCTGAACCAGGTCAGGACATATTGGCAAAGCAGCTCTTCAGTAAAGACAAAAGATTTCTTTCTAGAAACAGGGCATCCAGTAACATTCAAAGGATTGTGTATAGTCTCTTCTGGAAAGAAAAAATGCACATAGAAAGTTGTGCAAGGTAAATCCAACTAGTTGCTATGCTCTGGTTTTGGATTAAATATCTGGCCATTTGGTTTGGGGTTTGGGGTGTGGTGTTTGGTTTTTTTTTTTGCTACCCCAACCAACTTAGTTCTGATCTTAAAATCAGACAAATTCATTAAATGCAACATGCTCTGAATTAAGCAAATACAAGGAAAGTAAAATTTTAATTTGGTTTCCTTTTTTCCACTAAAAAGCATAACATAAACTACAGTTGGTTTGTTTTCAACTTTTATAAAATTCTGAGAATAATTTGCCAATAAAAATTATAAGCTCACTGAAAAATAGCAATGGCTGAATGCCACCTGTAGGGTCCCAAAGTCTCTTTAGGAACACTCACAATCTTTTTCTTTGTACATCAACCCTCAAAAATTTGCCAAACTTTTATCAAATAAGATAGCAATATGTTGGGGTTTGGGACCTTTGAACTTCTTTGGTGACTGTAACAGGTGCTTATAGCAGATTAGTACCTCTGAAGGCTGCTCTGAAGTTCCTTAAATTCCCTAGGAATATAGTGTCTACACTATAGGGTTTGGCAGTGGTGTCAGCTGCTCGCAGTGATGCAGGGCAAGGATGCAGAGCTGGAGGAGCTGGGCTGGGGGACACCCTCACACAAAACCTCTCATCTGTAGGGATGAGGGTAAGAGGATTTGTTTCTGTGTTCAGGCCATAACTAGGCAAGGAAATGTGGTATTGTTTTGTGACAGGGGTATTTTTCAGCTTCCACTACAAGAAAACAGGACCAAAAGATTTTGTTTTACCAGTGAAGCTTTATTGATTTCCAGCAGTTTGGTAAAAAAAGAAAGGAAAATGATGCAAATGGAGACTCATCTGCTTTGTGTTCCAGTGATGGCCAGAAATTTGGGTTTTAAGTGTTGCAACCTAAATGGGGATCATCAAAAGTCCCCATTCTGGAAGAGAAAGATAAATCAAATCTCTGCATCTAACCATTTTTCCTCATCAGCCTTGTCTGTGACTGAGATGACATTTTGAGTACAAGATAAATACATTCTGCTCTTGTTATAAGACTCTCTGCTATAATAGACTTTGATATAAATCTGTGCTATCATGCTTCCCTGTGCCATTAAAACTCATGACACCTTTGTTATAACAAAATCATTTACAACACTCCAAAGTAAACTGCAGATATTGCTGCAAAGAGATGTTTACTATTATTTTCGTGTTTTCCCAGATTGCAGACATAATGTGATTCTGGTCTCTAGATATTTAACTAAAAAAAACAGGTTTCCATTTTATTTTAAATGATTGAACATTACTTAATTTTTCAAGTCAGATTCTTTCATACAGTTCCAAAAGCCTAAAATATTATTTATAAAACTGTTGAGAGTGAATGGCAGGAACATCCTTGTCCATGTCAAAATTTATAAACCTCAGTTATTTGGATCTGGATTGTGCCACCTTTACTTGTGTCCCACATGTAAGTAATCCAATCTGCAGCACAGCCTCTGCTCCCAGAATCATGAGGAAGTGTCAGGGCTCCACCTCCATTCCCTTTATATTCCCTTTTGAAAATCAAGCTTTTGGCAGTATCTCCCATCTACATGTTTCTCATTCAGCTACAAATCCAAAGTCTTATTAGCCCCCTTTTATACCCTCTTTTATACTTAGCCCAAATAAGATCAAGATGCARATAAGAAACCTGAATAAGATGCAGGAGAAAGACAATGAATACATTTTTGTCTATTTTGAAAACCTTTCCCTAAAAATTTTCTTGGACTGACAAATCTTTTTTTAAATGTGACCTTTTAAGAATTTCAGGGTTTATTATGGGAGGGAAAGAAAATGGGTCCCCCCAAACCCACTGTGCCTGAGAAGAGAAACAAGAGTTTTAAAAGGCTGGGGGAAATCTGCTTTCATTAGTCCCGCCTTTTTTCTTGGGGAGAAAGCAGGGAAATATTTCTGTTGCTTCTCCGTTTCCTCTCCCCTTTCTATAACGGGACACTGGAAAAAGGTGACGAGCAGGGAGTGGAATTTTGCAGAGAACAAAGTCTATTTCTTTAAGATGGACATCTTCTTGCAAAATGTTCTCCACGTGCCACAGAGTTCAGTGCTGGCTGGGTGCAGCACAGGCACGTGAAGCAAGTTAGGGAAGAAGCATAGTTACTGTGCAACATTTCTCAGCCCTCTATGAGCCCGAGGGTATCTTTATGAAATAAACCTGATGGGTCATCGCTGTGGTGGTTTTCCTTTACAACTAAATGCAAATTAATTTCATGTTTTGAATGCTGTCACATTCCCCTTTGATTGCCTCCCCCCACACCACCATTTTAGTGAGAGGGGGTCATCCATGCATTGATTTAGCACTTTTTTTTTTGCAGTGGTTGCATGAGCTGTTTTTTCAAACATAGATGTGACGGATGAGGCCTGGCCACCCTTCAGAAGTGCATCTGCCGTCTGTATCCAAGTTCACCTCAACCAGGGGCTTGGAGGTGCACGAAGCCTCACAACATGGTGAGGGAGCGCATCCTTGTTTTCACTTCTCGGGGTACCAAGCCAGCTCCTCAGAGAGACAGAGCAGCCCTGTTTGTCTCCTGTTCCATCTTTCTCATCTGGCTATGACTTTCAATTAAGGGATCAATGTAATGGTGCAGGACTTCACCCCAGGGCCAAGATCCATAAACTCCCTATTATGTGATGGGTCTGAAGAAGGGTAAAAAAGTCTCTTTTAGACAAAACACGGAGAGGATGGTGCACAAATGGAAATGCAGTGCTGGTAAGGGCATCGAAAGGTGGGACCCGTGCATGTTGGTCCCACCAACTTGCGGGCATGCTGTGACCTGTATGCAGCATCAACCTCAGCCAGAGCTATGTGGCTCTGCTGTACGAAGCAGTACAATACGAAGGTGGATAGCACTTTCTACTTGACCTGATCACTTTGCTCAGGATGAGGTGCTCTTTAGAGCTGCCGTGGCTGAGCTTAGCATCTCCCAGACGCTTTCCATATGCCTAGCTACTCCAAATCCAGTTTCAGTGGCTGTTCAGGCTGAACACGTAACGGTGCTGTGAACCTCCTTGATTTGTGGGTGTAATTAACGGACGGCAAAATTGGAAGGTCCTGTTGAGTATCTTCAGTGTTTAGCTGCAGAAGAGAGGCTCCTGGGGAAAAGACTGTCTCCAGCTGGCTGCAGCCTGGCAGGTACCGTGGCTGGCCAGCACCACCCAAACTTTCCTTCATCGTAGTCAAAGTCCCCATGAAAACACAAGGTAGGCAGTGAGCACTAGAGAAGAATTGGCACCACTAAGCTACTTTAAAATATGCTGCAAATATTTCATGAAGTGTCCAAAGTGAGATTTACAGTCACAATCCATTCCAAAGTATGTATAACAATTCATCCAATGTCATACACTAGAAACTAGCATTTTTTTCAAGGAAAATTGGTCTGCTTTCACTCAAAATCTGTGCACTGCTTATGATCACATAGTATCTCATAAACAACCCATCCCAATGTGAGTCCTGTATGTTGGAAATGATGTGTTAAACCTAATTCACAGTATTTTGTGATACAGAAGACAAAGAAGTTAGGTGAGGTTTTTCTTGCTGATTTTTCACATGTGAACGGCGCTGAGTCTACAAATACACGTATGCATATAGGGTACATATGTATATATAACCATATGAGGCCCTAAACAGGTTTCAAAATGTTTAGGAGAGACCTAAAAGCTTGATGGTTCACTTTCAAATCTGCATAATTTTCTTTTTTATTTAAAGGTCATGTTCTAGTTCAATCCCAATCATAATCAATCAACATAAGCCCCAGATAAGGGCTGTCTGACAGCTGGATATTAGAAGAAAGCTCTTCTTCATGCATGTTTTAAAAACTTCACCATTAATCTTGCCATGAAATCTCAGTTAAATGATTGTGGAATATTACATCAAAGTTATCCRGTGATCAGCAATGTGACTTATTTTCTGACAAGTACAGCTTTGTCATTCTTATCTGATGGTCATCACATCTTCACATAAAAATAGCTCTCCTTTTTTCTTCTCTGCCTTTTCCCTCCCCCCCAGCTTGACTACAGTGCAGATTTGTATTCTTGGCATTCTCATCCTGTTTGATGAGTTTTAGGAAAGCCCAATTGTCATTTTGTCCCCAGAAGCAAAGCAAACACTGCCCTAAACTGATAACAATACAATTTAGCTGCCCTATAAACAATCATTTTAACTCCATGATATGTGGCTGCTGCTTCAACATTCAAGCAATGGAAATGACATCATTATCAGGCAACTCTAGATGATGAAAAATGGCCTACATTAAGGAACACTCTGAACCCAGGAAATCCTGAGCTATCAGTTATTGCCATTATAATGTACTTGCCCCTATCTGCAAATTTAGACCTATGATGAGGCTGAAATTGCAATGGAAAGAAATACACTTTCCAGAGGATGTTTGTATAATTAAGCAGAAACACCACTACATTTCTGAGGAGGATCTTTGTGCAGAGGCCTATAAAAGCCTGAAGGCTAAGAGATTTCAGCTATGCAAGAAATGTAATGATCCCCAAGTAACAGGGTCTTAGAGATGCTCTGTGGCTGTTAAAGTAAAAATTTGGGGTGATTCTTTTTCAGAATGAAATTTACTGTTTTATGTCCAAATTCTCCTGCAGATTTTTTGTCTACTGTTAAGTTGCAGTTTGCAGATGTGTTGTACAGCAGAAGTGTATTCCCTGCAGTAGCTGTTGTTCCAAAGGTAACACCAAAGCCTTGCAGCGTATAAGACCTCCCAAAATCAGAGCTGTAAAGGAGAATGCTCCCAAAGGCAGGAGCTGTGGAGGAGCTTGCATGAGTCATGCTGAGATCACACAACAAGACCCAACCTCTCAAACAGCAACCATGCAGTGGGGAGGAGTGTAAAGCAAGGAAGGGGATTTCAAACTGGACTGGAGAACTGGCTGACTCGGGAGATGCTGCACCAGTTTTGGGGAGAGAGGAGTAATTTCTGAGTAGCGAGAGCTAAGTGATGACAGAAAGCAACACCCTGAGATTCACAAATCTGTCTAAAACCACCATGGTGCTACCCATGCTGTGAGCTTGTAGTTTCCCAGCTGTGCCTAGGCGGGACAGAGAAAGAGAAGCGTTAAGGAGCAAAGGGAAGATTGTCCTCAAAGCATCTCCCTGTCCAATACAGGGAGCCCTGGAAAGACACCCTGTTCTTGGGAGTTTTAAATCAGTGTCCCCACATYGGTAAGGAAGAACTGGGACTTTAGAAACCTCTGAGTAACTCAAGCTTCCATATATATAGCAGAAATATTTTAACTATTGAGTGTTTTAGGGCAAGGCAGAGCAAAGGATCCTGGTATCTGCTAGAGCAGTAATGAGCAGTTTTCTGCCCAGTTTCCTTTGCCCTGTCCCTCACTGAGGGACTTGATTTTACATCCATCTGCCCTGTGTCAGCTCTCCTTGCTCTATCAATTGCATGGGAGCAGGATTAAGTCTCCAAAGTGTACCTTTCTATGACATTCAGTCTCCTACACAGACCACAGATATTTGAACACTCCTGTCCTGTTGTGTTAGCTCTTTTCTCCTTTTGGCCACCTTTCACCTCATGGGAAACAAATCAAAACTTGCAGCTCTGCAGTGTCTAGATGTTGTAACTTAAGTAAAAAGAAATACTTCCTTCCTCAGTTGCTCTAGGGTTGGCTGTGAAGGGGTACAGTGAAAACTGGGTAATGAATTCCCAGGTCTTCCAGAAGGCCATGATTAAAGCAGCTCTGGACACCATTTTTCAGGGTGAAAGGGTTCTTGAGTCAAGAGATCACTTTCTTTCAAAATGAGAAGGAGAGAGAGACACTTTTTCCTCTTTACAAACATTAAGTGAAATATTTTGTCAACATCTTCTGCTGTATAAAGTCATTACTGGCAGTCTCAGAAACTTTTTTAGGTGCCAGAATAAAAGGTTTTCACTAACAAAATGGTCTATGACCCTTCTAAGAAAAGTGCCAATAACATTGTATTAAAAAATTGAAGTGATGTAAATTTCAAAACAAGTTTGTTTCAACTGTTTTCTTATAGAAACAACTTAGAAATTTCAAAATGTTTCTTCCTTCTACCTTCCTAATGGCTTGAATGGGACTGCTGTATACTCACGAAGCCCAGGCAAAGCATCATTCCTCTGCCATCCCCGGCTTCCAGAATCTTATCACATCTTCCTATGTTTTACGTTCTTAAAGCCTCTCTACCCAAGGCAGGAAATTACAGGAGAATTGCAGCTGTCATTTGGGTTTTGCTTTGTTTTGTCTTTTTAAGAACATTTCAAGATTGTTTTTTATTCCCATGTTTATTAACAAAAGCTTGAAAATGTGAGTCATAGAGGCCCAGAAGCTGGCAATTAAATAAAAGGAAATACAGATTTACAGCTCCATTATTCCAAAGCCAGTGCTACACATGGTGGGATGGGACAGGAGGAGTATGACATGGATTTTGCATGCAGAGGCTCTAGTTGGGGCTCTACTTCGCAGCCCAGGGCAGGGGCCAAGCATGTCCTGAGATCCTCACCTAGGGCCAGCCCCAGGGCTTGGGCTCCCAAAGCTGAGAGGGGCCACAAACCCAGGGGTCACAGCTGAGCCAAGCACTTCCAAAACAAACCCTTTCATTTCTCTCTCCATGTTCAATTTTTCTCTACCRTAAACAGGAGCAGAAGTTCTGTTCTGTGCTCAGAAAAGCGAAGATTTGTTCCCACAGTCTTTACACACTGAGCTTTAAAACTGACTTTCACTTACTTCTCAATACCACCGCACTTCACGACCCTGTAACCTCACCATTGTAGAGTGAAGATACCTCAGAGGGGAGCCTGAGAAGCAGACAGGGGCTCAGCCGCATGCCTGGCAAGGGGTAACTCAGGGCTGCTGGATATTGCTTGCTTCTACTCTTTGGCTGTAGAGGGGACCTCTAGGAAAGACAAAGTCAYGGCAAGTGCTTGCTTCTTTGCATAAATCTCTGAGCCCCTAGTTGTGACACTGCTTAGGAGAAAGATTAAAGGGGTGGCTCGTTGCAAGTCCAAGGAAGCAAGCCCAGGGAAGCCTTTTCAAGCATCTTGGATCAGGCTCAGCACCAGGGCAGAAGTACCACCTCTCTAGGCAGGGAGGTGAGAAATTCTCTGATGATTATGGTTTTCAGCAAAGACGAGTAAGTGAGAGAAACCTGGACCGTAACATATAGCATTCAGGAGCAAGGAGATACAAAGCAGTGAAGGCAAACAGGAAGAACTCTCTGTTTAGCAAAAATACAGAGACAATAGCAAATGGTCAGAAAAAGATTCACAGGGGTTGGTAGAGAGGGAAGGGAATGCAGATGCATGGATTTAAATGATTGCTGCAATTGCTTTCTGGATCCATGACATGCTTTGACATTGCCATTGGAAATCTAACACTAGGAAATATTTTAAAGGGTAAAGATCTTAAAAGATATCGCTTCCTGGAGGGAAGGACTCTTTCTGGCAGTGTCTTTGGTAAGCCTGACTTTGTGCTTCTCCCAGAGAAAGGTTACCGTGTCCCTGCCCAACCAGAGATGGGTTCTGGCAGTAGGGTACACCCAGAATGACAACCCCCAGGCTGCAGCTCACTGCTTATTTCTCGATCTGATGTTGAACAGAATTTGAAATTTCTCCAAGGCACATCTTGCTGATTCACCAGCTCCACTTAACGGCATCATGATGGGGGAGCTACTCGGCGTGAAGAAGTACCTTTGATAACATCTTCTAACCCCCAAGGCAGGGATTGCTGCTCCAGGCACTGCCCTCCACCTCTCCCAAAGAGCCCCAGTCAGCTGACATGCCCCACGCTGCTGGGACCAAGGACAAATGCATGTGTTAGAGCTGCCTGGCTATTGGCAAGGGAGAAGGCTCCCCTGTTGCCTCCCCATCACATCCAGTGCAGCCCATCTGAAGTCTCTCATCTCTCTCTCTCCTTTCCATTTTTCCTCTGTGCTGCTGAAGTTCCTAGGTAGGTATCAGAAGAAAGGATACACAGGCTCTAAATGCTTTGCAGATAACCCAAATGCTCCACTTCTAAGGGCACTGCAAAATGTCAGGATGGATCCACACATCCACAGAGGTTTTGGCCCAACCACTTAAAAACTTGGTATTTCCCTGTCCTCTAAGAAGTCATATCAATAAGGTGTTGGCCGTCAAACTCTCCTGCATCTCATTCATCACAAGGAAAAGGGTTTTGACTTGTTTCTTGAAGCTATAATCTATGTGTCATTAACAAGAATGAGAGATGGAATACATTTAGGTTTGCATAGAGTTAAAGAGGTATTGGACTTGAATAGGTTTCAGCAAGGAGACATTATTGAAGAAGAGAGGATATTAATATGTACTGGTATATAAGCACTCATGAAGCTGATGGAAATAGGGAATTCTGTGAACAGAAATATGAAAACCATTAACTGGACCACTGACCACAGTGGGGTTATGACAGTATCCACTAAGTAAAGAAGATCCACAACTCCATGTTAAAAAGACCACAGTTTCCTTCTCCRATTTATTCTCAGACCTCCTATTCCTAATAGCAATGATAATTCCTGTCCACAAGAATAACATCAGCTAATAGGTTTTGTGGCTGGTCTGTTCTGAAAAACAATAAGAGTGACAATATCTTGAATTTGCCACATCCTACCAATAGTCAGAGCAAGGATACCTTAACTATTAAAACTATGTCAAGTGCAAGGGAGGGAAATAAAAACATGGTGTAGGTTTCTTCAGCGACAGGCAGAGAGCAAAGATTCAAAGCTTAAAACTCTTTGTACAATCTCTAAATGAGTCACAGAAATCCAAAATAACCAAGAAATCATATGAAAGCTTTTTTAAGTTTTAAAAAAAAGGACCAAATTCATCTGTAGGAAACAATCTCAGGGAAATTATTCCAGGAAAGAATTTGTTCACTATACATACAGCATTGTATGTCACATGGTCTAATTATAGGAATGAAAGCAACATAGGAATTAGATGGTCTTTTCAAGTCTGTAAGGAGTGTGAACAAAGAATATAATTACACATCGAGCCCATTGATTAACCAATTACTAGTTAAAGCAGATTTAGACTTTAAATTAATTTGGTTCTGAATTCTGGGGATTTTTGGGCTAAGACAAACAGTGTTTGAAGATTAATTATCCTTGTCTAAGATGAAGGAACTCATTTCAACTTTGTTAGCGTGTTGAAAGACTCTGGCTGTTTCATGGGAAAGGGTAGACTGTAAATCTCAGCTGTATTGAACTGACTGATTAAAGTGAATTCTGAGACTCCTAATCACTCTAATCCTCAGAGAGTGGTGATACTACACACTACATTGTGCCAGCCCAAATTAATATTTCAATGAAAAACAGACTAACATTTACCTAGAAGAGAAAGTGCACTGTCTCCAAAGGACCAAAGGAAGACCTGCCAAGGAGTTACAAACTCAATAGTGAGGAAACACTGGAGCACAGCTTTCCATGCACCTTTGCCCAAAGAATTATAACGGGGAAAGTAAAGGCGCTGTTGTGGCCATTCTTCTGTACAGTACCTGCAGCATACCATAGCATCCTGACTGAACTGTGTGGGAATGGTAATATGACATTTTACTTCTCTGTCAGTAGTCCAGCTATAGCCCCAGGCGAGCATTTGGTAAAGACTTCATATTTCAATAGCTGCCCTGGAGTGTAGATAGATTTCCTTGTCAGCATGCCTAGCAAGGTATTCAGCTGCCTAAAGTCCCCTGGCGTACAGAGGAGCACGTACACCATGGTGTTGGTAAGTGCCCTGGGCCAGCACAGCCTGCTGCCTGCACCAGAGCCTCCCTGTCCCCCACTGGGCTTCTCCATTACATGTCCCCAATTTGTCTCCATCAGGGGTCAACCTTCGGCTTCATGCTGGCAGTGTGTTGGAAGTGAAGGATTTCTACAGCAAGAAGTAGCCCAAACCCTAATCTAAATGCTAGTTTTATGTATAGGTTGGTAAATACAATCAGCAAAGGATACCTTTTGGGAAGCCCCTGGAGAGCACAGTTGTACCACTGCCTGCTGAGCACCCACTCCTCACCAAAGCAAAGCATTAGTTTCACTAAACTTTGGTGCAATCCAGTAAGGCCATTCATTATGGCCACATTCCTTAGGCAGCATGTTTCCACTGCAGTCAGTATAAGGCATTGTAGTTTACAAAAACAAGCAGAAGGGACAAACTACATTTTTCAAAGGCAAGAGCCCATGAGAGGTCTGGACTTCCTTGTGCCAGGTGCTGTAACAGCACAGAGGGAGACAGCCTGTACCTTGGAGAACTTGCAAAATAGATGCAAGATGGCAGAAAATTATGAAATAGATGAAAGACTGCAGATTGCCTGCAGAACGAGGCAGGTCCGATGGGGTTTCCAGAGTCCAGAGAAGCAAAGCAGATCTTGCAAAGCTAGGACTGCAGGGATGAGAGCAAAAAAAGCATCAGCTGCTGCCACTGAACAATGACCCCTCATGTCTCTCTGCTTCCAGCTCAGGTTGAGCCTGACTTGTGTATTTTCTTCCCTAGGCAAGCAAGTGGCTATGGGGCACCCAGAGCTGCGCTGAGGAGGGAGCTGCGAGCCCCAGCCAGCAGCACTGAAGGTGAAATAGCTGCCCTCAAGTGGAGTGCACTGCCCTCTTGTCCCGTTTTCTGGATGAATTGGGTCATGGGAGTACTGACAACCACTTCTGCTCATAAAGCTTTCACTGTAGAGGGTCCAGACCTTTACTGTGAGTAAACAGTAAGATACATGTATGTCCAGTTTCTTCCCCTCAAAACCTTTTCCTTGAAATATCTGGTGTTTCCATGGCCAGTGCAACCAAAACCCAGCAAGCATGGGATCCTGCACCATGAACTCCCGTTGGGTGTAGGTAAACCTGGAGCCCTGGATTTATTCCCATTAAGGTTGACTTTGCCTTTCAGCCACTAGAAGATTAATGATTTTTTAGGCTTGTGAGTGTGTGTCTGTGTGTGAGAGAGAGACAGAGACAGAGGTACTATAAAGGCACAAGAAATATCTGGTGTGCAAGCTTGTGGAATCTTATGTCATTTTCATATGAGGTGTGACTTAAATGTAACCCCGGCTAAAATTACTGATTTTTGTAATATTGCTATTTTTATTACTTCAGTTTCAGCCTGACTAGGAGTTCAGTCTTGGAGTAAACCTCATTTTGCTAGGCGCTGGACAAATACGTGGCTATAAGGTTCCTGGGTTATTGCACTGGTGGCCCTAATTCCCATCTGGGGGGCAATGCACTGGCTTACACCCTGGTTCTGGACCCCAGAGGTAGCTGCCTTTTGGTCATGCAGATGTGGCACACATATGAGATATGTTATAGGCTTCAGGTGAAATCTAAACTGAGCTGCAGAAAGGCAGAGAAGAGATCTGTGTCTTTGTGTATGAGAACATCATCAAAAATAGGATTCTGGGCAACTGCTGTTGCACACACCCTGCCAGTGTGATGTTTGACAGTTTCTTAGCACTGAGTCTCTAATGATAGCAGACATATCTTACATGCAGGCATCACTTACATTCAGGGAATTCATCCTTTTTAAAGAAAATCTGTCCCTGTGAACCCAAAACCTTAGATCCTAAATATTGAGCTAAGCAAGTATCCTTATGCAAATAATTTTCAGAAGTAGAGAAGCCAGCTTTTTTTCCCTCCTTCCTCTCCTCTCTGAGTCACACTCTCACATTCCCTCTAGTGCTTACTCACTCCCACACCGCTCAGCCAAAGGTAGGGAAAATTCCTCTCCTGTGTTTCAAGAAGCCCCTCTGCAAGCCGCAGGACCCACAAGCGGTTCCCATGGGCAAACATCCTGCAGCAAAGCCTCAGCTGCCCCTTTTCCCTCTGATTTTAACACCCTTTCAAAATCTTCTTCACCACCTTCAGTCCCTGCCGGTGCCCCATCTCCAGCTGGGCTGGTAGAAACCCACTCTGTGGCTGGGTCTGGGGTAGGGACGTGTGGGCAGTAGCTGTGCACCGGCTGCTTACAGCAAGCACAAGGAAAAGAGATAACCAGGGCAAGAGGAGCATCAGCTGGATCAGAGGTATGGCAGGAGCGGGGGAGGCTGTGCCACACTCCCCACCTTTCCTGCTGAGCCACAGGCTGGCGGGCTCACCGCAGCTGGAGCCACAGGGAAGCCAGGTCCGCACACAGCTCCAGCAGGTCCTCACTGGGCCAGGGTGAACAGGGCTTGCGGCTTGGGCAGGTTTGCACAGAAAAGGCGAAGTTCCCTGTGCTGATTGTCTGCACTCCCATTCCAGAGTGCTCAACTGTCGTGGTTTAACCCCAGCCAGCAACTAAACACCACGCAGCCGCTCGCTCACCCCCCACTCCGGTAGGATGGGGGAGAGGATCGGGAGGGCACACGGAGGAAAACCCGCGGGTTGAGATAAAAACAGTTTAATAATGGAAATAATGAAATAGAACAGTGATAACAACAATGATAACAACAACAATAACAGAATATACAAAGCAGGCAATGGACAATGCAACTGCTCACCCCCACGTGTTCCAAACGAACCGTGTGTGACGAACCCCAGGGCCCCCCCTGCCCCAGTTTTATACTGAGCATGATGTCACATGGTATAGAACATCCCATTGGCCAGCTGGGTCAACTGCCCCAGCTATGCCCCCCCCCCAGCTCCCCCTGCACCTGGCAGGGCAGGGGAGGCTGAAAAGTCCTGGTGCAAGCACCACCCAGCAACAACCAAAGCATCAATGGGCCATCAACGTTCCTTTCATTACCAAACCTGAAACACAGCACCCCCTCCAGCTACTGGGAAGAGAGTTAACTCTGTCCCAGCCAGAACCAGGACAACACAAAAGCATTGCCAGATTTTACATGTATACATACCCAGTTTTATATGGATTAAGAAAAAGTATTTTCCACTGCCCTCACTTCCAAAAACAATGACATTGTTTTGGATGAAATTTAAACAAAACAGCAGTTTGAGGCAGATATGCTTGGCAAAAAGAAAAGCAACTAGAAATATTGGACTACTAATAGGCAATGGAAAATATTAACAGGAGGTGCCACCAGCTCTGCCTGAAGCCGAGAATTACTCATTTCAGCCCTTGCATCTCACAGGAGTTTCACAAGACTGGTGGTACAACACCTGATGCGGAATGGACAGGCGGTGGGTGCCCTGACGGGGTGTCAGGGTGCTTGATCACCAAGTGGTGGTTTGGGCTGGAGAGGTCAGGGTACCTCTGCCCTGGTGACACCCAACGGCTGGCTGCTGCAGTCACCCACCCCTCACAGCCAGAAACCTCCCCGGCCCACAGCAGCACTGGGCAGCACTGCTTTCCCTCGGCTGAAGCCATCCAGAACATTTATTTGATCTGCTGCTGACAGCCACCGTGCCCTCAGAGACCCCAGTCTGTGCCAGGGACTCAGAAACATACGTTGCTCCTCAGTGTTGTACACGAGGGTTGACATGTCTTCTGCTTCACCTGCAGCTGCTTGCATCACAGCATCCTGCAGCTTGGGTATGTTCAACTCCTCTGAGCACCCACCAGAAATGTGAAATGAAAAGGTAGCTTGTTAGAGCATCGCTGCGGGACCGGGAACAGGTTCTGCTTTGTGAAATTAAAGGAGTGCCCAAAGGCATCTTGAGCTGCTTCTGTCACCGAACACTGCCTGCCCAGGACATGGGGTCTCAGGAGGCTGTGCTCTGCTCAGCACTGATGCCGCTGCCCTCAGCATCACTGTCTATAGCTGCAGCTGTGACTTATTTTTTTTACAGAGCTGGGGGGTGTGACTCACCCTGCAAAACAGCAGAGGAGTGAGAGACCAGGCCTGTGCTTGGCTATGCCCAGGTATACCCAGCAGGTCTCCGCTGCTTTAAGGGAGCTCCCCTGGCAGCCAGAAACCACCATTTCAGTGGCCTGCAACAGGGTAGAGGCAACCATCCCACAGGCAGGCCCTCTCCAGGGGCCGCTGGGTGCACAGAGTGTTCAGGTGTGAATCACTCTTGCCTCAGCAGTGGGAAACTAGAAGCCACTGGGACAGTGATAGCCACAGAGAGAGACGTTGCAGAATGCCAAATTTCCAGAGGCTTTGCATGCAATGGCACAGAGCTCCCAAACCTCCCTGTGGTGGCCTCTGAGGGGCTTTGCTCTCCAGAAGGAGAAGGCAGGTGGGTTGCTGTACCACTGTTGTGGTGAGTTACGCTCAGGCACCGCACAGGAGCGAGACGGGCTCTCCACAGCTCAGAAGGAGGAAGGGTGTCCTGACCAGGTATGATCCCAAGGTCTCCATCACTCCCTCACCACCCTCCACATTGCAGCGGGTGTGTGGAGAGGCAGGGAACAGCCTGCTGCTGCACCCCAGCAATCCTCCACCTTTCTAAGAGGATATCTATGCCGTCATGTTACTCCGCAGCTGGCTTGCTCTTAAGACCATCCTGAGAACCAGGAGTTCTGGAGGGAGGAAACTCAGCACTTGAAATTTGAACTTCAGCACTACAGGCAATGAGGACACAGTCGGTTCCAGCCACATGGCACAGCAAAATCAACTGCATGCTTGGGCATAGCTAAGAAAAGACAGTAGAGATTTCACCTGCAGAATCATGCACTGGAAGCACCTGGAAGTAGCTCTCAAGGTGCTTTCCAAGTTATAGTACAGGATGTTCTGATTTCCCAGGGAGCAAAGATGACAGGAATCGCTTTCCTTCCTACCTCAGTTGTGTGGAGTATGTGCATTACACAGCTGCTGCTTTAGCCAATAGGATCAGACCTACCAAGACGTTTAGGTACTAACCTCCTACTGAGTTCAATGCCAAGTTGCACATGCAAACAAGAAATAGATTGACTCCCAAATTCCCTTTTGGATCTGACTTTTAGCTTTGCATGTTGTCATTCCAATGTCATTCTATTTGCTTTGGCCTCATGTCTCTGGGATATTATAAATAAAGACCCAAAGGAAGCAAAAAACTTAGATACACTCAGGCAGTTGTGCTGTTCTCCCACACAGGCACACAAGTACCCCAGAGGTAATCAGTTGCAACACTGTAGGGTGAAATCCAGCCCTGGATTATCTTAGTGCTACATGTGGTAGCCAGTGATGACTAAATTAGTCAACGCTTTTTAAAAATCCATCCACACATGTTTGACATTGAACGTCTGCATTAGTGAAGACCACAGGCTGTCTATTCAGTGTGCAAAGCAATATCCTTTGTCATTCCTTCTAAATTTATTGCCTTTAATGTAATAGAAACCTATTGTTCTCACACTGTCGGATAGGGTCAGAAGGGAGGAGCTGATGAGTTCTCACTGTGCCCTTCAGAATTGGGAATATCTCACTCAAATGCTTTTTAACTCTGCTCTTTGCTCAGCTAGGGAAAGGCTTCTCTGGCCATGGCTTTTCCAGTTTCTCATCCTATGGGACATTTCTAAGCAGAACAGTTCTTTTTCCTTAGCAGATCTCACTGTACATTTAAAGCAGGATTAAGTAGCTCCCAGGTCTTACTACCCCTCAAAGTGGAGATGAGAGACTCAATGCATGGGCAGCCTTTGAGATGCAGAAATAAGAAGTGCTAGAGGCACAGTAAATGTTCAGGTAGAAAAGCAGGATGGCAGGACTGAGCCCCTAGCTCTTCTCCAAGCAGTGTTGCCACAAGAGCAAGGCCACATGGCACATCTCTGCAGCAGTGGCACAGAGAGACCCCGGGTAGCTCGAAGCAAGCTTTGGCACCAGAGGTGGCAGGGATGCCACTGCGCTGCTCTTCCTGGTCTAACTTACCCAAAGCTAGGCAGTTCACCACACTAGCAGTGTACTACACTGGGGATATACTATTTTCTGTCATCTGCTAGCCCAACAGGGATTACTCTCCACCAAATAACATATCACAATAGGAGGCAAGCTTCCCTCATTGTACCGTACCAATGCCATTGAAAGTCCCAGGGGACATTCATAAACCCAAGGCACTTCTGCACCAGGTGAGATGCTTCACTCAGTACTGTGCAAYGTAGCTGTTGAGATTAATTAGGTGCACAAAGCAACAGACTTGCTACCGACAGCAGGTTATCAGGGTACAAGCACTACACTGGCTGCACAGAAGTACACCTTTGGGACAGAAGACAGCTGGCCAGGTCTATGGGGCAGCACTCTTTCGGCTGGAGTGGTAGCGGTAGCTGCAAAGATATGGGATATGGGCGAACAGACCAGCAGTATCACCGGATACTCAAGGCCGCCGGGCATCCTGGGCTGGTTCGTACTGTACAAACACAGTTTTGTTACTCCCTGACTCYCTCTGTGCTGATTAGTTGTACAACCCATTGCACTCAGTATGTAGTAGTAGATATATTGTAAACCTGGTCCTGTGCTTCTCTTTCCTCAGTTCTTACCAAAATTAGTCCTATGTTGCTGACACTAGCAGCTACATTGTTTTCTGCATGGTTTCAGGACAACTGATGTGGGCAATTTCATGGTGTAGCTGGGTACTGGCTGCCATGGTCTTAAATCATGCAATACCTCTTTTGCCAATGTAATCCTGGTTGCTGAGTTCAGTCAGCTGGGACAGGTGAGTAGGTATACAAGTATGTCTAAAGGCAAATGGGAAAAGCCAAAATAGGTTACAAATGCTCCAGTTCTTCTACAAAAATTAGTCTTCAGGGCACTGATTACTTACCTCTGGAAGTATGAGAGCTCCCATGTTAGAAAGGAGGTTAAATGACTTGCCCCAACAGTCACATACAGCAGAGGCGAGGTCACGATTAGAGAGCCGGGTCCCCGTGTTGCTGGACCACTAGCAGGCCAGTAGGCCATATTGACACTATAATTATATATTCCCCTTTTGCCCCTAGAGCTTTTTGCTAGAGCAAGATAATTAAGCTCTCCTTCTGGCTATCTTCTTTTAATGAAATGGTGCACATAACGCAGCTTGGTATTTATTAACGATAATGAGTTTTTAAAACAATTTGAGGCAGCAGCTCACCTTTCACTTGTGTGGTTGCGGTGCATGTCCAGCATCATTCCCAGTTTAATGATGCCATGCATCTTGGGTCTGTCTCCTTTGGAAGGCAGTCTGTAACATACAATACAGCAGCCTCCATTTGCAGTCAGGTCATTCTGAATGAAAAGCAGGCCCAGGCTTGAACAAACAGGAGCAGATGCCAGCTTCCCCCTCTCTTTGAGGTGCTGGTGGTGGTTTATTAATTTTTAGAACAAGGTCACAAGTTTATTTGCCTGCTGAATCTCAGTTAGCAACCTCGCATCTCGTAGGCAAGTAAACACAAGCCTTCAATATCTGACACTCCCATTGTTTCCTAACACGGAGAAGCAAAAATGTAAACCTCAAATTTACAAGAGCCAGCTCAGGTTACATATTAATACCTCAGTTGCTTGAGCTGAGATGGTTTGATTAGCGCAGATCAGCTCTCTGTCACAGAGACCATGGCAGTCAAAATCATGGTGGTGGCTGCCTGCCGTGATAGAGGGCTGCAGTGCATGAACTACCTCACTGGTCATTTTTTAAAGATTCTGGTTTCCAGTGCAAACACTCTTGATGTGACTTTGCTGCTCAGGATCTATCCTTAGGAATATCTCCGTTGGCGGATGTGAGAGGCTGCAATATGGTTCTCCTTTCCTGGGAGAACAGGTTCTGGCCCAGAGACCCCTAACCTGACCGGGATGGGACGTCTGAAAAGTCCCCAGTCCCTGGTCCCAGCCCAGGGACTGGATGCACAACCCTGATCAGGGCTGGTTCTGGAGAACTGGAGGTATTTTGAAAGCGTGTGAGGTCCAACTCCAATGATATGACATTTGTGAGATGAAGACACAGTGAAGGGGTATACATTGCTACGTGACACTGTAGGGTGATGTGGTCGCATGGGTAGCCTAGGCCAGATCCTGCTCCGCATGGAACAGGTTCCAACACCAGGAACCATCGTGGCTTTCGCCCAGCTGCAGACCCAGACCCCTGGCTTTGTCCTGCCTCCAAGGGGCAGAGCCAGCCCAAGGCAGAAGCTCCTGCCTTCACCCCTCAAAAGGTACATGAAGGGTGCAGGGCCACAGCTCCAAAGGCAGCTGCATGTCTGGGAGTCACTGTGGTCTCCTTGCTGCAAACCGTGAGTGGGCCAAGGGGACAGTGAGACCCCCCAGGACATCTCACCGCTTCGGCAGGGGCTGGGGTCAGGGCAGGTGCAGGATGCTGGCAGGCTTGCTCAGAGATCCCCCGCTTGGAAATAAACCCAGTATGCAGCAGCTCCCAGTATGCCAGTCCCACTGGCTCATGCGCCGCAGGAGCGCTGAGCAGCAAGTGAGCCCTGCTGCTCTGACAGCATGGTTATTAATAAAAGATGGGAAAACTAACCAGGATGGCTTATAAACTGCATGGGCCCAAATCTATCTCACCTTACTCAGGGGAGCAACTCCACCAAGGACTGAGGAGTTGCACTGGCTGAAGCCCAAGCCAAGCTTAGCACAAATACTGCTTAACTTTGCCGTGAGACATTAGTGAGTCTAATAAATCCCTGCATAACACCTTCATTAAGCGGGATTTACTGCAATATGCTATATACACTTTATGCCTCACCTGCATAAACAGCCACGTTAATGCTATAAATTACAGCATTCCTATTAACATATTGCAGGCACCTCAACCAAGGTGAAATGCTTAATGGCTTTCAGTAAGCACCTGAATTGCAAGAAAGCGTGGAACGAGGTAGAAGCTTCTCTAGTAACTCAGATAGACTGTACATGTGCTGTAAGTCTTACAAAACTATTCTTAAAAAAAAAAATAAAAATAAGAAAATATCTAAACCCCCAAAGTTTTGCATATTGCAGTATCAGTGCTACACTTCAAGGCTAACGGAAATTTGTTCTGATTTTTGAGATATGCATTACATCATAGTCTTCTTTTAGGGCATTATGTCATTCCTGCTGAGATGCATTATCTCGGCTTGGCCCAGCATTAGCGATTTTTGCTGGCCTACTGCAGTGTTCTCAAAGCACTGCTGGGAACCACAGATTGAAATCTGAAACATTTATCTTTTACAAAGCTGAAAAAGAGAAAAGATGTTAACATCAGGCATCACTGACTTCCTTAACCCTCTCCTGACTCTGCTTCTTACTGGGGCTTGGTTTTGATGTCTTTGAACATGCTGAGGTAACCTTTAAAAACTCACATTAGAAGGGGCATAACACAGTGTTTCTTCCCTCTCTCCAAGAATTGCCCTTGCAACTGCCTGAATAACACCTCCCCGGCCTTTACAAGATGTCAGCATGAATCAGATTGTACCTACATACACTGACAAGCTATATTCCACAGACACGGCTAGAACATTTATTAAGAATAAAAGGGGAAGGCAGTGAAAACTTTATGTGACTCAACTCTTATTAAAATTTTTATACAGTATAGAGCTACCCTGATATTCTATTTTTCAGCATGTACAGAGATCATGCACACCCAGATGGATCCTCATGTCCTAATCCTTTTTGAGGACACAAAAGCAGAATTCCAGGAGGCTTATGCTAGAGAGCAATTTTTATGCAGGGAACTGAGCAGATATTATCTCTTCTGACTTCAACCATGAAATTAGAAGCCCATTTCGTCTCACTGCATCCAGGGCAGAATTAAAGGCTGTGTCATGGAGGGAACAGACAGGTGCTTTCAGGATAAAGCAAGGATATTCCCAAAACCCCAGAGAATCCCAACACCTCTCTCTCCACAAAAGCACAATTATAACGCTGAAAGGAACTGGGAAACATTCAACCATGACTAAACTACAATTCCCTCTCTTGTTATAAACGCTATTCATTGGAGGGCTTTAATTTCTCTGCTCCGTTTTTTATTTAGATTGTGTGTTTCAGTAAGTTGTCACATTTTGGTGCTTTAGGGCTCTCTGCTACAGCTGTAGCGTATTTTCTAGAAAGATTGCAACAGCAAATGTTTCCATCACAAAGGACTGATTAGCAGCATAACCAGAACTCGGGAGGCAGGACATCATTTAATCCTGCCAAAGATCTCTTTCCCATTGGGACTGAAAGCTTTTCCTTTCCTTCATTTCCTTTTGGATTGCAGAACCTGAATAACAAAATGTTAGGAAGGAGAACAAGTCCTCGCCTGTGCTTGACACCCATTGTCCCCATCTCCATGTTGGCTAGGTGACTTTTCTGGCTCTAGCAGTCTCCTTTCGCAGGCAGAAGTTTTATGGTTTGGGGGCCAAGTGCTTTTAATACTTAATGTTCCCATAGGGATGCGTGTGGCAAGTCCCCATCCTGCTACACTTTGCCATTGTGACAAGGTTTTGCAGGTAACGGCTCCTTAGATGTAAAACTGCTACCCACAGGAGGGAAAATCCAGCTTGTTTTGTTAAAAAACTGGTCATGAGGGGTGGAAAAAATGGGTTTCCAGATATTTTCACCAAAAATATATTCATGGGCTTTTTGGCAACGATTTCTTTCACCAAGAAAAGGTGATGATGTGCTGTAATACGTCACGCAAGGAAAACATGCATGTCACGAGAAGACAGTGAGTTACCCACCAGCTGAAGTGACAACAAGACAGCCCACAGCCAGGTGGGTTTACTGGCTGCTGAGCCCTTTGAAAGGTCAGGGACTAATGTTATATATAACATGGTGGGAGCTGCGAGATTCACTGAGGTGAAATGCTATTACAGACTGGTACTTTATGAGTCCTGCGTGGCTCGGGACATTAGGCCACAATTCACCGGCAGCGGAGAATATATTGATCTGAGAGATCCACACTTCTGCAAGATGCTTTAGTTAAGGTATCACAGCAAAATGCACTTAAAATTCAGAGCAAGTAAATAAAAATACTTTTGCTCTGCACCCCAAAGACTAGTAAAACTGCAGTCACGGCATTATAGAATAACAGGATAAAAGTCTGCTCCTAATCAACGTGGCATAAATCTGCATTCTACCTTGGACTCTAGTGGAGCTACTTCAGTTTTATGCAAGTTTAAACGAGAGCATAATTTGGCCAATGGCGTCAAGTGATGGATTAATACCAAACCGAGCTTTTTAGGAGCAACTCATGTAGGTTTCATGCATCCTCCAGGCTGCACAAAGAAGCCCCCCTCTAGCAGAAGGTGCTGGGTGGTGGCTGGTGCTGGATGGCATTGCCCCAGCAGGAAAACAGCACCTGTGTGCTGGGGGGACACAGGGAGGGATGCTCTAACCTGCAGTTTCCCTGCAGATGGGGGTCCTCCCCGCTCCTCTCCCCAGCAGTTCCCTCAGCCCCCACATGCCCTCCCAGCTGTGGTGTCCCTCCCTGCGGGGGGTGCAGATCTGGTCCCACACCCCATGGACTCCCCTTGCCTTTCCCTCCGCGGCTGCCTGGGCCTACGTGAGCAGCAGCCCACAAGACATGCCTCCCGGCGTGCCTCTGCATGCCTGGAGCACCTGAGAGGCCAGCCTGGGGCTTTTCCCTTGCCAGAACCCTGTCAAACACCATGGGCAGCAGGGACCAGCCAGGAGTCCTCTCCAGCACCCAGCCTGAGGCAATGCACACAAACTCAGCAGTGACTTCTCGCCATCAGGGGACGGAGGGCTCCAGACCCTGCATGCATATTGGGAGCAGACCCTGCATAAATAACTCCCCTTAGCTGCAAGAAAGACAGTGAGGCCAAAGGTGAGCCATATCAGCTCCTACCAGGGCTAGCTAAGTTCTCCGCCTTAAATATTCATTTGCCTTCTGTCCTTTTCACTCCAACATCCTCAGACATAATTTACAGAGGGATTCTTTTGATTTTAATTAACTTTAAACTCCCTTTTTTTTCCCCAGTGGTGTGAAATTAGCAGCCTATGCCTGATTCCCTGCTGCATGGCTCTGATTTTACAGCTGCATAGCCCAACTGATTTTATATTTCCCTGAGTTAAGAGGCTCACTGGTGAATTTGTCAGAAGACACCAGCCTGATACAGCCCCAGTGAGAAAGCCTTACCTCGCAGGGCTGCATCTGACAGCTTTAACTCTTGATTAGATGGGGAAGGAGTCTTTTTGTCAACAAGTGTATCTCTTAAGTAGCTATTTTTGAAAGAATTGGGTCAAACTTGCTAAGTTTTTGAGGAAAAAAAATGGCAAAAGTATATCAAAGAGTTTTGACCTTTGGGAATTTTTTTTTAGAAATGCTGCACCATTTTCATTCAAAGTTGAAGAACAAAACTTTTCTAGTCCTTGTTTTGAAACACCATTCTCCACTTCAAAACTGATCCAGGTTCCCCCCTAAAATGGGAAAAAGGTTTTGGAGAGCATTAAGCAATGCAAAAATGAAACTGAAATATCTTTAACAGGTCAGCCAGAATTTGGGCATTAATTCAATGAAATTCTTCAAGCTTTCTTATTTTTTATTTGGTGGTTTTCCCATAATTTTTGGTTTTGATTATCCACACAATTCAAAACCTCTTTTTCACTCAGCTGTACTGCACAAGTCACAGGCAAACAGGCATCACTTCAGCACATCCACTCTGCGGTGAAAATGGTGGGACATGACAAAAGCCCAAGCCCTCACAGTGGGCACTTGAACTTGCCATTCACCCCAGAGTGCTATAGATTATCAGACCGTGGGCACATAAATCTCTTTTTGGGGTACCCACAGCTTTTGGCTTCCCGTGCAGCCTCGTGAACACGCCATATCCCAGACATGCCCTGGACCCCAAGGAACCCGCATGTTCATTCATCCCCCGTTAGTCTTGTAGGTAATTGGGCAGAATTGTCTCTGACTGATGAGCTATTCTCATCTAGTGAACATATACGTATTTAGCCAATTCTTTAAAATTTTTGTTATGCTCCCCCATTGCAGTCTAGTTCCTACATCCGCTGCCTTAGGGGTTCTCTTCTTTACTCATGAATTTATTTTCAAAGAATGCTATTTATAAAAGAAATTCAGCCTCCGTGTAGTTAGCTCTGATTGTGTAAAGTCACTKGTGGTCATTTATGGAGAACACCTGCCTTGTGTCTTATTCACATGACAATAATACGGGTCTGACTCAAAGACCGCTGCAGCCTTTTCATAGGCCTCAGCCAGCTTTGCATTCAGCCTATCTTGAAGAGCAGGGTCTTGTCTGCTCTGCTGAAGCACTACTGGAGACAGGAGTTTTGGGAGAGGGCTCTTTTTTGGCAAGGTTTCTTGACTCTCAGTGCGGGTGATTTTAAACTGGCTGTATGTGAGCAAAACAGAAAAATTTTTAAGTGTATCATCTGTAATGGACTACATCTGTCACTCATTTTATAGCCTTGTAACTTAAAAACTTTTAACTTTCAGACTATTGTGGAAATTTAACTCCAGCTGAACGCTAATGCAGTCCAGTCATCCAGACTGAGCTTTTAAACCCCGGCACAAGGGTCTGAGTGGCACTGCTCTCTGCTCAGCACGACGTGAGAATCTGGACAAGGATGTGCTGGTATTACTGTGGCCATTCTGGAGACAGAAGTTACTGCAATATTATATTTCACTGTAATAGTTACTGTTAAGTAGACATATGCTCCTTGTTGCATCAGCTTGCCATTGGCATGGGGTGGGCAGCCAGGGCTTCAGAAGGTGAATTTGGGTGATACCTGGAGGCACAGCGCCTGGGAGCTAGTGATGCAAGGCCTATTCATTGGGAGCCTTGCTCTTCATTAGAAACTCAACAACACACGATCAGAAATAGCTGTCTGTGCTCAGCAGCAACACGTGGGAAATACTCTCTACTCTTCCCTATCTGTCTGGATTACAGGGAATTGCAAAGGGATGTTGGGTCATACGACAGATGATAGGTGCAAACAGGGACAGGCTCACACCTGAGAGAGACAAGGGTTCACGGTATCCTCGTGATGTGTGGAAATAGCTATCAAAGCGCAGTGATATTTAGACTCTGTTGCTGCCAATAAAGCTGCGAGCTCGGCGGGCAGCCAGCCTTTCATATGCACAGTGTTCTCAGGGCTGCAATGGTGGGAGAGAGGGAGCAAAAGGAGTATGTCCCATGTACCCAGCCGCACTCTGCTCCAAAAGGCGTGCGAGATTCGAAGCAGGTGCTGAGGCTTTGGGATATGTCAGCTTTTGAAGCGCTGCCTGGGACCTCCTTGCCCTGGTGCCCACCTCCCACACTGCTGCCCCAGGGGCTGCTGAAATGCCAGGAGTTCAGGCACTCGCTGCATTGCCCCAAGGCTCCAAGGGGTCAGGGATTGCTGCCTTGCCCTCCCCAGGGACACAGAGAGATGAATTTCAAAGGTGGTGGACGGGCCCAAATATCCTGTTATGGCTCTTGTCTTCACTTGCTGGCTGAATTGTCTCCTCCCTCCAACCCGTGTTGCAAAGGCTGAGAGGTGCCCCTCTGCTTTCTCCTCCTCTTTACAGCCAACAACCTGCCCATCTGGCACCTGCCCATCAACCAACCTTGCTCTGGCACCTCCCGGAAAGGAGAGGCTGCAGGAATATATCTGAAACACAGAGCCAGAGGAGAGTCATCTGGGTGCAGTAACACAGGGATATGGCTTGTGGGAAGGAACAACATCTCTCAGCCATGAAGCAAGTGATGATCAAGGCCTGGCTGTAAAAGTCAATGCAAGCAAGAGCCACATGTAGGAGTTGCTGGAGATTTGCAGCTCCTCCTTGAGCACAGGCAGTAGCTGTCGGAGGATCAAGAAAAGGGGTTTTCCCTGTCTGTGTGCTCGGTGGCCATAGTGCATCTCCCCAGCAGAGCTGCAGGCTGGCTGTATGGGAGCAGAGTGAGCTCGGCTGACACAGTTTTAAAAATGAACTCAGTGAGGTGAAAAGATCATTTTTCTGTCCTGACATTTTCAACTAAGTTGCTTAATTATATGTTACCAGAATATCTCCTTATAAGCACCAACAATTTCACCCATTAGCAATTAGTGAGAACAGTTATTCTACTGAACTTTGTGCAGTTGAATAATAGATTAACACCCATCCCTCTGAGTATGACTACATGGGGCAGATTCCCAGCTGGAGCAGGCTGACTTAGCGTTATTCATATTAGCATTTTACTTCTATATTTAAAAAACAATTTGAAAAGGATATATATCTTTTTTTCCAAGAAGAGTGATTTTATATCCTCGTGTTTGGGTATTCTAGCAACAACATCCATTTTTGTCATGCAAATAATTTCAGTAGTGACCCAGTGAACAGATAAATTTCTGCCTTGCCCATATTCTGGATATTGATATACACATTTTTAGAAACAGCAGCCAGTAGAAATCCCCTGAAATATGCAGGGTTAGAGTGAGCTTTAATGAAATCACCTTCATACTACATCTTCCAGCTCCAAAATATTACAAAAATTTTAAAGAAAAGAACTTCTAATGGAGTTACATCACAAGCAGTAACTACATTAAAACTGGACCATTAAAACTTGCCAATGGAAAACTCACACCACCAATGTGATATTGTAATTAATTTATTTTATCGTCTATGGATAAAATACCCATTTCCCTCCAGAAACTAAGCAATCAGGTCCTGTCTTTCAAAGACTTTGCAATAGAGCAAATTCAGTGTTTTTAAGTTAGGAGTTCCTGTATAAAGAACAGTAAAAACTGAAAAGGAGGGCTGACATATACTTTAAAAGAAAAGAAGGATTCTTTAGAAACATGTACAGAAAAAAAGAATTAGAGAAGTCCCTTTCTCTGGGTTTTGCCTTGCAGTTTTGATGAGACATTTATAATCACGTCCCCAGGAACTGATCTGTGCTATTTTAAAACCGTTTCAACTTTGTGCAAGCATGCATGGATTCTGTCACTAATTCACAAGGTTTCCTTTCCTAAGAACTGCTCCCTTGTTACAGGAACATTGCCTTTTTTTTCTTATTTAAAAACAAAAAAAAAAAAAGATCTTTAGGGCTGCAGAGAGCTGCATGTGATTTTGATTAAAGTCAGGAGTCAGAGAGGTCAGCCTCATCTGTGTTTACGTCTGTGATTACAGAGCAGCTCCTCTCTGCCGTCACCCATCGGGCAGCACGGGTGAGACAGAAACTGATGGGTATGTGTGTGGTTCCAGCAGAGAAACATGAGATAACTGATCAGATATCTCACAGCCCAAGGTGCAAGCCAGCCTGAGACACTTCTGCCGTTAGCTGACCCCGCTCATCGTGCCCGGGCGTCTGAGGGCGGCCGCTGGGTGCCCGACACCTGTAAGATATTCAATCCCCATGCTGCCCAGAGCAAGGGGGGCACATGCTGCTCCCACCGCACACACGTGCCCAGCTGCCCCGGCGTGGACCCCATGTGGCTCCTGGGCGGCTGGGCACCCGTCTCTACCCTGGGCCATCCCCCAAGGCTGTCTGGGCCATGCCACCTCTGCAGCCAGTGGAGACACTAAAGGCAAATGGAGATTTTACAGTTAAATTTAGGCGGCTATGGAAGCTGACCCGGTATTCTCCACCACCCTCTCCACGAGGTGCTTAACAGGAGGTACAAGCCCACCCTGCTGCCTTTGGGGCAATAATTGGTGTAGGAGCTCAGCCTCCACCCAAGGGTGGCTTCTCCTTCAAGCATGGAGGAAACAAAGTCAAGGGAGGCCGTGAGCACACGGAAAGGATAAATTCGAAGTCTGGTAAGGGAGACGTTAAGTGTGGGTCCATAAGCTGCTCTCCTCAAGAAGCCACCAGAGAAAGGCTTGGTGGGATAGGTGGTGACCTTGCAGGAGCATGCCCAGCTGGCCTCTGGCCCCAGAGATCCTGCCACATACCAAGGGACCCATGTTATGTCAAGTCTTCCTCCCCAAGTGAGGTTCAGCTGCCTCTAAACAGGACATTCACACTATTAATAGCTACTCACTGGAGGGTATTTATTTACAAACAGCCCATATTATTTTAACCCTTAGCGCTGGGAATGTCTCTCTGTGTGCCCTGCCTTTCCTCAGTGTTAGCACCAAGGTGGGTGTAACACAGGTATAACACAAAAGCAAACAATGCTCTTCTATGGATGAAAACTTTTAACAGAAAGCCCCAGTGTCTCCACTTGGCAGCAAAGCATGGTGCATGGGCATGGTGGCCTTCTTTATTTCTAAGGAAAGTCACCATTTCCAGAGGGATGTGCAAGGTCATGCACAGAAACTGCAAAAAGCAGCTCCTGGGAGCAGCACGTGACTGCAGAAGTGGACCTGCTGCAGTCAGGAGGGAAGGATGGAGAAGACCATCCTCTCTCCTTGAAGCCAGGGAGGGATTGGAGAGGCAGGACAGGGTTATTTGGGAATTTGGCCTTCTGGGGACCAGGCAGCTGGGGAGTGGTAAACCCTTTGTTCCTGACACTGACTCCCCTCTTACCAGAGACGCCCATGGGATATGCTCAAAAAGCAAAAGCAACCCCCACCTTCCCCCCAGGGTGGGTGAACGTCCCGCTGAGAAGCAAGCCTGGTCTCCATACAAACGACATCCTGCGGAAAGGTCACTGCAGTAGCGAAATGAGGGGACACCTGCATGGCAGCTGGGGGTCTTTTCATACCATCTCTGTAGTGAGCCCCATCATTTCTCCTCACCCCGTAACTCACCATGGCAGTGCAGAGACACTGGTTTTTGACCTAATAGCTTTAAGCTCCTTTTCTCTGTCAGCTTGTTCAAAACATGCTTACAAGTACTAGTTTACTGAGCTAGTTCTTTAAATACTTTTTCCTGGTTGTGCCTATCCTCTCTACCAGCATTAATGTTTTTGGCTGTTCTGGGAGAAGGTCTCTAATGCAAGAGGTCTCTCATGGCTGTGTTGTGCTGCCTCTGCTGCGCTGGCCCTGGCTCCTCTGCTCCTCTGGCCACAGGGACAGCGAACAGGCTATTGCTTTCCTACAACTATTTCTGCCGTGTGCCCTTTTGGCTAAACGTTCCCCTGGCCCTTTTCCCCRTTCAACCTGAAATGCCTCCCCACAGCGCTGACGAGACCACATTTCTGGAAGCATCGTGTTTCAGCAGCTCTAAACTTAACCAGTGAGTAAGGCGTGAGCCATATGTTCAGAACAGATTTAGGTAAATTTAGGGAAAACCTGGCCCTGTGGGAATGTCCCTTCCCTTACTGTAACTGCTGCAGTGTGCCCAAAGTTGGTTTCACCCCCTCCAGGCCTGGGAGCTGAGTGTGCCCTCCTGGGCACCAGCAAAGGCCACCATGGTGTCCTCAGGCGGGCAAGGGCCATGTGTAGTGCACACCGCGTGGTGTGCATGACTCTCCTTCCTGGTGTATCATCGGGACGTGTTGACTCCAGCCATAGCTCATCTGCTGGGCCCTCTCTGTGGCTCCTGCCCAACCTGGGTCTGTCCCCAAGGCTATGGAGATCCCCATGCAGAGGCAGAGGAGGAACCTACAGACCCGCTAGTGAGGCCAACCCATCCACCATGTACAAAGTAACAGCATCTGGCTTTGCTGCGCCTGGGGTGGCAGAGGGGAAGGAGAATAACCTAGATCAGGGTCACCCACAGCTTCTCAGACATGTCCCTGACAGATACTGAGAATCGGCCAAAAAGGACCTGACCATCAGGAGCAACCTGCTGAGCTCTTTGAAGGCCAAGAGGACCTCCCTCTCCCTCGAGTGCAGTGTTCATCGATGCCCACTCCTCACCCGGGGCAGTTACGTTTGGGTTTGGTGTTTTCCAACATGAATTCCAGCAGAAGACCAGAGGAGTAAAGTGAAATGGCAAATTAAGCCCATAATATGAAAAGCTCAGGGTGGTGAAGTGGTGGAGGTAAAGTGAACACACGAGCAGACAAAACACACGTTTCAGAGCATGTCTGTGTTGCCCATTCCGTGCGGGAGACTGCAGGCACCTGCAGACATGTCTGTAGGATAATCCTTGGAGACACTGGACAATGTTATTGGAGTTTCTTTTTTCAGATAAAAGAAGGGCATACCCTTATATCATTTGGTAGCAGCATTTTCAGCATTCCCCACATTTTATGTGCGAGAAATGCTTCTCATAATTTATCACCATGCCTCTCTATATACTAACTCTTAAAGGCCACCATGCCCTTAAAGGCACGAGTTCTTTTTCCTTACCTTACATTACTTAGCTACTCGTTATAGTGCAGTCTGAATTTACCTTAAAATATCTTCCAAAATTTAAAAATTTGTCCTGATTTGTTGTGGTTCCATGAGTATAAGCACCTTTGCTCACAGTGCAATTCTGTCCACCTTTGGCATAGAATCACAGAATCATAGAATCATAGAATCATTAAGGTTGAAAAAGACCTCTAAGATCATCAAGTCCAACCATCAACCCAACAMCACCAAGTTCACTAAAACATGTCCCAAAGTGCCACATCTACACCTTTTTTGAATGCCTCTAGGGACGGTGACTCCACCACTTCCCTGGGCAGCCTGTTCCAGTGCTTAACAACCCTTTCAGTGAAGAAATTTTTCCTAATGTCCAATCTAAACCTCCCCTGGTGCAACTTGAAGCCATTTCCTCTTGTCCTATCGCTTGTTACTTGGGAGAAGAGACCAACACCCACCTCGCTACAACCTCCTTTCAGGTAGCTGTAGAGAGTGATAAGGTTTCCCCTCAGCCTCCTCTTCTCCAGGCTAAACAATCCCAGTTCCCTCAGATGCTCCTCATAAGACTTGTTCTCCAGACCCTTCACCAGCTTCATTGCCCTTCTCTGGACACACTCCAGCACCTCAATGTCCTTCTTGTAGTGAGGGGACCAAAAATGAACACAGTATTCGAGGTGCGGCCTCACCAGTGTGGAGTACAGGGGCACAATCACCTCCCTACTCCTGCTGGCCACACTATTTCTGACACAGGCCAGGATGCCATTGGCCTTCTTGGCCACCTGGGTACACTGCTGGCTCATGGTCAGCCAGCTGTCAACCAGCACCCCCAGGTCCTTTTCTGCCGGGCAGCTTTCCAGCCACTCTACCCCAAGCCTGTAGTGTTGCATGGGGTTGTTGTGACCCAAGTGCAGGACCCGGCACTTGGTCTTGTTAAACCTCATATAGTTGGCATCGGCCCATCGATCCAGCCTATTCAGATCCCTCTGCAGAGCCTTCCTACCCTCAGATCAACACTCCCGCCCAGCTTGGTGTCATCTGCAAACTTACTGAGGGAGCATTCAAACCCCTCATCCAGATCATTAATAAAGATATTAAACAAGATCGGCCCCAAAACTGAGCCCTGGGGAACGCCGCTCCTGACCGGCCACCAACCGGATTTAACTCTGTTCACCACAACTCTCTGGGTTTGGCCGTCCAGCCAGTTTTTTTACCCAGCGAAGAGTACACCCGTCCAAGCCATGAGCTGCGAGCTTCTCTAGGAGAAAGCTGTGGGACACAGTGTCAAAGGCTTTACTAAAGTCCAGGTAGACCACATCCACAGCCTTCCCCTCATCCACTAGGCGGGTCACCTGGTCATAGAAGGAGATCAAGTTGGTCAAGCAGGACCTGCCTTTCATGAACCTGTGCTAGCTGGGCCTGATCCTCTGGTTGTCCTGCACCTGCCTTGTGAGCACCCCCAAGATGAACAGCTCCATAATCTTCCCCGGCACCGAGGTCAGGCTGACAGGCCTGTAGTTCCCTGGATCCTCCTTCCGGCCCTTCTTGTAGATGGACGTCACATTGGCAAGCCTCCAGTCATCCAGGACCTCCCSTGTTAACCAGGACTGCTCATAAATGATGGAGAGTGGCTTGGCAAGCTCCTCCGCCAGCTCTCAGTACTCTCGGATGGATCCCATCCAGCCCCATAGACTTGTGTGTGTCCAGCTGGTGTAGCAGGTCATTTACCGCTTCCTCTTGGATTATGGGGGGCRTATTCTGCTCTCCGTCCCTGGCTTCCAGCTCAGGGGGCGGAATACCCTGAGGATCACTRGTCTGATTATTAAAGACTGAGGCAAAGAAGGCATTAAGTACCTCAGCTTTTTCCTCATCCTTGGTGGCAATGTTCCCCCCAGCATCTAATAAAGGATGGAGATTCTCCTTGGCTCTCGTTTTGTCATTAATATATTTGTAAAAACATTTTTTGTTGTCTCTTGCGACTGTGGCCAGGTTGAGTTCTAGCTGGGCTTTTGCCATTCTAATTTTCTCTCTGTAAGACCTAATGAGATCCCTGTACTCTTCTTGAGTTGCCTGTCCCTTCTTCCAACAGTGGTAGACTCTCCTTTTTTCCCTGAGTCCCAGCCAAAGCTCCGTGTTCAGCCAGGCCRGTYGTCTTCCCTGCCAGCTCTTCTTACGGCACATGGGGACAGCCCGCTCCTGCKCCTTTAAGACTYCCTCCTTGAAGAACTTCCAGCCTTCCTGGAACCCTCTGCCCTTCAGGACTGCCTTCCAAGGGACTCTCTCAACCGGTGTCCTGAACAGGCCAAAGTCCACCCTCCAGAAGTCCATGGTAGTGGTTTTGCTGTCCCCCCTCCTTACTTCACCAAGAATCAAGAATTCTAACATTTCATGGTCGCTAAGCCCAAGACGGCCTCCAACCACCACATCTCCCACCAGTCCTTCTCTGTTGGTAAACAGCAGGTCAAGTGAGGCACCTCCCCTGGTAGGCTCACTCACCAGCTGCGTCAGGAAGTTATCTTCCACACTCTCCAGGACCTCCTAGACTGTTTCTTCTCTGCCGTGTTGTATTTCCAGCAGATGTCAGGTAAGTTGAAGTCCCCTATGAGGACAAGGGCTAGCAATCGTGAGACTTCTGCTAGCTGCTTGTAGAAYGCTTCRTCTGCCTCTTCATCCTGGCTGGGTGGTCTATAACAGATCCCAGCAGGATATCTGCCTTGTTGGCCTTCCCCCTCATCCTAACCCATAAGYACTCRACCYGATCATCACAGTCGTCGAACTCTGTACAATCAAAACACTCCCTAACATACAGAGCCACCCCACCGCCTCTCCTTCCTCGCCTGTCCCTTCTCAAGACCGTACAGCCATCCATCGCAGCACTCCAGTCATGAGAGTCATCCGACCATGTTTCTGTGATCGCGACCAAGTCGTAGCTGTCCTGCCGCACAATGGCTTCCAGCTCCTCCTGTTTGCTGCCCATGCTGTGTGCATTGGTGTAGATGCACTTGAGCTGGGCTATCAATCTCACCCCCGACATCGGCATGCCACCCCTAGGCTCAATTCTAGCGAGCCTAGTTTTATCCCTTTGTCCCTTTGAACCTAGTTTAAAGCCCTCTCAATGAGCCCCGCCAACTCATGGGCTAGAATCCTTTTCCCCCTTTGAGGCAGCTAAACTCCATCCGTCGCCAGCAGGCCTGGTGCCGTGTAAACCTCCTTGTGATCAAAAAAACCAAAATTCCACCGATGGCACCAGCCTCTGAGCCACGTGTTAATCAGGTGTGTTTTCCTGTTCCTTTCAGTATTCTTCCCTGCCACTGAAAGGATGGAAATCCACATTTCTAAAAAGATGCTAAAAACCTGAAGATATTGCAGGTAAAAGCTGTAAAAATTATTTCAAGGCTGGAAGAAGAGTTGTACAGGGAAAGGCTTCAGGAGTTCAATTTGCACAGTTTAGCAAAGCAAAGTGCTTTGCTGTGGCTCCTTTAGGCAGTGAAAATGCTGAGTCCTAGAGCCCCTTTTAAGCTCAAGGAGAAAGGCACAGGCAAAACTAGTGAGTGGAAACTTAAGGAAACGCAGCTAAGGAAAAGGTTACCATTTTTAAAAAGTGTGGGTGGCAACTTTTGGACAAGCTACCAAGAAAAGTGATAGCTTCTTCTAATCAAGAGGAGGTAGCTTTTCAGAAAGTTTAGTTTCATCTAGCAGAGATAGAAGAACATGCAGATAGCATGCAATGTCCTTCAGTGTAGAGGAAACAGAAGAGACTGGAGGAAACAGCCTTTTCTTGCTTTACCCTTGGTGATTAAAAAGTGCCTATTCTGTAGATGTGAAAAAACAGTTTGGACTTACCTCCTTGACATCTTCTCATGCTCACTGCAAAGGCCTGGGAAAATTCATGGGGTCACGTCTCTGGTACACTGAAAATCATCAGGTTTGCAGCAGAAAGGAAGGCAGATAGTTTTGTAAAGGTCAACTACTCATATCTGAATGCCACAGGCAGCCTTGTCTGCTCATCTTACTTATTATAAGAAATTAATAAAACCATTACCTCATCAAGCCTACTCCGGACAGATGGTTATCTTGCTAAATAGATGGCTTAACACAGTAGATCGGCTTCATGCTGAGGCAGGAGTCCAGAACACTTTTGATCTGTCATCTAGAAGCTGCTGCAACCACTTCCCCTCCCTTCTAGGAACAGCAGGGCTTTTCTGTTCAGGCAGGTAATGATGGAAAAGAGTGTCCAACAGAAGCAGGCACTTGGTTCATGAATAACATGGATATTAGCTACTTCTGCAGCAAAAATTAGAAGCTACCATACCAAATCTGTGATTTAGGACCTCCAAGAGGAGATGTTCTTTATTTCTTTGGTTTTATAGTATTTTAATCATCACAGGCAAATACAGTTGCAACCTTTTTCTGATGCTGCTCCTTGGAACTATTATTTATAATCTATATAATTCCTCTCCAAAACCTGATTTTTTGGCAATGCAAAGCAGTAGCTAGGCCAGGAGTTAATGTTTATGAGATAAGCATTTATCTCACTTGGTGCCGTGTCGGCTTGTTCTACTTTCAAATATTATTTGCTCTTATGCATGCTGTTCTTCTGCCAAAGCTGAAGACAAATTACGATTCTTTTTCTAAGAAAGCAAGCTCTGTGACTCGCTTCCAATTAACAGTGTGGGTTTTAAGTATAATCTTTGTATTTCTCCCTTTTTTTTTTAATCCTATTTATCACTATTGCATACTTGTCATCAGTTACTCTGTACCCTTCCAAGTCTTTTCTCCTGTCTGAAGATATATTTGCGGTAAAGGCGTCTTGAGCAAAACGTGAATTTTCAGGCTCTTGTCTGAAAAGACAGGGGCCCCAGAGGTGATATTGTTTTTCTAGCATGTTTGTGTATGTTCAAGAACTGTCCCACTTACTTACAAACATTTACTAAGTAGCTTTCTTCTGCACTGTACCCTGCATTCCCTTTGAATTTGTCCTTACCTTTCATTTTTTGTTCTGCATGACGGAGCCTCAGGTTACTGTCAGGCAGCCAAAGCCGTCTACTGCTTCCCAAGTGTTGCTATTTGCTGTGCAATTGAAGGTGGCAACAATGTGAAGGACCAAAAAAAAGAACAATGGCCTCTGTTCATTTTATCTTTTATCTAGGGATTGTTTCTTTGTGTCTTCTCTTCTAAATGTAAGTGGATTGATCCGAGGATCAAAATGGAAGGTATTTTTCTCTATGGAACATGTTCCACTTTAAGAGGATATTTCTCTCTAAAGTTAGAAGTTGGCCACAGAGCGACTGTCATTATATAGAGAAGCAACGAACAGGCAGTATATCCTATAACCCACCTGTGTTTATTATTTGATATTTGACCGAAAACTGGAGTTTTCGTAAAACTCAAAATTTGAGACATTTAAATTACTCAGTCCTTTAATATATTGAATATGTAGTGAGAAATGCAGAATACAGGGAGGTACCGCCCCCTGTGAAGATATTAATTTGTAAATCCAATAAAAAAATTAAGCCGTTCTGTGCACCCTTGTGCTCTGGCTTTCCTGATCGCTGCCTTCCAGAAGCAAGGTCTGCCTCTGTTTGGTTTTCACAAGTAGAGGGACTTTAGTACATAGCTTATATTCTTCTCTTGTTTCATTGATCTATTGTTTCTATGAGTTTAATTCTGGGTTCTGGTAACTTTTGATTTTTCACACTTTTCTACTGGCCCAATAAAGAGATTGTTAAAATTAAAAAAAAAAAATCTGTTACAAATAAATTTTGAGGTGTACTTCTCTATKTCAACATATTTTACAGACATTATCTAACTAGTCTAATTTGTAATCCTGTGAAATGAGTTTAATTTTTTATTCTTCCCTGGGTATTTAGCATTTTCTCCAGTCTAAACTGAACAGTAGTTTATGGTTTCAGGTTTTCTGTAGCTAATGATTTTTACCCAGACTCACTCACTCCACAAACCTCAAACAAATACTGGCTAAAACTTCTTTGTCAGGTTTTTACTCTTTGGTCATCAGGTGACATGAAACAGAAGGAAAAGTCTGCTAGTGACTTCATTCATTATGTATTCATCAAACTGCAGCACATTTAAAACTGCAGAGTTAAATTAACTGCTGTGATTCATAAAAGGGCATTCCTCAAAAAATTAAGTAGATGTTTGACTTCATACATGAATCCATGAATCCACGCTTATGTCTTTTCAAAACTGGACAATAAATATAATGTGCTTTGTGTATGTTCGAGAACTGTCCTTTTGTAGCCAGAGGGATTCAGAATGAAAAATAAATGGTAATATTTCTAGCAATGAATGCCAAACATTCAGAAACCACAGCAGATAAGACCATTTTACTAAGAGAGGCTATCTGCTAAATGATAGGCCCTAAAAATAATTTTTTCCTCTTTAATTTCCTCTGAAAAAAATAGCAAAAGGACCAAGGAAATAATCTAAAATTCATTGCACATTTGATAAAAAAAACTGCTTTAGCCAGTTTTCTGCCTCAAGGTGTATAATCAAGACTGAAAAACACATCATAAAGTCTCAGCAAGAATATTAGAAATAAGCACATCTCACTGCTATTTATATCTGCTTCTTCAGCCCCTCTTGCTCATATTGGTGTGATGATGTCTAAAAGAAGAAAATCGGTTGGCTAGAAATGTTACAGCTTATTCCTACTCTTTAGGAATGAATAAAACCTTCTGAGCAGCTGGCATCCTGCCAGCTGTACCTGGAGCCACGCAAGTGTGCACTGCCTTCCTTTTATTAAATAAACTTTGGGATGAGTCAAGACATTGAAGGCTTCCTTACATCCCAGCAAAGGCATAGCTTTGGGAGCAGTGAAAATTGCCTGTAATGACAAAGCACATTTCACCCAAACCTACAGTAATGCCTTCAGCAGTGAGTGGTTTTGTATCTGTGCGGTGAGGCAATCCTCCGTTTGCAGCAGCGCAGCAGCACCCTGTGGTCGCGTGCTTGCAGCCATGTTTATTAACTGCTAGTCTGCAAAAAAATGTTTGAGCTAAGAGAGCAGCATCCAAATCTCCTAACCTATCGGCCCATCAAATGTAAGGTGCCTAACAAAGCAGAAACTGGAAGTAAATACCCATACTCTGTGGAGCAAACAAAACAGGGCTTCTGAAAGCCTCCAGGAGTACCCTGCCTGCCAAGGTGTAGACTCCTGCCTCTGCCCACGCTGTAGGCAGGGAGCACAGACACTTCCGCAAGACTGCTTCACTAGAGGTCTAAAATGTAAGTGCAGGTTAGGTGCCCAAGTCAGACACCCAAGTTAGGCTGGCGAGATCTAAGCCCAGGAAGTTAGTGCTCTGTTACACCCATCCTTCCTGAGAGCGCAGGGCCCAGGCACACAGGGCTCCCCCTCACCTCTGCGCAGGCAGCTGCCGGCAGCACGCCCCGCTCACAGACGTTGAGCTCAGATGGCTTTTCCAAACACTGCTGAGTGCAGAACTGCGCGGCCCTTCACGCGAGGGTGTTTCTTTAAAGGCACGGGGAGATTTGGGGGGTTCAGACCCCATTCAAGACTGTCTGCCAAGGACTGAGGAGCACGGAGTCACCTCGCATATGTGCATTCCAGCCATCTGAGCCTTAAGTGAAGGTGTATTCGTGTATCAGTGATGGTATACCAAAGGCATGCACAGTGTCATATTCTGCTTCAAACTGGCTCTAACGCTTCTCTGATACATATATGTGCTGAAGACCTTTCTAGGTAGACGCTCTTGCCATTCCCTTTTGAAAAAAACTCCTTGTAATGTCATATGATCCTTGCAGTTCCTCTAGGGGCAACTGACTCTGCTCTACAAGGGAGGCTCTGCTACATCTGTGGAAAGCTGGCATGGACACAGCAGACAGTGACGTCACCCATCCGCTCAGACCTAGCACAATGCCAGCTGGTGGAGTTCTGCATTTTCTCCCCAGAAGTTCCTCTCCTTCTGCACAGTGCTTCTCCTCTGCGGTAGCCACAGCCCGAGGCAGGAAATGGCAATTGCGCTGACAGCACAGGGCAAAGCATGTGGCCATCACTGTTGCATTTCAGCCAGCTCAGAATCACCATGGGATTCAGCTCTGAGCACAGCATCCGTTCTTCGCGCCTGAAGCTGCACAGGGCATGCAGGAGGACATGGGAGTGTGGCCAATACTGTTAGTGCAGCCATCTGTTAATAGACCTCCTACTTCACAAAATGTGCAGGAACCTCCCTCTTGACCTCCTGCAAATTTGATTTAAATTGACAAACTAGTTCAAAAGTCACCAGAGTGACTGACAGACGCTAAGGCTGCATAAGCTCTGTCTCCCCAGCAAAGCAGGGTAAACAATGGAGGAATGGGAAAGAGAGAGAGGAGAAAGGTTTGCTAGGGCATTATAGATCAAATATATGTAGAGTCTAGTAACCATCCAACTAAGCAACATGGGTGATCATTAGTCATTTGTCAGTAAATGGATTCTGACTTTTATGATGCAGAAGAAAGGTGTTAAGAAATCCTGAAGATCCAAAGCATGCCCTAAAAAAATCACATTTGACATCAAATCTGAGGCAATAAAATGGAGAAAACAATACTGTGGTACAGGGAAAAAAAAGATTGGCAAACATATTTCTGCTTGTAAAATAAACTTGGGCTGCTTCTGAAGTCTCTTTCCATTTCCCAGACCCAGAAATGAACAGAAGGAAAAACAAGTAAACTCTAAGAGAACATTTATTTTAAAAATTGTCTAGCTATTTTCTGGAACATCAGAGAACTGAAGAGCTAAATACTGTGTGTCAACCAAAAAAGGAAATGACAAATGAACCAAAGTTCTTTTTCGTGGCAACTGTATGTATAAACAACAATAAAAACAAAGACCTGCAGTATCGAAAATAGAGTTTATTGTGTTTTACCTCCTGACCCCAATCAGGAAAGCGGTTCTGTTTCCTAACTGTTTAGCTAGCCCCACCTGCCATGTAAGCAGGTGACAGATCAAGCTGCAACCATTATACCATCATTTGGGAAGGATTATTGTCACTGTACTCTGCAGAAAAACAGTGGTAAAAGAAATACTGAGAAGTGGTGATGAGGTTTTAAAAAATAAGTACAATTATTTTGTATGCTTTTTCTCAGCAATCAGATATTTTCATTTGAAGCTGAACAGCTTCCCTAAGCACAGTGCAGACCAAACCCCATAACGCACTTGCCTACTGGCTCCCCTCCGCACTTCCTCCCCTCCACTCTTTCCAGGACGTGGCTGAAGTTGCCAAGAATGGCTCAAACACAGAACATGATGAACTTGGTTTTCCATGTACCATGGAGTGAAGACATGTTTCCATCTGGCCAGCTCACAACTCCATTCTACAATTTTGGGTTTGTAACTCTCTGTGATGGTCACAGACAAAATATTGCACTCCTACCTTGCTCCAGCATCATGTCTGAACCTGCATTGGCTAGTGCCAATGGCCTCTGTCTAACGCATCCTCCCAGATGCATTTCTCTTCCAGACAATGTCAAAATCTGCAAGCAACATGTTGTGACATCCCAAGAGCACAGTGGTTCATGTTGGTGTACACATCCTATTCTGTGTGCAGGTAACACACTCTACGTAAAGTTTCAGTATGTCCTTCAGGAAGATGTTTCATCATTAATTTTCTTTTTCTTTTCTTTCTTAAAAAAAAACATAAATCATCTGCTGTAAGGGTACCATCACCTGAGGTTTTCTTCAGCCTTCTCCTTTTTATGGCTGGTGTGTATTATTACGCAAGGTAATGAGGTAAAAATCTCTTCAGTTTCTGAGCCAATACTGCATTTGTCTTCTCATCTTCCAGGGATTAACCCAAATGGTAAGCGCAGCAGTACTGTGGTGGGAAAACCAAGAAGCTACAAGGTAGGAAAATCATTGGTAACTAACCAAAAGAGACAGAATGGAGGGAGGTTTACTTAGTGATGGGACTAGTAGTGTGAAAGGAAGCTAGGTCAGATGTGGAGGCCCAGACAGCTATTTATACCACCACTTGTTAAAGCAGATGGAAGCAACCAACAAGGCAGCCACACACAGGCTGCAGCCAAGACGTGGGGATTGGTACAGACTGTTATCAGTCCTAGCCACATGTCTTGTGCAACCCAAGCCTCCTGTGCCTGGACGAATGGGCCTGAGTTGGTTTTCAAGATAAACATGCAAAGAGCATTTTCTAAAGCTCTTGGGGATTGCCAGGGCTTTCTCTAAGTGGCTGAAGCTCATGCAAGTCAGAGCCCTAAGTAGCCATAAAGACCAAGTTGAACACACTGAACTAAAGGCTTCATATTTTCACTCTGCAGGTCYTATACCCTACTACTTCTGTCCATGTAGCAGGCAGCTCCTCATTCCCCCAGCCAAAGTTGAAGAAGAGAGGGGGTCACTGACACATGTTAGACCAGAGAGAAGTGGTTTGGTTATGGCAGATTTGAACTTAGAACAGGCAGATAGAGGATGCACACAGCATCTGAGAGGAGTATTCGAAGTGGAAAAGCTGGAAAACTGAGAGAGGAAAACTGTGCAACTATCTGGGCTTACAGATTACTCTGGCCAGAGAGAAGAAAAGCTGAGTATGAGAAGCAATACCCTTCTTCTCCTCCCTGCCTACTGATGTAGTGCTTATGAGATGTCAGCCAGGCAGGGAGCCTGGGCTGGGGAATTGATAGAGGTTGCTCCTCCCCACCCAGGCGAGGATTTCTGGGTTCGAGCCTAGCTGAGGCAAGGGAGCAGATGGAAGAAGCTCCTGCCAAAACGAGCAGTTGCTGGAAGGCTCCCCAGAGAGGAAGCTGCAACAGTGGGGAGCTCCATTGGGTTTTAGTGGTGAGTTCAGGGACTAGCTATAATTCACTAACTGGTCTGGACAGAATGACACGACTCCCTCACCATTGCTCTGTACCACACTAAACCAGACTTTTCTGATTTCAGTTCAGTAGTGCATGTGTTTTTACGTGATATAAGATCTTTAAAAATATGTGAAGGAAAGAGAAAGGGTTGACCCAACTTTCCACCCACAACATTCATTTGGTACACTGGTGTTTAATTAAATGTGTGTATTTCACTGTATTGTATGTACCACTGTACTTTCTCTGCTAGTGTCCAGCTTTCTCAGCACCAATCATCTAGAAAATATGAAAAAAGAATCCCTTACATTTAATGCTTTAAGCTGATAACCGCTTCAGGGTGAACAACTCTTAACACGTTGGGATCACTGTGCTGATTGATCATCATAGYCTTTAGGGTTTTTTTACACATCTCTGCCAAAATTATCCTTTTTCCTTTCCCTCATTATTTGACATTGATCTAGAACTTGGCCACCTAATATTTTTGTTGCTAGAGAAGGACCAAGAGGTACTGCCTCATTACTTTATCTCTTTTGTTGTCTCCTCAAAATCAACGTATTCTGCCGTTTCCCACCAGAAGAAATCACATTGCAATGGTTTCCATCACAGTTTAAAGAGGAACTTGTAACTGTGTGGTGTTCATGTAAGTACTCCAGGCAAAACAGGAAGGACTATGTTTGAAGTATGTCTTTATATAAATGTACCTTCTGTCCTATGTTACCTCATATGTATGTGAGCTGAAACACAGTCATGACACTATTCAGTTGCCCACAACTAGCCTGCATAAAGCATAAGCATGAGGTCAGGTTCTTAGCTGATATAAACCACCATCATTTTGTTGTCTTCCATGTTTTCCCATCATCCCCATCCCGAGCACCTTAAGTCCAGAGGAGGAAATCTAGGAAGGGTCTACCCATTCCAGAAGCCCCATATTTCCTTTCCCATTGATGCCCCTTCCATAGGATTTCCCATCCCTTCCTACCCAAAACACGTGTTTTGACCACAAACAGAAGGCTTTGTTTCAGGAAGACGTATAATTAAAGGAAAAGATATAGCTGCCTGCAAGCATGTGATTAATAAGAAGACCCACAAGAAGGTCTGGTGGTTTGCTGTGCTGCACAATATACAATTAGCATCAACAACAAAGGCAAAATTAAGCGAAGTACAACTTATTCTGAGTAACTGAGCATCTGGTGGAATGTGAACTTAAACATATTTAGTCTGAGGTAAGATGGATGTTTTTAACAGCAAGCTTGATTGCCTATGCAACAATTTATCAAAGACTTCTGTAGATTCTTTATCACTTGAGTTCTTTAAAACAAGACTGGAGAGTCTTCTCAAAGTCATGCTCTAGCCAAGCATAAATTGCTTCATGCAAAAAGCACTTTGTAGCAATTTACATTGCATGTCTGTGAGAGGTCTGACCCGAAGGTCAGTCATGGTCCCATCTAGTTTCGGGTCTATGAATCCGTCAGGTAGAATGCCCCAAACTGGATTCAGTGCCTTTAAGATTTACGCCAATAGACACTCTGGCCCAGAGAATGGGTGCAATATATCCAAGTCCAAGATGCAGTTGAGATGTGTGGAAAGGCTCTTTTTGACATCTGTGAGTTTCGGATGACATCCTTAGAGGGTGGGTGTAGTGCTGACAGTATGCAGTGACCCGACATATCACTTCTAGCAAGTATTAGGTGACACTGCCCTCAGACGGCCAAGATGGAGTAGGTAAACGCTTCCTAATTCTTAAAATATACTTTAAGGCAGGGTTTAACAACTGGCTAAATACATTTCAGGTAATGCACTGTAAATACACTTCTCCATCATACTGGACTGTTGAGGAAAATGGTTATTCCTTTGTCTACAGCCACCAGTAACCCGCAGTGCAAATTTTCCAGCTTAGAAAAAATGCAGACTTGCAACAAGGGTCAAGGTGGGAGACAGGCGGCCTTATTGCTCTTTCAGCTTCTTACCATTTTTGCTGAATCCAACCTAGCAAGGAGAATGATGTGCACTACAGAATCAGCCCTTCAGCTGAAAAGGAAGAACGGGAAGGAAATTAAAAGAAAAAATCCTGCTCCACATAAAACCTTTGTACCATAGCTAAATTTGTCTAGAAAGTTAACATTAGAGAAATTAAATGGGCACTGCAAAGTCCTCCATTAGTTGAGAGAATATGATATTAACATCAGATATAGAATATAATTACATTTTTATAGCATCTTTTATGCCTAAGGTATGAGAGCGCTCTGCACAGTGTGATACTGGGGATGCAGTAATAGGTTATACCACCGCTCAGCCAGAATGAGGGGCTCTGGGGAAGCAGTCAAAATAGACAGGGCTACAGGAGCAGATCTAGGCTCCTTCTGCAGATTTGGTATTTACAGGTTTTCTGCAGAATCTACATTGTCGTGTCATCCCAGAAACGGCGACGCAGTCCCTCAGAGGCACAGCAGCGCAGGTGTCTCCTCCCAGGCTGTCCTGCCAGCCACAGGCTCAGGGTCAGGCTCCCACAACCAGCCCGGGGAGGGCTGGTGGCACTGCCCGCGGGCGAGGGAAGGGTCCCCACCACCACAGCTCAGCCACCGGCTGTACTGGCAGGAGGACAGGATGAACCACACCACTGATCCTGTTCCAGCTCCCAACAGGCAACACGTGTTGGCCGTCTTGCCAACCTCTGTGTCCCCCAACTCCTGCTCTCCACCAGAGGGGATGGCTGGATCCCCTTCCTCACCCCCTGTGGGCTGAAACAGGGTCCTGGGTGGTGGGCAGGGTAGGTGGAGGTCCTGGGGCCAGATCCCGAGGGACATCAGGGCTGTGAGCACCCTCAGAGGCCTGATGCAGTGTGACACCAACATTTGGACCAAACATCTGAAGCATCCAGTGTAGTCTAAGCAGGGACTCAGGCTGCAGTTCATCTGGGCTAATCCATGCTTGTGCTTCAAGATGGGATGAATTATGCTCCCAGAAGGCCCACTCCCCTCACCTGGTCATGCGTGAGCCATGGGTGAGCAAGACAGACAGAGGCATCTGCACGGGGATGTGGAAATTTGGGAAACCGTAGACAGTTGAGAAGTTGCCAGCTCCCTCGGCTCTATTTAGGACAATCTGAGTTAGAAAGATAATTCACATATTGCCTAAGATAGGGGCCAGAAACTCCTTCACACGGTAGAAGTTCAAAGGGACTCACCTGAAGACGTGGGGTGTTTAATCTGGAGTGGGAGAGGTCAGCAACAAGCTCAGAAGGCACATTGCGCTGTACTAAGAAACCGCCATTTTCCCTTCCTTATTGGTAAAGTGTCCCTTACTACCTTCCTGCTTGTCCACTTTAAACCAAAAAGTTGTTTCGGCCCAATCCTCTAAATTTCCATGGAAGGTTTTAACACAAAACCAAGGAGAACCAAGTCCTAAAATTCTTTTCTTATATCTTCTGAGAAAATGAGTAAATAAAATCTCATCTTCTGGTTAAGCAGATTAATGGTGGAAGACACAGCTGATGGCAGGAAAAACATGCCTCTTTCAAACACTTTCTATCAAGTCATTCCCATAATCAAAAGAAAACTAATCCTCTTCCACTAAGTAACGGGTTTAGCTAGCCAGCAATCTTACTACCTCAGACAAAGATTCTCTGAATTCAAACATGGAAAATGCCAGAGATTTCAAAATGCTTGAAAAGCATTGAGCAGAATGTACCTGGGGGGAAAAAAGACCTTTTTTTATCTCTCTCTTTTTTTTTTTTTAAAGAAGGAAAGTAGTTCCTGAGGAAAGAAGGACCCTTTTCCATCTAGACTTCCATTCGCACTTGTAGTAAATTGGTCTGTCATTCAGAGATTGAGCCAGCCTTTGCCAGCAGCCACCTGACAAGTGTTACAAAGGGGCAACTGTGCAAAAGGCTCTGTGCAGGATACAAACTGGCCATTTTCACAGGACCTCATTTCTGCTGCAGTGGTGCCTGCCTTGGCTGTAGTGTGTTGAAGAAATTCTGGTTTAGCCTGCAAAAATTTCCAAACTTTCCCAAAGCTAGGGAGATGGCTACAAGCTTTCCTGCAGGGGCTTTTCACATAGTTTAATTGACCAAGAAGTATAAAGGACACAGCCTTCTCATTGAAAAGACAAAATGGTTGATTAAACTAAAGAAGCGACTCCAAGTAATTCCAGCTGACTTCCTTTGTGACCTCTGTCACCTCTCTGAAATAAAAAGTTCAAGACTGAAGCATCCAAATGCAGATATAAGGCAGAAATATATTTTCCAATGTTTGAATATTATAGTCTTGGTAAATCCATTCTCCAGCATCTCTGTGAAATAGGGATAATAGTCGCTCTCCCACAGAAGAATTATGGCAATGAAACAGTATATTATGTTCCAATGCATTTGAAACCCTGGACAATTAAGGAAACAATTGTCCCCTGCAGAAATTCAGCCCCTCTCCAGGTTTGCTCAGGCAGCTCTCCCTCACCCCCCCCACCCACCCACCCACACAGACATATTTATGCCATCACCTCCACCACTGCTGTTTGGCTACTGTTGGGTTTCCTAAACCCAGACCACACTGGCCAGGCTCCCGTGGTACTGGGCTGGAGGGAGACAAGCAGTTTAACAGGAACAGCAGCACAGGAGCCTAGACTCTGAGGTGACAAGCATAGGTCTATACAGCACACAGCACTGTCATGAGACGTCCTATAAACACACCTGAGGGCAGCTCATCTAGCCAAGCCAGCTCAGGTATTATTGCAAGCAATGGAACAACAAAGCCAAAATGCATTTTTTGCATTTTTATGAAGCTTTCTATACTGGCCATATGTTACTTTCCATTAGGTCCCCAGCTATCATTTTAATGTGACTATGAAATGTAAAACCAGATTGTAGTTGGTTCCTGCCCCATGACTCTGATTCTGCAACACTCATGCAAACCCAGAGACACCACTAACATTAATGACATTTTACCAGATCCATGGTCATGAAGATCAAAGCAGAATCTGGCCTGTATAAATTGCTTCTTTCAAAATTTATTATTCCCAAAGTTGGGAATAATGTGTTACACTGACTCCAGTGAATTTATTCCAGACCTAACAAAGACCAGGATCGGTGCCTAGGACTCCTCTCTTGCAAACTCATCCAACTCTATTCAGAAAGCTATTATCCAATGTGTTAATATTTTTTCTTATCTTTTCTTACACTGATGAGATATTAGAATGTTTTCTCACTCTCCTGTCGTTTATAAGTTAACAGCCTGCAATATGGCTTTGTATAGATAGAACACCCAATATATAGGCAGTAAATTATTCTGAAGCAAATGTTGAAATGTGAAAGGCTAGTGAAATATATCACACTTTAGCTTGTAAATTAGTTGAAGCTCTTTAATGCAACCTGTGACAAAATTTGCACTTTGTTGGACTGTGATCGTAGCGTGGTTCTACACCCCTGATCGACATGAAGGAGGAACCTGACTCAGAAGTCTTGAAATACAAACAGCATCAGTGGGGAAGGAATTGTGTTTTCCAGCATACCCATGCATTTCTATGAAATTATCCTTCTACCCTATGCTAGTTAGGCTTTTTTTTTTTTTCTTTGTCTTTTCTTTTTTCACTCAACTACAATGTAATAATGACACGGGAAGGACAATTTCTTGCATTTTGAAAAGGGGTCAGCTGGCAATAAAAAAAAAAGGTCCTGTTACAGACTTAAGGAACATGCCCTTTAAAACAAACCTGCACCAGTGCAATCTTGCTAGCTAGCAGGGGGGCTGGTATTGAGTTTATGATCAACGTTAGGTAGGTGAACAGGTAGAATGAATACACGTATGAAGAAAGGGTGAGGGAAGAAGAGAAAATAGCAGGTTGTTCCTTGGCTTGGCAAACCCCAAACTGCTGACTAGCAAAAGTGTTTGGATCACAGGTTGTACCTCTCTGCTCAAGCCTTAAGCAATCAGATATCTTCACAGTGGCTCCCTTAAGAATCCAACTCAGTCTGCTGGGAGTGGAGTCTGTAGACTCCATAATGTAGGATGCTAACTAGGTCTACCATAGGTAATACTCATGAGCTCCCTTGGTGACTCCAAACTGGCTTTTAGACAGCTGTTCTATCCTGCTATGGACACCATTTTAAAGCAACTTCCTAGATGTTTCTGCTGGGTACCACAGTCAACACTGGCAGCTATAGAGAGCAGTAGCTGGGGTAGACACTAACCACCACAGGCTATCTCTGTACCACATCATGTACCCCACGTACCCCTGCTTGAGAAGCCTTGCTTTGAAGTAAACCCTACATTATAAGTTTTAATCATCATTTTTTCATTTTATTCACAATGGAGGCTGTTGTCAGAGTAGCTGCTCTTCCCAATGCTGTTTTGGGACATCTGATTCATCTACCTTCACTTGACTCAGGAACTAGGACTGATGCAGAAAGATAGCCCTAAACCAAGATCTTTGAGCTGCTTCACCCTACTACAGCTGGTAGCTGATCTTTGATCAAGATTTTTGCCCTTGCCAAATGCAGTGCCTGGGCAAGGGCAAGGCAAGATGTCTTGGCTGTTCATGTGAGGAGGCTGCCCAACAAGGGCTAAGTTTTTACATCTTCCCTAATTAGGGAAGGTGAGCAGTGAAATCACCAAAATGGCATGCTCACCCGCCCTCACCTTCCTGCATTGCCCAAAAAGGTCTTTTCCACATGAAAGGGTAGCCAAGAGCCTGCCCTCACACTATTGTGGCATCCAAGGGTTCCCTAAACCTCAAAGCCTCAAAAGATGTAGTTGGGCTTTAGCTAGCACCTGGTTTTGTAATTACCTTCTTTTTCTGCTACTGTTTCTAGAGTTTTTATTCAGACTCGTCAGAAATTTGCTCCAAGTGTCCAGACAACTGTTACATGTTATGGCTTTGGAGCCATATTCTTGATTTCATTGCAGTGATATGTGCCTTCTCTAACCTGAGGACCTTGCAGGTTTGTTTATTTTTAAAGGGAAGGAATGGGGGCTTTTACTGAATAGTCATTTTTAATTGCTTAGCTGAGTGACTGATTTTCCTTCAGATTTGCAGGCACCACTGGAGCCCTAGTGCATGAGTGGACTGAGCAGTACTTCAGCAGACATTGACCTAAAATAGGAATATTAGGTTTTGCAATTTCCAAAGGGAACTTCTCTACTTCAAAGCCACAAGCTCTAAGTGCAGAGCAAATGCTTCTGGTCTGATCTCTACCTCCAATCACTGTGCCACTAGCTCTCACTGGTTTGCAACGTGTGACAGCACACTGATGGCCAATATAATGTATATGAAAATGAAGGAGCAAAATATATGCAAGGCTTCAGTGTTGGCGCAGAGGGATGGAAAATACCTTGTATAGTACATCATTTCACTGGAATTTCTGATTTTCAGGACACCGGTTCTAATATTACCACAGTCATAGTGTTTAATGTCCCCATAGTGGAATTCCAACATTAAAAAAAGAAAATCTATGGCTGCTAGCCAGGAAAGTGTACCTCACTGCTGTTGACCAGGCTGATCCTTTTAGGAGCTATACCTAGCTGTGCCAGGGATAGAGCCTCCAGGCTCTGACATGGCAAGTACCTAATAAGAAAACTGTGATAAGCAAGAGTCCTCTCCATACAAATTCACACTTAGAAATGTTGTTACATATAACAAAAATACTTTTGAGGGACAGCACTTATTATTTTAAAATTTTGCCTCTATCCCTTCCTCTTTTTGTATTTAGCAACTGTGAAGTTGTGATGTCTGCAGGAAGGAGCCTTTTTTTTTTTTTTTTTTATGAGGCAGACCTCTTAGTAGCTTCTCAGACTAGCCTGTTGATTGAAACTCATTCTTTTTATTTAGGACCATCTCTGCCTGTGGTGTCTCTTTATGCAGTTCCTTATCTGGCCAGTATTAATTGATGCTGCTCTGTTGTGCTGAGGCTGGTGCTGTACATCTTTCAAATAAAATTAAAATTCGATAGGGGGATGTTTAGAAGGGATTCAAATGACACACTCATTCTGATTATACCATTTCCATTGTTGTAAATGGCCTCTCTTTGGAAAACCAGGCACCATTATCCACTCTAGGAAGCATACCATTCCCACAGCCACTTCTTAGACAGTACGGACTATGACAAAGGATTTGTGAGCCTGCTGGGACAAGGCAGTGCAAAATTGAAATAACTGTTTCTGAGGATTCCTGTGGATGTGTCTCCCCTCTCCTCATGAATGCATCAGGAGACAGGTAGGAAATGCACAGATGGGCTTTTCAGCTCCACTAGTAAACTGTTCGATTTGCAAAACACAATGTTTTGCTTCAAGTGCCAGTGCTGCCATGTGCTTGCCTCAGACGTGCTGCTGTGCATCAGCTGGTTATGAGCATATATCCCGAGGCCAGGGCTGATTCCTGCCCAGAAGATGTCTAGCAGAGCTAGTGCCAGACTCCAAGAGAAGCTCACACTGTTGGTCTGAGGAGTAGGTGGTTGGCAGGACAGCGTCTCTGAGACCTTTCTACCAGTTTTCCTCTCTCTGAACTTGGGAACTGCCTTCACCTGTATAAAATCAACCTGTTCAAAAGACAGAACAAGCTCAGCTTTGCTCTGCCTTGTGCTGCCAGACAACAGATGCTGAGGAGATGAACCAACAAGCCAGGATATGGTAGAGGTATCTCCAGCCTACTCCTCGTTGTTCCTCTGAGCTGGGAACACCCTTTACCACATGATAAACTTACTAGAGGAGCAAAGACAACCATAGTCCCACTGCCAACACTGCCTAATGCAGCAGGCAGTCTGGGCCCTGAAACACTGTCAAACTGCTGTGCAGACCCACCCCAAAAACTCCTGCAGAGAAGACATCTGCTTGCTTCCCAAACTGTATCAGCCCCCAGGTTCTTGTGCTAAGGAAACCTTTGTGTGCTTGCTGACTTTAGTTTTTAAGCCATCTTCCTGAGCTGGATTTGAAAGCTCTCATGTGACATAAGAAGTTTTTATTTTTGTCATTGTCTATAAAACCCTTATGTATAACGTGAGCCTGACCAGGGACACCTGCTCCAAACCAAAATCCAGGGATCCCCAGAGACTCACCCTGCTCATACCAAAACCAGTGCAAAAAGCTCTTCTTTCCACATCCACTTTTTGGAGTTGAAAAATACAGAGAGCAGCTTTACCTGTCCAAAAAAGCTAATGAAAAATCTATACCACTTGGACTAAAATTCTCCTTTTTCTTGGATGTGGATTGAAGAAACAATGTCATGGGATGCAATAAATACCGAAATATCCAAGGGAATGGCTTGTGTCGTTTTTTACAATATGCTTTAAACCATTTAACAGAACAAAGACTTTGGCACAAAATATCTCTGTGTTTTCACAGTATCGCTATTTATCATATTCAGTTTGGATTCACCTTCACCTAAAACAGAGAAGCTCAGGCAGCTACAGAAGCGAAAGCACTGAGGACCAGAGGCATTTCATGTAAGTGGGCATCAAGCATCAAAGTACCTTTGGTCTGAGCCTCAAAATGTCAATACCAACTTTTGAAAGAAAAAAAATCCCCATCATCCTGCTGGAGTAGGTAAAGGGAGGACTCAAAGACTTATGTTGGGATTAATGAGAGGCATTTGTGCCCCTGCATAAAGCTCAGCAGTGCTGACAGGGGGGAGGAGATCCCATGCAGCCCCAGACCTGCAACAGGCTGCAGGAGGAAACCTCTGCAAACCACCAACTCCTTCTCATGCATGGGAACCCACCTGGGGCTTTCTTATCCCAGGGTCACCATTGAGCCCATTATCACCAAGTAATGGGATGTGTGGGTCTGTGCAGGAAAGGAGCTATGCAGACTTTTAGCCAATTAATTTCAGAATTGATCTCTCTGCTGCCGGCATYCTCTACAGCTAGCAGGGCTCTTCGCTGCAATCCAATACAATGCACACACCTTTGAAAAATGATGCTTTCAAGCCTGCCCTGTGGTGCAGTAAATTTGAAAGTGCTCTTAATAATAATAAGGATCAACATTGACTTTAATGGTCTTCAAACCCTTTGTGTAATTTCATTAGCTACCCAACACAGATGCAAGCAGGGGTGATGTCATACTTTCTCCCTTGCTCTGAAACCTGAGTCAGGCGCCAGAGATAGAAACCAGTTTTATTGCCTGTAATCAGATTAAAGTTTCTGGCAGCTGGTGATCGATAGGTGATTGCCAGAGTAATCTAGAAATACAGAAGGTTCTTGTGAAATGCAGAACAGCTCAGATTGGGGTGAGGGTCTTGTGGACTGCATGCAGAGTTGTGGATGCCATCAGATGCCTTTAAGGACTCTGAATCATCATGGACAATTTGGCATTTAATAGCATCATTCCTGTCAATGCAAGCACCAGAAGACAGTGCAGTTTCACAGCATGGAGCAACCTGTGTTTTCACACTGGTGGTGACTCCCAGAACTCCCCTTTTTATTGCAAAGCACCATTGACATAAATACCTCATGCAGGTACTATACCATCCCCACATGGTCAACCTAACACTCATCTCTGTGTGCAAGTTCTCTCCTGAGCCAAACTCAGGAATTTGTCTTCCTCTTCCTGACATGGTGAGCACCACTGAAGGTCTGAGTTTGCCAGCACCTTACCGCAGGCTGCTGTCTTTGCCAAGAACAGGGAACAATAGTGGTAACCTTATGATATCTGTGGACACAGAGCAATGTCATGACCTCCACCCCACCTTGCAGAACTCATACCCAATGGATTGAAAAACAAAAAAGAAAAACCAGAACAGCAACCAAAGAGAAATGAGGAAGCTGAATAAGTCCATGACCATTGACTGCTTTAACAAGACTTTTTCAATAAGCTGATAAGATGCAATTACCTCATCATCTGAATATTGCAGCAGTAAAATCAATGCTACTTAAGGAGTCTGACAATCAGTTAGGCACTCTCTCAATATTTGTGAAAGTCAAGGCAGTTCGTAAAACATTGACTCATATGGAGATATCATTAAAGCACCACAATAATAGTCCCCTAATGGGTACTGAGAAAATTAATTTATTCCAACTATGGAATTCTGATAAAATCAGACCTCTGGATCTTCCTTTTTAGCTGGATAAAAGTTTTTTTCTAGGTGAGAGTTCTTAAGCTATGTCATTGGTATTGGGTAAGAGGCATTAACACAAGACCCAGCACATACCTGCCTAACAAGTTAGGATATAGACCAAACCTCTGGATGGGCTTTATTAACATTGTAACATCATTATCCAGTAGGTAATGCTAGACAATGTGATTCTGGCTTTACCTCAATGTATCAATCATTAAATAGACCTTCAAACATGTAACAAATAAAAATCAGGGTCACAAATACCCAAATCATCAAAATTATCTAAGTCCCTAATATCTTTTGATTGGTAGAAGAGGCAGGCATCTAGTCACCTTTCAGCATCCCCAAATGTCCTGTGATTTACGTACACTACAGATGACAAGCAGGGGAATAGATTGCCAGGAAAGGTTGTGGAATCTCCATCATTCAAGCTTTCTTCAGAGCAGATTAGACAAACATCTGCCAGGAATAACCTGGGCATCATTGCTCCTGTGTTCCAGCCAAGAAGTGAGCTGCACAACTTCTTGAGGCCCTCCAGCTCTAGAACCCTAAAAAAGCCCTTGATAYTCATTTCATGGTTTTCTCATGTGTAGAAAGTCTGTCTGGGCTTTTATCAGATATTTAGATAGTAAATCAGTATTAATTTAGTCATATCAATCATACCTAGAAAAACGTGGATCAATTTTATTTCTGGCATGATGTGACTTCCTCGGAATTATATAAGGGATGAATTTAGTTCAGCATTTGGATAATTAATAATCTATCAATGTCTTATATTAATGTGCATATTGAGTTATTCTACCATCATTTAAAACAGTGGCATCACTAATGAGACCATTAACTATAGCGATCATCAAGTCACATTGGATTCATGTTTTCATTATTTCTATCTAAGGTTAGTTTTTAGCTCAGCCAGTTAATAAATGCCAGGGTGATGCTGGCACAGAAAATTTTCATTAAGATATCATGCAGGATGCTAGTAAACTTACAGATGTGACTGTTTTGTGTCATAGGGTCCTGCTAGACAGAGGAAAGCTTAAAGGTATATTCTCATTTAGAACATGATACACAGCTGCTTTTTGCATATTATTTCTGAAATTATTTGAGCTGTACCAAATTCAGAAGCTAATTAGGATCTAGTTCTGGAAAATACATCAGCTCCTCCTAAACTTCAAATACACAAGTAGCAGCACTGAAAATAACGGCTAAATTTAAGCTCACACCTGAGCATTTGCAGGATAGATTACCATGGCTCCTCAAGTGTGATTACAAACACAAATCTTATCCCAGCTCCCTGACAAATTAACAGAGCTTTACAACCTTTTCAAGTTGAATTGGGTTGGAAGTGAGTCTGAGGTCAGACAGAGGAGTCCCCACTGGAAGCTCCATTTCAGACTAGTGGAACACCAGATCAAACCGTTAAAATGTTCTTTAATTTTGGGCTGAAAACTCAAAGTTTAAGACTGACAATGTGAGCTGGAATGCAGAAAAAATTATTGCAAGAGCCTCAGTAAAGTGGAACTTTTAGGGCAAGCTTTAGAAATGACATAATTTGGGGATGATTTTGCTATTACGTCTCTAGCAAAAATGAAGTAGACTTCGAAAGATGAAAATGACTCCTCAGTGACACCTCAGACACATCATATTATGTGCCAGATGGGCAACGTAGAGTCAGATTATAACTAACTGGGCACCAGGCCCATTCTTCATTGACACTCATAAAGAATAAATATTAAGAGATCAAGAACACAGCAGCAGTCAAGATAAAGAACAATCTGAACCCTGCCACACAGGGTGGTTCTTTAAATATTCAGAATACATCCCAGCAGTGATATTAGCCAGGAAAAATGAAGTATTCTCTTGGGTCCACCAAAAAAAGAACAAATGACCACAGCTGAGAAAATATCCCAAAATAATAGGGGCAGCAGTGGCCACAACTGTATGGTCATTGGTAGCCATGCATAAGTTCGGACTCAGACTCCATCACGTGGTTTGCACCAGTTGTAGCCACATTTTAGGCCTGGGTTTGTCTCTGGCTCATACCAGCTCCTTCCACACTGTGCTTGGTCCTCTACCTTGCTACTGCTTTGATCTCCACTAACAAGGCCATCTAGCCAGCATACCTTCTCCCATGTTTCCCTGCCCCACACAACCTTGTGTGTTCTCCTGTAGGATGAGAAATGCTAGGGAAGAGGTTGAACTGATCTAAATCTATTCTAGAGAGCAGCAGTTCCAACATCAGTCAGTGTGTATTAGTGTGGAAAACAGAATACAGAAATAGGGTGCTCTGTGGGCATTTTTCTTTCCATTCCTGCTTTTCTATTCTCATCCCCTTTTCATTACTTTCATCCCCTTTTCATGACCTCCACTGGTAATAAATCAACATGAGCTCTCACTGACTGACACCAGGCACATAGGTAGAGACTTCGGAAAGAATCACATTTTCTGTATTTCCTTGCCCTGTGACAACTTCTCAGAGCAAGGCACGAGCTGCTTGTTTCCCCCAAGCCCCATTCCCAGAGACATTTCCCAGTGATATGAAGCAGTAGCAGGGAAGTCCCACCAATGAGCAAGCAGATTCCTTGCTATTCCTTCTGTATGCTGCACTGTAAGCCTACATGGACCTTCATGGCCAGTAAAACAAGAGGTAAACTGACTTTTTCTAATATCTTCCATGTGGCTTCACAGATGGAGTAGAAGCTGTACCCAGGGGAGGTGACACAGGCCCACATGCATGCCCACAGCCCCGCTCCCAGCAGCAGGACAAGGAGATGTGGGGGAAGGACCCCTCTGTTTGGTGCTCCTGAGATAGGAGGAAACCCTATATAACCCATATTAGAAGTGGGTGATTTGTGCCCTCACCCCATGGTTCCCCTTCACCGGTAGCACTGAAGGAACAGGACTTCAACATGTAATGCGTATATCCATCATTGCACTTGGTTAAGTGCAGTGACTGTGTTAAGGATGGCACATTGATTCCCCTGCTGTGCTGGTGGGGATGATGAGGGCACTCCAGAACACCCAGGCTCTGCTATTCCAAAGCACATTCAGATAAGCCTTAGAAAATCCTTCCAGGGAAAGTCCTCAGCCTGCTGAAATCACATAGATTGGTCATCTTTCATTGTGTCTGGAGGTCACCTTCAAACCCCAGGGTACTTATTAGAGCCTGTAAGAGCTCAAGATCCATTTTCTTGGGCTTTTCTTGGGAAGACAATAGATAGCCAAGCTGAAAAGCTACATCAGAAGCACGAAGTCACTCTGCATTCTTAGTGACTTCAATAATTAGGTAGTAGATATAGCCAGACATACCTTTTATACCAGGACCTTCCCCATATGCAACACAAAAATATTTAGGGAATCTGTCAGCAGGTAAGTGATCCCACCATCCATGGAGTTATTCCTGGGTTCATCTCCTGATCTCATCAATAGGGCAGAAGCACTTAGCTCTTACTGTTAGTGTAAGCAATTTCAACTATGCAACAAAGAAGCATTTAAAAATTAAGACTTCAAATAAGGAATCACTGTAATAGGGTCATTTTGTGTGCTGACGGTTCTCAGACTTCATCCTGGTGCTTGTAAGGGCACACAAGGTGACGTGACCGTGCTTTCAGCACACTTTTTGTAGCGGTGCTGATTTCTCCGGGGTGTGGATCACGTTGTTACATCTCACACCATATGCAGGAAAAGATAAGAGAAAAAGCCTGTATTACAATTCCTGGGCAAACTGGAATTCAAAATGCTGATAGCTGACCCTCAATAGGAACTGTAAAGTCCAACAGGGAGTGATAGTTGGACCATAAATAGCCATTTTGGACATGATTAGCAGCTGTGTGTTCAGATACTGGGTAAGAGGAAAATCGCAGGCTTGTGTGGGCTCCTGGTTGGGCAGCAGTACTAAGCAGAGCCCCTCAGCATCATTACAGCAGCTCAGCCAGTTTCACAGTCAGTCGTTCTCATCTATCCAAGGAAAAGGCGGGCTCTCTGCCAAAGGGGCTTTCCATCTCTCACATTTCACAGCACGTGCCATCAGACGGCTCAGGGCAGAGAATGAGAAGTTTATTAGCAGTGGCTGGAGGAGTTTAGACAGCTGTTGCTTTCCACTGCCTTTCTGAAAGCCTCAAAGCACCAAACTTGTAGAGAATGTTATCTCCAAAACACTGATCAAGAATGCATCTGCGGGGAATTCAACTTCAAATACATAAAAGGTTACAGCAAAGAGGAAACTGTTCCCATGCCCGTGGTGGAACAGACCAGACAGAGTGGGCGTGCTGCAGCAAGCTAGCTGGGTGAGAGCTAGACATCGTGAGAAGCTCTCCAGGAGCAAGGATAGCAAAGCCCTGGAAAAACCTCACCTACAAAGGCTGCCTGCAAAGCCTCGTATGGAGGGATGGCAACAAAAGTAATGCATCTTGTCACAGCGGAAGGAATGAACTTGGTGAGCTCTTGAGGGTCTTTCCAGACTTGCAAGTTTTGACGTTTCACAGGCAGTAAAATCGTACCGATATTTAGAGTCATACCATGTTAAGAGTTATACACATCTTCTTTAAGTCAGATCACAAACAGAAAGTTCGTTTCAGAGAAGCTTCCCAGAATGTGCATGCATGACTTCACTATCTCAAATAGTTGCATACTTGGAAGGATTGTGCTGTACCTTTATCTCCTAGCAATATGCTGAAATACTCATTTTCCCTAGTCTCTGTAGAACTACTAGGTCTCTCCTTCTRTGCTCTTCTGTGTCCACAGAGGCTTCAGTTAGCTTGGACCCCCAGGGAAAGCAACTTCAAACCTTTGGCAGGTATTGAAGATATCTGGGGGAGTGTTTTGCCTGGACTCTGTGCTCCCCTACAACTTAACACAGACACCCTAAAACCCTACTATCTCTTTTTGATGAGAAGCTTTCATCTTTTGATGAGGAGTTGGTGGTCATTATCAAAGTAGATCAAATGGCAAGTTTTTGGAAAGTACAGAGCAAAAATCATTTTGTGGCAGAACATACTTGAGATTTGACTTTATAAGCAGCTAGAGCCAAGCAAAGAGTCTGGAGGGAATGCTGTGTCCTACCACAACACTTAAATATAGGAGAAAACAAGAAGTTTAAAGCATGAAGGACTTCCAGGGAAAGACCAGAGGCAGTGCTGATCAGAGTCCCCAGAGGGGTCAGGACCAGCACAGGGCACAGCAGCCTTGCTGAGTTTATCACATGCATTTCAGTTTCCTTGAAAGGTTAAAATGATCCTTGTCCAGATATTTTTTAAAGAAAGTCTTTTTAGTTTTTCTGATGCTAATGAAAACCCCTTCATGATTAATTCAATATCCTGATATTTGAACAGTACTGATGTTGTGGTATTACATAGCTATCACAGAAAATTACCACTTCAGGTGCAGAGGTGTTGATGAGTAACAATTAAGCCCAATCATTAAGGGCTCTTCTGCTCATTGAAGACATCCACTGAAGACATGCATATGAAAAGTAGATACGACTTTTTTTCTCCTAGCAATATCCCCATAGACTTTCTAGAGGGCCCTTTTTTATCTTTAGATGAATTAATTAAAGGGGCTGTATTTGAATTACAACTTTTGATTCTCTTTCCTAAGTGTTAAATGGTTTTAGAAAAAGTTTCATGTCTTAACCTAGAGTTACAAAGTACTTGTAATCATTGAAGACTGATCCATTATATCTCACTGTTAAGTTTCTAATTCTGAACAACCAGATGAATCAGATCTTTAAAGCTTTGTATCCAGGGAACTCCAAAAAGGCATGAGGAAGACTGTCCCAACTACATTGCCAAAAGGTACAAACGTGTTGTTATTTCAGTACAATATAATTTCGGTAATCTGTAAAGTAAGGTGACGTGCATGGATAGTTTGATGAACAAGGGCATTTGGTATTTTCTCAACAGAAGAAGAAGAGAAGGATGATTGAAATGTGGCATTAAATGGATAACAGTGATTTGATATAGATTAAAATACAGTAAGACCCATCAGACTCTAAGACCAGATGGGAGACAAGCATCTCCCTACCAAGAGGAAGCTAGTTGGTGATAGGTCTGACCTCAGCCTGGTCGAAATGGTTGCCTGCACCATGTAAGTCTTCATTTACCTTCTCTAACACACCTCACAGGTTCTGCCCTCAAGCCACGTGGAGGACCAACAGCCCATCCCATTTTCAGCCTGTAGTAGGTTTCCAACAGCCCATCCCATTTTCAGCCTGTAGTAGGTTTCCCTTCATGTGTTGGATGCCCTGTCCGTCTGGAGTTCTCTAAAGGAAAGGCCTTGTGGGAGCATGGAGAAGAGAAGGCAGTGTATGGTCAGAGTGTTGCATCCCTCGCTGGGCAACAACCACGTATGACACTGGGAGTGATGGGGCAGCTGATCCAAACTCTAAGAGGGTCATTACAGTCCATCCCCTTCACCAGGATCTGCAACAAGCCAGGCAGCTGGGGGGGGCAGCCGAGGCAGCAGTCTCAGCATTTATATCCAGAAAAGACACATGGAGAGAGAAATCAGTGAATTTGCTTGTGGTGGTAGGCTTGAAATCCAGCACATGGGCTGAGCACTGAGGCCTTTGGAGGCACAGGCTCCAAACAAGACACAGTCAGGATTCCTCCGGCAAGCCAAACACTGCTGTGTTGAAGACTGTAGTGGCAGCATGTTAAACAGAAATGCTTAAACAAATCTGCATTGGAAGATGAGACCTGCTCACACTCCAGGTCAAATGAGGAAGAGCAKAGCACTGTTTGTAGCTGCTTGCACAGGGCTTGGAGGGAAGAGCAGAGCCTTCAGATCATGAGCAGAGATGCTGGTGGGAAGACCAGGTTCAACTGCATGCTCTCTGCAACCAGGTCCCTTAATGAAAGAGAAGAGTTTAAACTCAGGGGTTCCTCTGTGCCGTGTGTGCTGGTAATAACACAAAATACTGCTGGAGGAAGCCAAGTGAATACAAAGCTGGGTGTAATACCCATTCAGATATTTACAGAGACAGAGCAAAATCGCAATTGCTTCGTAGATGATAGTGAATACTCATTCCCAATTGTCTGATGAGAACCTATAGCCTACAACAGGGCATGCTAACCCATTGCCCTCTTCTCCCCACATAAAAGAACGTAGAATACCAAGGGGACAGAAAGCACACGTTAAATAGCTGACTTGTGCCTTGCTATTATTCCTACATAATAACCTCCTCTTCTCTATTTATATTCACATCTATATTTAATGCTCACTGAAGACTAGAGACTTGTGTTTGATGTTCAACTGAAGACATGATTCATCACAAAACTCATTTTTGGTAATGGAAAAAGGCTGTGGTAGAAAAAAAACAGATGAGACTGCTTTTCATCTTGGTAGCCATGTAACCTTTATGTGAACTTGGAAAGTCATACAAAGAATGGCAGCCTCAGCCTATCGCGGGTGATTCACAAAGTTTTCTAAATGCTGCATGATTTCCCCTAGCAGTATCTGATCTCTCCTTCTTTAAAGAACGCTCATTAAAAATAGACAGCAAATCATCCATTCCTTGACCTACCACTTCTGTTCTTGTTTCTAACACAAGATGTAAAAAACATTCTATTTATTATAAAAAGCTTTTAAAAAAAACAGTTGTTATCATTTCTATGTCTGTGGTCCTAAGAATGAAATTCAAACAAGGATCATAGGTCAATTATTAACTTGTTTTCACACTCTACCCTGCAGCCAGCGCCACCAGTGTTATCACTCCCAATCATGTGGCCAGAGGGGAGCATGGCACTCCTTTGCCAGCTACCAACGACAACCGTCTAAGAACAATCTACTGCAGGGTCACTGAACACAAACGACCAAAAAGCCTCTGATATCGACTCACAACAAAAAATAATCTAGTGCTTTTCCTTACGAGAATAACTGGAGCACTGGACTATTTTGTGTCATGGAATATATATGCTCAGACTCTCCTATACATCCTTGCATGCAGAATACCAATGTTCTTGGGCTTAAAAAKATTCCTGCACACAGAAGCTAGTTGTTAGCTATTATTTAGCCACAACTTTATAAATCTCTTTGCACAGAAAATAGATTTACTTCCCTCTTTTCCAAACTAGCTAATTTGGCTTAAAATAACTAAAATCAGCCTGTTAGAGATCAGACATAGCTGGGTTAGATGACACTATAATTTAAGAATATAATTTAACACTAACTTTTAATACCAATGTGAAAGATTGAAATTCCACTGGAACATGTGAATTCATTAAACTGAAGTTATTTTCATTCTTCAGAATGCGTTCTTTACAGAAACAAGAAATAGTATAAACGACCTCCAAATTCACAGTTGCTATTAGGGATATTGCAGTTTAGTTTGAATTAAAAACTCTCTTAATTTCTGGAAAAGGAAAAGCATGCACCCTTCTCATTCCTGCCTTCCCCAAAGCAGCTTCAGTCAAAGGGGGGTTACGGTGAACAAGGAACCCAAAGACCTGGCTGAAACTGCACCTACGTGGTGGTGAAGCCAGACCAGAAGGTGTGGTTTGGAGGCCTGAAGTGCTACCCCTGAAAGAGGCAGGTGACTCAGACAGGCTCATCTGACAACCTCAAATCACACCCCACCACCAATTGTTTGATCAAAATCGCTCCTTGGGTCCAAAATGTCCTGGAGCTGCTCCCATGCCGAGGAACCGACATCCAGCTCTCAAATGCAACTCCTCCTGGCAGAGAAATGGAGGAGAGCCTCAGCCCCAGATGCCTGCCATGGTGATGGGGCAGGGCAGAGGGCACACTCAGGTGCTCACTCAAGCACACCACCCCAGCATTGGGAAGGGTCTGTGCCCAGAAGCATGGAGACCTGAGCACCCAGCCTCCTGCCACCACCTCCTGGGAGCATTTTGGCAAGTGTTCCCACACAGCCCAGCCCTCAGACCTTGCCATGTGTYCCCCTCCTCATATTGATTCCCAGTTTTGCAACGTCCACGGATGTTCAAGTTCCTCAGAAAGCCAGCCTGTGACCTCCCTCTGGTCCAGGCATGACTCCATCTGTCCATCACTCGTAGTGGGCAGTAAAGTAATTTCTGCACAACACGTAGGCTGCAGCTCCTGGTGTCAGTGCCAGTCCCGGCCATTGCTTTCTCCTTCCTCACTCTTCTTCCTCCCACTGGGGGTCCCAGCCCTCACACAGTCCCTCAGCTGCACCAGGTTGGCTGGTTGGGGTGGGCACAACTGGATCGTGGGACCAACCTGAGTTAAGCCAGTTTGTTCTGCTGAGCTGCRTTTCAGGGGGCTGGTTTTGTGACCCCCTGCTGGCCAAGGGAGCCAGGAAGAGGAAAGCGGAAGGTCAGTGCTGCTGAGCTGGCTCTGCTGCCAAAAGAAAGCCTTGTCCAAGTCTAGACTCAATGATACCATTAATTGGGATGTCTGGGACTGGGCACCTCATGCGACATTTTATTCTGCACTGCCACGTTACAAAGATGCTTACAGCAACACCGGGGTGGGGGGGGGCTCTTTGCACATGTACGCTGTACTTCTGGACTTCTTTCCAAATAGCATGCCATTTCCCACCTCCCCTCTCCTCTTTGCAGCAGCCTTACCTCTTCCCTTCCTCTTGCCATTGCTGCCTGCGTGCCTGACTGGTGTGGCAGGGGACCCCGTGCCTGAGCAAGTGCTGTAGAGAGGCTCAGGAGAGCATCCAGGCAATGCACACTGGAATGGCTGTGCTAGAAATCAAGGAGGTCACATATCATATGTGAAAGCAATTGTCAGTTCCCATCCCGCTCTTCCTTCCATCAGCACAGGCATTGCAGCACCGCATAAGGGAAAATCTGGCCCATGCACCCCAGAAAATCTTCCCCCAGGTGCATGAAGAGACTAAAACCAGAAGGGCAGATCAGGTGCAGCTCTGTTTTCCTGCTACCCCATCCCTCTCCACATCCCTATTAAAAAGCAATGATTGAAACCCATTTCCCTCCTTGTAATTCCTGCATTATAATTGTTTATAAATGCCATTTTTCCTTTAATTACCCCTTCCTACATATACATGAGAATGATAGGGTAAAGAACAATCCAACATTGCAATTGAATTACAAAAGCATTGCACACAGCTGTCCTATTAACTTCATAGCAGTGACGTGTTATAAAACGCAAAGTGCAGAAAAGGGGGTAGTAATCTGTTTATAAATATGTTAGTTAGGTGGAGCAAATGCCATATTGCCTGAGAAAAGAAAAATCACTGATTGCAAAGTGTACCTTCTAGCATGGATTTCACAGGGCAAAATGTAGTTAATAAAACTACCTTTATGCTTTTTATTACAGCTTTTTAGCATAAATAGCTAATAACCAATTTACATTAATGGTATTGGCACAAATGTAAATTAGGGTCTTTTTGTTTGTATCACTGAAGTGCAATCCTATTGCCAGGCAATTGTATTTGGCCATTTCATTAACTGGAGATATCTAAGAAACAGATACAGTTCCAGGGCCTGCCCGAGGAATATTAATACGGAAAAGAAATTGCATCGCACTCCTGGTTACAAGCTGGGAGCTTGTAGCTTTTCACACCCAAGCGTGTTCCTCCATCACGCACCTTGGCATAGAGAGACCACATCTCGAGCAGGCTGGTACAGTCTCAAATCAGGTTTAGAAATAAGGCTTTCCAGTCTCACGCGGCATTTCAAGATTTCAGTTCGTTTCCTGTTCTGAGTGACAAGCACCAAGGCCTTGGGAAGCTGGTTGCCACCCACCCTAACAAAAAGAGAGGGCTGGAAAAGAGCGACAGTAGTCTGGGGTCATTCACTTAAAAGAGGGGGGACTTGCCTCCGCAGGCATGGCAGCTGCCCTGGGGACAAGGCCAGCCAACGTGTCAGAAACGGGGCTGTCCCCTCCCTAACGGGGCTGCGCTCTCCAGGTCCGGCTCTCCTTTGCTAGCAAATACGCTCCCACTCCTGACTGATTCAGAGCACCCTCCTCCTCGCCATGGTGAAACCATTCTCCTGCAGCCAAGAAATGCGCCTTGTATTTGCTCCAGTGTAGTAAGTGATGTGGAACCTTGCATGGGATTTACACCACCACTTCTCCCCATTCCCTGAGTGATGGCTTTCCTGCTTGACACCTAGAAAAAGGGATGGTTGCAACATAATGATTTTTATCGGTTTAGATGGCAGGTGGAGAAAGGAGCCTTTACAGCCTACTAAATCAATGCTTCTGCTAGCCGAAGATCAAATATAAATGCTGGCAAATTACTGGCAAGGCACGTGAAAGCCACACAATCCCGTCTGCTTTAGCAATAGAGGTTTTCCATTTCAGGCCTCATTCATCTAGGACCTTTCATATTCACAGGGTCTTTCTTTAGTCATGCTATGTAAGCTGCTACTGTATATACTGAAAGCCAGTTTTCCCATATACTTAAGTGTGCTGCTGGAGGAAAAATAAATCATGAATGTATTTCCAATTTCATTACCCTTTATGCGATATTGATACAAAAGCATCGTTTCCTCTCATCTGATTGTTTCTTAGATGAAGACTAGAAGAAAGGCTTCTTTTCTTGATACAAATTGGCTGTTAGCTGTTTTCCTTTCATCAATACAGAAGGCGACATACATTTTCTACAGCAAGAGGATTTTGGAAGAGGGATGCATATATTGGTTGTGTGTTGTTTTGCTTCCAAGCATGCAACACACTGGGTTGAATGTTGCTGACATCAACACCAGTGTAGTATCTCCAAAAAATCCTGGAAGAACACAAAATATTTTTTTCCTTTTGAACATGAACAGCCATTTTAAAGAATCATTATGCAAATATACATATATATACATAACCACAGCTCCCTTTCATCCTCAGTACAAGCTATGTCATTCTAGCAGATCAACGGAATTACAGTAGATCTCAGCCTTGTACCTATGCTGCACTGCTATAAATCAAGAATAATTTCATTAAAGTTCATCAAATTCTGTTGATTCTCTAATGTAAATGAGGTCAGAAACAGGCTTCGTGACCTCTGGGTCCTCTTGCCAGCTACATGCACAGAACATAATGAACTAAGCAAACATGGTAGGCAAGATAATGCTATTCCTGTAGCATACAAAATATCAAAAGCAATTAACAACAACATTATGAGATGAGCGTTATGAATGGCAAGGACTTACCAGAAGTAAAAGAGGAAAATGACTTCTCTGGAGACCTGGCACCAGGAGACACAACCCATCATATGAGGTCAGCACCCCAAGCTTGTTCTAGTTTCGTAATTACTTAATGTAGTTACCATCTGATTGCAGTTAGGTAGACTAAGTGAAAGACTTCATGGTTTCACTTCCATTCCTAAGCAACAAGACCAATGCTCCAGCTGGCTCACATGGCGCTCTTGCATATTATGAGCCATACAAATACCAAATTGAGGTAATTATGATTCATGTTAAACTTATACCATCTGATCCAAATCCCGTTATCTGAATACAAAGATTCCCAAGGGGTTCCACGGGGTTTGGATCAGATCTACAATGACAAATGCCAAGTTTGTAGGGCCAAAATGAGCTGACTACACCAGCATAATTTCGGCATAACTCTATTAAAGTCAGTGGGGCTACTCTGATTTATGAGAGTCTAAGAGAAGAATTTAACCATTAGTGGTTTGCGCTGGAATACAGTGTGCTTCTCATTTTATAGCAGCCCTGAAGATTTTGGTTTTATTCTATTTTTTTAAAAAAAAACTAATTATCTTTTTTTTTCAACTGTAGCTGTCACATATTCTGCTGATGGTTTTTCAGAGGTAAGATACCCCTTTTAATGAGTTCATTATTTCTTCCAGTAAAAACATTGGTTACAACCTATAACAGGGCAGGAAAGCTTTTAGTACAGTGTAGCCTTTGAGCCAAATTCAGCTCTTACTCACACTTCAGTGGGATTCTGTTCTCAGTTGACATCAATAATGTTGCCTAAGAGGAAATGAGAGAGGGGTTTGGTCAATTATATATGTATAATTTTTACAGAACCAGCTTGAAAGTGACAGAAAGAATAATTAATTAAGACTAATGGGAAGATTCTGGGGTACAGAAATAACTATTTACTATTTCACTTTAAAGGCAAGAATGGAACAACAAAAAATGAATGGTCACAAGAGCTACAACCCGACATGGAGCAGTGTGTTTAGGAGTGTACGGCTATTAATGAATTCATATGCCGGTATTTCTGTATGAATAATATCTCAGAGCTTTATGTAGCTGCTGCAGCCTTGGCTCACATTTAATGAGAAGGCACCACCTGCTGCTCTGAAGCACTGAATGGGTTAAAAAGCCCAGTAAAACTATGTCTGCTTCTGCTGAGGCTGGCTGGTCCAGGCAGCTCCGACAACTGGGGAGCTGCCCCATGCTTCCCTGATGTCGGTGTCAACATCCCCGCCGGCCACTGGCGCAGCGGAACCACGGGGTGCCAGCAGCCACCTGCGCACCTCCGCGACACGCAGGCGTCGCAGTATTCTACAGGTAAATAAAGCTGTCTGCAAGGAAAGGGAGTTGTCGTTTGTTTTCAAAAATTATCTCCTGCAAGAAAAAAGCCTGTTTTTTTATCACTGGGAATAGTACTCTTTACAAGAAAAGGACACCAAATCAGGCGAGTCTTCCCAGAGAAGCCCTACAGACAGACAAAGCTCAGGAGAGAATTTTGGCTTCTGATTTGATGCTTCTTAAAATATCCCTGAAGTTTTGAACGCCTTGGCGTCGTTATTAGGGGATAAAACTGCATATTCCATAAACCTACCTTAATCTGGCATCCTTTTACAAGTGCTAAATTCCCTTTTAAATAGGTGTTACAAAAAAGTACCGAGGCACAGATTTAATAGCTTGGATTTAGTCGGTCAAAATCAAGGGCAGGTACAGAATAGCTATTAAAAAAGATCAAACAGCGTGCGCATCACATCCAGTGGAGGTAGGTGCAGTGATATATGGTGCAGTTAAGACTGCCCCTTTTGCCCGGAGTCACTGCATTACCAGCACTATATCTTAACTGCTCCGTAAAAGTCCTTTGGAATAGGGAAGTGTGAGAGAAGCCATATAAAACCAAATTCTCTTCCGTTCTATTTAAAAGTTAAAGGTACCAGTAAAAAGAGAATAAATATCACTCCTTTCTTTATGCAAATGAGAATATCCATCATTAAATGATTGATAAGCCATATTCAAAAGGCAGCCTTCAGGGTGCTGCTCTGTGCCGCCTTGCTGAGATATCCACGGGCCACGGCTGCAAAGGTGGTGGGAAGTTCCCCGCCAGCCTCTGGGTGCCCCAGGCAGGGGCAGCCACCTCTGGGGCAGCCTGCGGAGGCCGCAAGCCTGCTGAGATGTTTTGGCTGGAGGCGTGGGCACGAGCCCCGTGTGCCCCATGGGTGGCCCTGTGCTACACCGTACCACTTGCCACGCCTGGACCATTCTGTTTCAGAGAAGGAGATAGGGGTGCTCCAGGCTATCCATGGCATCAGAAAGGATGTGCCAATAACTGCCCTGTCTCTGAGCGCGTCACTCATTGGGCACCTTCTCTAGGAGAGAAAAGAACCTGTGATCTTTAAGAACCCAGAGGGTGTGCAGGAACAAATAAATAATCTACAGCAATTTCAGATGCCTGGAGAACTCTTCAGTGCCCATTTGCAATACCTGCTGGGAGGAGTGAGGGAAATATTCAGTGGACAGCAATCAGTCACTGACAAAGCCAAATGCATCTCAGGAAGAGGGCACGACAGCATTTCCACAGAAAGGCGAACAAGAGGGTGAAGCTGTCACACCAACACAAATTTAAATACCAACCAAATTTAAGTACCATCTTTAAATACTCTGGTATTTAAATACCAGAACAACTGCCTGCACTAGACATCATTAAAACTTCTGGGAAAGGGACAGCTAAATGAAACTTCTCACGAAGGAAAAATTATCTCAAGGAGAAAGATGCTTCAGCAGCACAGCAACCTCCTCCCAGCACTCAGCTTGCAACCGTCACTGTCTGCTGACAAGGCAGCAGAGCAGGGTGCCTTGGCAGGGAGGAAGCCCCAGTCAGTGCTCCCCACAGCCATCACAGCTGTGAGCCCTGCACCCTGCGAGCCCACGGCACCTCCTGCCCGCTCCCCTGCACAGCTCTGCTTTTTCCTGCTGGCATTCCAGTCTGCAGCCAAAACATGAAAATGCGGGCGTCTCGCAGTCCCCCCAAGGACTGGAGCATCACCAGCCTCGGACATGGCCCCAGGTGACCAACAATGTTGGGCATAATTGCAAAAAGTAAATTACTTAGGTAAATACCAGACTGAAATTGGGTTGAATTATGTGTCTGTCTTACCTCTAGCTCCTGTCAAATGCAGTGACAATTCCCTTGTGCTAGCCTCAGCAGCCAGTTGTCGCCGCGTGCCGCCAGCCTTCCTCCTCGCAGAGGGCAGTGAGCCTGTCGGACCTGCACACCCAGCCGTCCCACACCTGCACACACAGGGCACAGCCATCAGCCTGTGCTCACCCCTGACCAGAGGCTCCGTTCATGATTCCAGCTCTTCCCTTCAGGAAGAAGTTTCTGGAAGGTCTCCCTGATCGTCAGCTGATAGGCTGGCCCCTGCTGCATGCTTATTAATCTCCTCTAATTGTTAGGTGGTGCAATATTTAAATCAGCTTCTTTTGTGACTGGTTTGTTGCCTGCAGTGTAAATTTTTGCATTGTCCATATGGGGATGTTTAGTTCTAAACTTTATTTTTTTCTACCCATCTGTGTATAAGGACAGGTGTAAAAGAAATCTCTTATTTGATGTTTCTTATGGGTATGTTTCTTAGAAATAAAAGCCATTAAAGAAAGTGACCTCATATGTGCCAGTCTCAAAATGGGCTTCATTAAATCACATACATAACAAGTATAATAGATAAAATTGTCAAATTATTTCTAGAGAAGGCTCCCTTCAAAGTTGGAAGCAGTGTAGCAGCCCCAGCAGGCCAGCACGGTGAGCTGCCACCTGCAGGGACAGGGCGGCCAGGCTCTGCAGGGCACCCAGCAGGGTGACAGCACAGCTGCCTGTGGCCGCCACATCTGGCGGAGGGGACGTCTGAGCAGCCGGTGAGGCGCGAATGGAGCCATCATCCTTCAGAGGATGTCTCTGAGTAGGGCCAGGGACAACTCGGTTTATGAAAAACATTACTCCAATTTAACATGGACCATCTTCTCTATAGAGGATGCTGGTCAGGATTCATTTCATTACCTGATGAGTCCCTGAGATCCTCAAGGTAGGCAGATCCTACACTTCAATTCGCTGCCCCATAGAGTCCCACAACTGCATCTGGCCAAAGAACAGCTGGTTTTGGTCCGACTGAGACATTTTGGTCTGTCTGGACATCCAGTCTTGGTATGAAAACATCAGGAAATAGAAACTCCACCTCCCACCTCCATGGTTTACTCCAGAAATACCACCCGCCCTGCACTACAGCTCCAGCCAGTTACGCCTTTCTCCACCACATTAAATACTCTTTTAATAGCTACTACTCTCTCCCCAAAGAAGTGTTACTGACCACAAGTAAATCACCTCTCCGATAGATAACAAAGACAGCAAATGCTTTGATCCCAGATTCTGCATGCACTAAAGTGAGGTGAGCCTGGCGGGAGCAGCTTCTCCATAAGCTTCTTTTGAGAGGATGAAGTCCCTTGGGTGGGAGTCACCTTCTTAACTTTGCCCAGGACAAAGCTGGTGTCCGAGGTGTCCCATTTGGTAAGAAAGGACAGCAGCACTCCATCTTTGGTGTATGGCTTAGTTTTAATACACTGAAACTTACTTGGTTTAAATGGGTGCACTTCTTCCGTGTGTGCTGTTCTCAGCAGTAATTACTAATCCTTGTGGTGGCCTCCACTAATCCTTGTGGTGACATAAAATCTTAAACAGAAGCTATTTTACCTTTGGAAAAAGGGTTACCGATAACAATGTTGAATAACATGAGGTTTAGGACAGATCTCAGCATTACAGTCACCCCGACTCCGTAATGCTTCCCCATGGCCAATGACTCTTCCAGACCTGTCAAGTCCATTCCCAGTCCATGGGCTTTCCAAATATTAGAAGAAAAAAAGGCGGGCAAATTAGACGACTTTCATAAAGTATGAAGTCAACCACTTACATGTGCTACATCTCTGCAGCCGGGCCTCACAGGCAAATTTGTTCTCTCATCCAAGGAGTGTCAGAAAATCTTGGTTAGAGCTATGTTTTCTGAAACAGCTCTGGAAATCAGATGGTTGTGACCATTCCAATCAATGACCACTTCTGCTGCTTCCCAACGAGAGAGGGGTGAACAAGCGTACCTTTGTTTCCTGCTACAGGGCCATCAGGAGATAATAAAAGTGCAGCCAGCAAATATGATGCAATGCATAGAAAATGTCCACATCTCACACCTATGTCTATAAATACTCTAGTGAAAACACACCAAAGCTCTTGTTCCTGCTTGTTGCCTCCAAACGAGATTTCCTCAGGAGCAGAAACATGGAGAAAACACAGGTTTTCTTCCACCACATGGCTCTGTTTGAGACCAAAGTTTCAAAAGATAAAAATGCTCACACACTTTCAGCTGGCAGAACTGCCCAAGGGCTCTGTCAAGTCACACCAGGCCCACAAGGCAAACACATTCATATGTCATCAGCCTGTTGATAAGGCTGTCCCTTACTGCTAGAAAGTGTCTCCTTACACGGTCTTGGAGGAAGGATGGTATAATTGTTACCATCTGAGTTTCAAATTTAGGATTTCCTGGCCTGCAATAGCTCTGTGATCTTCAGCAGGTCACTTAATACCTTCCTGGCAATTTTTCACTCTTTAAAAAATGTAAGGATAAAAATGCTTCCCTATTCACTGCAGGTTGTAAGGATAAACACAGCTCAGATGCTGAAGTGCTGAGATACTGTGATAACGTATGTGCTATAAAAAGGAAATGTCTCATGAATACATTGAAGAAGACAGAAAACAGGTTAGACTTCAAGGAACAGCATATGTCAGTGTAGCAATGTACAGTAAGACATTTCTACAGCTTTCTCCTTTTCTGTCGTGAAGGACTGAAACCACAGCCCGCTAGCATCATCTGCTTGCCATCAAAGCAACAGCGCTCAGTCAACAGCATCAAAAGCTTCAGACAAGATCTTAAGTGTGGGCTAAAAATTAACAGTAAAACCTGCCTGGTGCCTGTAGCCTGTTACACAGAAGCGACGGTGCACAGGGAAATATTCGCAACAGAACTAACTTTATATCATGACCTCTGATGAAATCTCTAAGTCAGGAAGGTGCCTTTACTGTGGAGGAGAGGATTACCCAGACTTACCACGAAGGTAAGTTAAGTTTTTCTGGCAAGTCATATCTGCTTACCGTAATGGCTATGTCCAAATTTGCCTTAGCTCTGGGGAAAGGTTTAGGGCTTGTTTTGAAAGACAAGAGATGCTGGAAGGCCACGGTGTTCTAGGCAGCCTGAATGATCCTCAAGTAAAATTGGTAATGCTGGTCAAAAGCAAGCTCAGGTACACCACCTTGGACCTTCGTGTCTAAAAATTACCTCTGGGTTTAGTTCATTACTCATTTATTCAGACAGGTTATTCTGAGCTCCTGTAGTGCTGTACATAGTCCATCCAGTGCAGTACATACAGGCTTGACCTTTACAGTGGAGCATCTCTGCAACTTCTCAGATTGCCCTTTTTGCTATGACCTTCACAGGATTGTAATATAGATAGCAAAATTGTTGTCATGGCTGGGGATAAGAGTTATGTTCTCAAACAAAACAGTCTGTGACAGCTTATAGTACCAAAAGATAAATAAAAAGTCTGTAATTAGGGAAAAGAAAAATTCCATGAACCTGTGGCAGAACTTGGTGCAAAGTGGCTTGTAAAACCTTCAATGGGGCTATGGAAAAGAAGTTCTGGAAAGTTCCTGGGGTAAGCCCAGGAAAATAGACAAAAACAATTTTGGGATAAACATGATGACGAAATTGGATGGATTGAATGTACAACCAGTGTTAAAAGAAGAGTGTATGAACCAGGAAGAAAAAGGTAAAAAGCAAGACCAGAACAGGAACTCCACTAGTACAAGAATGTTCTTCTAGAAACAATATTAAGCTGTCAGAATTTTATCTAAGCAGAGCAAATCTGTATGTCCATTTTCATGAAAAACAAGAGGAAGGTAAACACAATGAAGAACAGCACAGAGTATTGGGCTGCACATAGACACAAACACCCGCATCCAAGCTGTTCCTGCAGCTTGATCAGGGCATGGACTGGGTTCCTCTGGATACACTAACCTCATGTTATACACTGGTGTACAGCAATACTTTACTTGACTTCTGTTTTTATCAGAAAAGATACAAAAAGCATCAGCAAAATAACACTTCTGGAAGAAAGTTTTTCTTCCGATTCTCTACACTGCACACAAAAAGACAGAGTCATATTCTCTTGGGAAGCAGATGTATTTGGATCATATTTCTTCTTTTTCTTTCTCTTAAAAAGGAGAGGCAATGAAAAATAGTATAGCATCATTTTAAAATAGATTTGTCATCCAGTTTTCCAGTTTCTCTTAGGCTTTTATAATTGTGAAACTATGAGCATGGGAGGGACGCTCTGTTCTATGTAAAGAAGATGCCTCGCGGGGGACCCAGGCATGGCCATGTCTCGGCCCACGCCTCAAGCTCATGGCTTCTCCCTACCCGAGCCCTTCAAAAAAACACAGTCGTGGTTGCCTTTGTCCCTTAATTTTCAGAACAAAGGCTAATAAATGCAAACAAATTACCCCCGATCCTCATTCACACAATGGTCTGTTTACGCTTTTCTGGAATTTTAAAGGACCTTTCAAGGGGGTTCGTGTTTAACGTTCGCTACCTTTCCAGCACACACTGCTATCTGGAGCCTTGACTTAACAAGACTTATTATTTCTCCACAAAGATGTCTTTCTAGATAAGCTTTCTGATATTCTTGTTTGTGTTTGTGATTGAAAGTGTAATGTCCCCAAACTGCCAGTGTAAATCATTAGAGTTTAATTATCAAAACTGTACTCTCCTCCAAGTAATCCTTGGCTAAACAAGTCAATATGACAAGTAAAAAAGACAGGAGTTTTTACAGACAGCTTGTACGTACCCAGGTAACGTGGACAGCAAGTGCACATGTAAGATTTTTATTTCAGGAAGCTCTGCAGGACCAGATCATCACCTTCATACTGGAACAGGCAAAACATGGCGCACAAACCCAAGCACCACTCCTTTGTATTCAGATGGTTGTTCCAATATGGGACTAAAAGGATCTTACCCAAACTCATCCGCATGAGCCGACTCCACTGTGGCTACTCTGGGCATCCTCAGGGGTCAGCTGGATGCAGATCCCCTGTCCATCTTGGAACTGATGATGACAAATATAATATTGCATGTATGTTATTCAAAAGGTAATGTGGTTCTGCAAGAAAGTCAGCAGTTTGGATCTGTGACCTTGACAGCCTGAAGTGCTGAATCTCTCCGTTCAGGCAGTCCAAGGGCGAAAATGTGTATGTTTTCTAGAACTGTAAGAATATTTCCAGCTAATAGGCTGCATTAATGTCTAAAAATTAAATTACAGTCTTTACACTTTCTCTGCATTTCCTCTGAATACTCAGCTCCATTTGTGCATGTACAGACAAGAGAGACTTTGAATTCATAAATATGGTATTATGGCATGATCCTTTAAGCAATTGAGAGATGAAAGGCTGATTTTTGTTTCAGTCCTAAGCACACTGACATCAGGGGTAAATTTGGAGCTTGATGCAAGGGATTCAGCTGTGCAACTGACATTAAAGCTAGTGGGAGCCACAAGAAAAACAGAATGACATTCTCTTCCTTGGACAAGAAATTAAATACAGATTGCAACTTATTCAAAGAGTTCAAAGTCAATTACTTTTTCCAGTGAAATCAGTGAGAAAGACTTTCCATTTCAGTTCATCAGACTTGCTGCCCGCTGAGAAGAGTGACTTTATCTGGGATCTTTATCACCATTTGCTTTCCTGGGTTGTTGGGTTTTCTTCTTTCTTTCTTTGCCTGACTGATGATCGGTCTCGTAAATAAAACATTCATTTTTTTCCAAAGGCAATTCCACTGCTTTCAATAACTGGCTAGAATTTTGAAAAACCACTGGAATTTTCCTTTAAGACACTGTAAAYGCCGCAACAAAGACCAATGTTAGCTGGATGAAACATCCAAGGCACACATCCCGTTCCCCAACAGGCCTGTTAAAGTGCGGCTGCAGATCTATGGAGACACTCTGACCAGGATCAGCTTTCATTCAGTGACCTCTCTAAAAATGGTGCACATACTTGGACCTGGAGTTCATTTGTCACTGTTTGGTTAAGGTGGTCATCACTTGAATGGACTTGATCTTTCTCCATCAGTGGTAGCAGCAGGCACAACAGCAGACAGTCACTTATAAAACCGCTACAGAACATGGACTAGATGTGCCTGAGGGAGATTAGGCTGATGTCTACGCTCCATTCATTCAAAGATGTCAACTCTACCTGCTTACATGTACTAATCCCAAATTTTGTTCTAGGGGATTGGGTGTTGGCGTTGCCATCTCTAAGATCTGGGCTGGTTCCCGGCCTGACAATTATCATTCGTTCTTAAAACCACATGTCCACACAAACATGACATCTCTTCCCTTTATTTTTCATACGAGGTTTGTAGCTGATTCGGGGCTAGTACAAAATTAGTACGCCCTCCCGGTTTATGTACAGCTACACCAGCCCAAGCAAGCTGAGGATCCGGCAGCCAAATCACCAGGGCCCAATTTCTAACATTATTTAATAATCATCATAACATTTTGCTGCTAAGTAGCCGAAGTAATTAATCACATCATTCTCAACTTCCCATGCCCTGTAGTTATCTCGCTCCCTGCGGTCGTAGCTCCGCAGCCCGCCTGGTGCACCCGCAGCAGCTGGTGAGCGATGTGCCAGACCGTGCAAGGGCTCTGCCCAGCTGATTTCACCCCCTGGTCGTTTGCACCCCGAGCTTGTGCTTGTAAGGATGAATGTGCAAGATGCAGCGGGGACGCATGTGCCAGCGGGGCAGGGGTGGGAGCGGGAGCTGACAGCGCAGCTAACACTGCCAGAGCTGCGGTGGCGGGGTGTAGCTTGCCGTGCCGTCCCCAAGGGGAAGGGACTTGGGGAAAAGGGGGTTTGTCTGAATAGCACTCACCCTTCCCACCTTGATACTATTATCTATATATATATATAGTATATATATATACTAATATATATATATAGTATATGCAGGGTTTGCTATCACTTAGCTAAAGAAAACTATTATTTTAAGGACTCTGCTTCTTATGGTAGATTTGTTTTACTCTTGAACTACAATTTGCAGCTTAAGGGAAAAAAATCAGATCTATACTTTCATTAAAAATCTTGGTTTAGACTAGGAGAAAGAGAAAGAGACCCAGATCTTTTGGAGAAAGAGCAAAGAGCATGAAACATCCCAAGTGGACAGGCGACGGGTTTATCACCGCGACCGAGGCTCTGTACAGTAACACCTGTGTCAGCCACCCAAACAAAACTGCACAAAATACTTTCTGATAGCTGACGTTGTGATAAAAGGCAGAGTCTGTCGTCTAGCAAATACCCATGCGGGTACCCGCCGGTACTGGAAAGAGGAGCTTATCTTGCTGAGTTGAGCTGTGAGCCACGTCCAGCCCCAACCGAGCTCCCCGCTCTTGGCAGGCATCCATCCGCTAAGGGTGGGCTCAGCCCAAGTGCTGCCAACTCAGCCGTGCCTACCGTCCGGCAATGCTTACACCCTGGTGTGGCACTGTTTCAAGGCATCAAAGGCATCAAATTTCACCCCAAATGAGATGCGATCTTCCTGATGAAGTGGACACCGCGGTGCTGTAGCAAAGGTGGCGGGCGCTTGTTTGCCCAGAGCTGTCGCCCCACGGCTCCCCTTCCTTCACGGGAGGGAAGCGCTTTTCCATCCCAGGAACTCACTGCTTCTGGTGCGGTGTGCGCCCAAAACGCCGGGGTGCACCAGGCAGCCATGAAGGGACTTTATTTTGATCATATTGTCCATGGAAATACAGTGCTTCCAAGCAACAGTGGTGGTTATATAGGTTGTAGGCTTCTAATAATCATGTTTTTGGCACCACATAGATGTTCAGGACAGCCTAGGGGCTTGAGGACTGTTTTGGGGCATTAGAGACATGAGTTCAGCTCAGCCACAAACTTCCTGGAGATAAAGTGCTCCGTCTGTTCTGTGACTCATCTGCCACCTATGCAAACAGAGCTGCCATATCTCACAGGGACATCCAGCGAACAAAATAGCCCAGAGATTACGGTGCTCTCACCTACACTAGTGCTGAAAGCCAGGAAAGACCCCAGAGCCCCCACTCTCACTATTCAGCCAGCCACTGGTCCAGGACTGACCACCACCTCCAAAAGTTTAGAACATTTACACCTAGTTATATCCTGACAGAGCTTTTACATGTGCTTATACAGTTGAGGTTGTAAGACAGGCTCTGAGATCACTTGGGCAAGTTATAATCTCATCAAAAAATCCAGTGAATCTCATTGCTTTTCACATTTCATAATAAAAATAATAAAGCGAGATTTTTTTTCCTGAAATATCAATTTACTTGATAAATTAAATTCCCATTGTTTGGCTCCACTCAGGGTATAGTTCTACATGTACCAAAAGGATAAAGAGGACAGAACTGGAAGACTGTCTACACTAAGAAGAAAAGAACATCGTGATCTGTGCAAACCCTCTGAAAACCGCACTTTTCATCTTGATTTTATTTCTACCCTGTATTTTTAAAGACTTAGTTGAAATAATAAATATCCCACCTTCTACCACTGGAAGAATCACTGCATTTCGTAAAATATAAAACACATGTTCATATAGAGAGTTCACAGAGCTTATTTTCAAACAGACTCATATATATTCACAGAAATTATTAACCCTGTAATCATTTGGAATCACATTCATGTACGTGTGCCTGTACATACACATTTCTTTCACTATATACATTATTAGCAAACAGAAAAGTTTAAGTTACAAAAGGACAACAGCTGGATCACAACAGGATCCCAGTGGCCACCAACTTATGGGATTTTTACAGAGTATCATTACAGCACTTGCAGTGCTTTATAGACCATAAACAGCGTATATCAACAGCACAACCAAGAGCATGAAGAGCCGTCAGAAGCAGGGAAGGCAAGGGAAACAGCCTTCCCACCACAACAGCAAGGGGCAAAAATATAACTATTCCAGTAATAAACGCTTGTCACAACATAACCTTCCTCTGTGACAGTATGTAGTATCTGCTGTGTGTCAGCATTAGTATTTACTGTGACAGTGAAGGTTTTACATCCAAGTATTTAGCAAAGGGCCAAAGGTGCTGAGTGTTGAGTTTCCATCAAAGGGCTCAGGGTGGGGAAGAGAGAGGTGACTCCATACCAGCCTCGGTGCCCTGCCTGCTGTGAAGGGGGGCAGCTCTGGGAGCGCTGGGGCCAGGGTGTCTTCCAGGGGGGCCGCAGGGGACACCCCTGCTCCATCCGCCCCCCAGGGTGCCCCTTGCTGCTCGCTGAGTCACTTGGCTCTGGTGGATGAGACGCTGGAAGCAGCCACCCCTCTCTGTCACCCTCCCTCGACCGTCCATGGGACTTGTGCTCTGCTGTCCCCTCCCCAGGAGGGGGAGCCCAGGTCAAGTTTGGAAAGATTCCCCCCACAGTGTGTTTTCCAAAATCCTGCCCTCTATCCCAGCAGCAATTTCACGAGCTGCCTCATCCCTGGAGTTCAAAGCACCACGGGTCCCACAGCTGAGCTCTGCCTCACACCTCCCCAGGCTGCCCCACATGGAGAAACGAAACCAACCCCCGACACACTCAGAGAGCCAGAGCCAACCTCGAGCCTGCCTCTGCCCTAAACTCTGGGGACATGGACAGCTTCATACCTTCTCTATCCTTTTTTTTAAACCTCGTGACAACCTTCACAAAGGAAAAAAAAAAACATAATCGTGGGAGAGCCCTCTGCTGGTAAATTAATTTCTGGCTGCAGAAGAAATGACAAAATTTGGCTTGTGTTGGGTTTCTTCTCTACCCTGTCAGCAGATCCATAAGGTTATACAAAACAGCATCCTTTCATAACTGCATTAAAGGAACAAGGATATCTGAAAATCTGTGTGCTGGGAAGATGGTGGTGAACAAGGTCTCCAGGTTAGGGAAATCAAGTTAGGACAGTTTGCTGCCAATTTCCTGGGGCAGATTTAACTATTGAGTTAAAACGCAACGACATTAGAGGTGACTTTACAATGTAAGTCAAAGGAAGATGCTGTGGGAGTTCAAGCTGGAGAGCAGAGAAGGAGAGGACATGCTCCCCATGCCCTGTCCACGCACRGATTGCGTATGCGATGAATATGAAGTTCTCATACAAAGCCTGGCCTGCCATTTGTGCCACATGGGCTTCCACCTAAGTGTTGGGTATGAACGCTGCTCTCCCCAGTCTCTGCATTTCACTCCTACTACAGCAGATGTACCAATGTACCAATTCTGTTAGGACAATACTATCACCTCTGAAAATGCATTTAGGGTTGAAATAAACCCAGGGGAGAGCAGACAGCCGGTTAGGTGTAGGTTGGCTGTGGTGTGCAGCTGGAAGGCAATCAGTGCAGTGTCCCTCTGCGAGGAAGGAGGATCATACCCCAGGGCAGGAAGGCAATCCTTCCTTCCTTCCCTATGCAGCTTTATCATAACCCTCCCTGGGGTTTTGCCATCAGTTCTGACCATTCAGGTATCCGTGACGTACAACACAGAAAGGGAAAAGCATGAAAGAGCACAGGTGAGGGATACTATCTTTCTCCATTAAGACCATTCAAATTAAAAAATGTCCCCAGTAGTCTTTCCCYCACCACTGCCGATGGCCGTGAGCACCATGCCGTGGCGGGTGTCCCCTTGTTTTCAGTCACTGGCCACACGTGGGGGAGAGCCACACRTCTGCACGGGACTGCCCCTGAGGAGGGAGGGATTCCTCAAAACCACGACTCTGTGAGCCTCTTCAATATTTATAAGTTGCATTAACCCCGAGCACCATGTGTTAGGGTATTGATCAAAAAGCTGCTTGATAACACACAGAGAAATACTACATTGATGATATATGACAAGGGGAAATATACCTGGGAGATAATGACAACTCGTTGCAGTTTGAAACGGTGACAAAATGTGATTATCTGAGGTAAAAATATGCTACTAATTGTTTGGCAAGAGGTCAAGCATACTTCAGCTTCGTGTTTCCCTGCAAAGCCCGACAATAAAAAGCGAAGGGAATTAACTACGTGAAGTCTTTTTTCTCACTAAGATCACCTTTTTATATTCATCTATTGAATTTTAAAACAGCCAATTTGGAGAGGGAGCCTTAATAAACTGACCTATTCTCTGCAACACTGGTTTCATATTTTTCATCTCTTTCCTAATATAATCGATAGTAAAGGAAAGAYTGGGCTGCAAGTAAAATTGCTCATGTGGGCAGCCAGTGGCAAGCACTGAGAGGATGTTTTAAACACTCTTAATAACAATTAACATCTCGGAGAGGGTGTTGCAGCCGTCAGTGGGGCCAGGATTAGTGCACTGTCAGCGAGAACCGCTTCCATCAGACCACACACCTCTACCACACCACAAACTTCTCGTTTTTTGGAAAAATGTAGTGCACTGGGTATGAATTTAGTAGTGGTCAACTTCTTTTTGCAGGGAGAGTACAGGATGCCCAGTCTTTACCCCAGAGAGAGGATCTAAGGCCCACTGTAGAGAGGGCAGGGCAAAAGGGGCAAAAGTATCAGTGGACCCCAAACCACCCATGTCATGAATATCTGTTGCCAAGAGGACTCGAGCTGGGTAACTTTCCTGATCATCCTCCGCTAAGCACACTTTCCCCTTCAGTGGATTTGTGAAGGGGTCACCAAACCGYCAGAAATTATTCCCTGACTGCCAAAAATCCTGGCCACAGGCCAGTACACAGGTTTCTTTGATCCTTCAAGTGGGCATGAGGCTATTTGATATCTCCCAGGAATGCCTGCCACACCTGGCAGGATCTGCCCTGCAGGAAAGATACCAAGAGCCTATTTTTACATGTCTGTACTGGGAGCCCAGAAGTTCATCTAAGTGCCATTTGCAGGTAGTGGACTTCATTTTTTTTTTAAGTAATCTTGTTCCAAGAATTGCAGTACAGATGTCAAAATTTATTTTATTTTTATTTATTTATTTATTAAAATGTAAGGTTTGCACTTAAAATAGAAAATGCTCTCCAGCTGTCAGCTATCTTATGCCAATTCATTATTCATAACCCTGATATCAATTTTTTAGATGTTAAGCTATTGTCCAATAGCTGGTTGTGACATTTCGAAGGAGGGGGGGGAGTGGAAATGTATGCTTTTAAAGTGGTCCAGACTCGTACAGGAATTGTAACTGCAAGTACCCCTCACTGCTCCACTGCTGACTTACTCCTCTTCTGCAAGGTGATTTCTTGGACCCAGTCATGTGCCCCAACAACGCCCTTTGCACCTGTTTGTCTGCCAGCGTGTGTGAAGGGTATGCGACTTACTTACAAAAGGATTAGCTGGTGATGCTGTGGAAGGTGGGAAGAGGTACCAAATGACACCAGACTGGAATCAGGTACTTCCACAACATTTTACCAGTGCCCTGAGGCATCCAGGTATGAGGAAGTTCAGATTTTCACCATCTAAGTGACAGTCAGATCTCAGCAACGTGCGAGGAGTCAGCTGGGCTGTGGTTTAACTGTCCCAAGTGCCAATAAACTGGGAGGGTTTCATGCAAACTCCTCTGCGACCAGAGGCACTGTGGTCCTGTTCACATGGAGAGTCACTGCACCGACACACCTCTCCGTCCCATAGCTTGGGAAACTCAGTCCTTTGCCCAAACCAATATCATCTGAGCTTTCGTTTTGCCCTCACACCTTCACTGTATGTTCTTGAGCTTATTTTCTGTATAGCTTGCTTTAGCCAGCTTGTTCCAAACTACCCACTGCTTTGGGTGACCAAGAATTATCACTGAAATAACCACGCAAGGACAAGGGAGGAGATATTCAAAAGCACAGATGAGCATGAGAGTCTCATTTGTGTCTCTGAAAATCCCCCTCATTAGTATTACAAGTGTATCTTGAGAACGATGCCTGATAGTGGCAGCCCATATGGCAAAAAGAAAGACAATGTTCAAATAACAAGAGACATAGTTGCCAAAAGCCAGTGCAGAAGCATCACCAGATTACATCCCAGGTGTTAAGTGCATTCCCCAGGCACCCTCTGCTCAATGCATCTTTGCTGTATGTCAAACCCTTACTCAGCACCTTCTTCAAAGAGAAGAAATAAAATCTTTTAGAGAATCTGGTAAGACACCCAGAATCAGTGTTGTAACACAGCACCCACTTTGCGGTGCCTCCAAAACCACCCAGCAAATGCAATATTCCCCTTGCTTTCTTATTCTGGTTTCTGCTTGTTCCATGCAACTAAAATCTCATCTCTACAAAAGCTTTGCTCTATAATTCACTCTCCAGTCTCTGTTTAAAAAACACCAGATTCTAGCTATAAACTGCTTCAAATATACTGAGAACTTCTGCAAAGCACAATGCAAATTTGAAAAGTTCAAGCCTGGTGCTAATGCAATAAAAGAAGGCGAATATGATTCCAGATATATAGTTGGTGTAATGCCTTTAGGAACTGCTCCATCAGTTTTATTTAGAAAATGATTGTATTATGTTAAAACAACTAAATTGGATAAGAGGGAGAGGGATTTGTTGACGTAAATCTTGTCTCTGGGTTTCAAACCCCTCCAAGTCAATGCAAATAAGAAATTATATACAGAGAGAACTGCCAATTTCCCTGAGGAGATCTTTTTCAAGGAAGTAAAAGTCCATATTGGAAATCAGTCCAGTTGTTTATAAAGCAAGAAACCTCTATTGGAAGTCAGTGGAAAGGAACATTGGAAGCAAACCATCAAATAGCGGAGAACTAAGGGAAAAAATATCCAAACTATATATCCCAAACTTATGGTTTTCTAATAATGGTTCTGATTCTGAACGCATYTGCAATAAATTGGGAATAACTTGGCATGTGTCAGCCAAACATCACCAGCTCAAAGCGAACAAAACACAATGGAAGAGCAATCAGGAATAGGCCTATAGCTTTAGTACAGGTTGCTGTGAATAATCAGCACAGGGAATAAACAATGCAGGAACGACCTTAGGCAGCATAAATTCTTCTAATATTTTGCACGGACCTGACATGGTGTGCTGGTGGCAATCTTCAGCCTGTCAACTGACAATGATAGTTATTCACTCTAATATTTCTTCTGCCAGAAGAGTCCCACCAAACAGTATCAGCCTAGTGGGAACAGGGAACCTGGGCAGAGACCAGGGTAGGAGATGAAGGATTTGCCTCCCTTCTGCTTTCCTCTGTCCCTACAGCTCCCCAAAATCTGGAGGAAGAGGGGTAGGGAGCAAAGCCTGCTGGAGGCACCTTTCCTCAGACAGCTGTGATTTTACCAATCGATTCTTCTTCCAGCCCAGCCTTGTTTGTCCCCAACCTCCTGCTTAAATAGGTAATTGAATATTGCTTGGCTGAATTAAATAGAAGATCTGGGAAATAAGTGCAGCTTCATGCTGTAGAAATGATGGGAAAAATTGATACGTACATCTGTGTAATGCTAAACAGCTGTCAAGAAGTAAAAAGAAACAAATCTGAAATGACACTGTTATGCATCCCTATACAAAATTCTTTCCCTGTAACCATTACTGCTCCTTCATCTTTTATGCCAGCAGGGAAACATTTGCTAGGTGGTGAATTAACTCATTAAGATTATTCAAAGGTTTGATTGCCGAGCAATGGCCAAAGGTTGGTTGGTTACTGTCCCTCTGCCCGCAGGCTGGTGGGGCCAGGCCGGTCACTCGCAGCCCTTCGTCCGGGCAGACAGCAGTGGCAGTGATGGTGACAGCTGCCCGTGCTCAGCGTAGGTGCTGGTGCAGGTGAGGAGCACCTCAAGCCATGCACTGGGCACTGGCTTCGGGGAAAGGGATCCATTTTAAGGGTTGCCAACCTGGAGGGGCCTGGATCCTAGCCTCAACTCACCCTTAATTTGAGCCAAGTCATCATGTAAGCAAATTGAGTAAGGTAGTCGCAAATCCCAACAGGTGGATTGCAAAGCTTATTATGGGCAGAGGCTGATAGAAATGGAAAAAAACATGTTTTATCTCCTCCTGCACAGAGTCAAATCATAAGGGCATCTTGCCTTTGCTGTGGAGCCACAGAACCTTGGTGATCGTGGGGGACGGGGACTTGTCCCTGGGCCAGCGGCAGGAGCGAGCTGGCCCTGGCGCCTCTGCCCACCCAGGCACCACTGCTCCTTGGCCCGTTTCAGCCCTCTCCCCTGGCAAGCAACCGCTCTCACTTCTCCAGAAATGTTGTCATCTTCTTGGCAGACTGGGCATACTCATTTCTTGTCCCAGCGGTACGTATTAGCACCTGCCCTAGCACTTGACTAAATCTTGAGCACGTTATTGATCCATTAAAGAGTAAAATGCTCTTTCCTGCTTGGCACGGTAATGGACTGCCTGAGAGCCTTGCCATACACTGAATCAGACATGGTCTGTGACTGTGTAGACTAGTGCTCACATATTGTTCAGCCACTTAAGTTAGATCAGTGATGCCAACCAGCATCGCCTCTTTCATCAAGATGAAATAAAAGTGGGTATGGCAACCCATTTGGAAGAGGCTGATTCCACCCTGGTTTTTGAGGAAGGCAGGGGCAATTATTCTGAGAAAGTGGAAAACAGCAACAGCTTCTCACCAGCGCATGCCCTTGCCATGGGCGAAGTAAAGAACAGCAAGAGGAAAGGTCTTTTCATTCTCTTTTACTTGTCTTCGACAAGGAGGCATGCCCTAATACCAGGGCTCTGATCCCATGAGGATAGCGATAAAGCTAAGGACCAGCATTCCTGGCTACCGAAGCACTGGAGGAATGGGTTTATGCATGGAAGAGAAAGCAAGCTGCGTGCCTTTCCTTGGACTTTGCTGGTTAAAACCAGGAGATCCTGAAATGCTGTATGACTACATCTCAGCCCAGGAGAGGACCCAGGTTTCCTCACAGACAGGGCTGCGGAAAGTGAAGCAACCAGAGATCAAAAAAATCTCACCTGCCATTTGGCCAATATTTTATTAAGTAAGAGCTCTTCTTTTCTCCTTGAGAGCCAGTTTTCACTGATGCTCATAGATATCCTTGCATTCTCAGCTCATATTTTTGTGATCTTTCCCAGGGGACTGAAAGAACCTTATTAGCATTAGATAATTTAGTCTTCTATTACCCTGTTTAAATTGTGGCTGTGACATAGTACAAGGGGCACAGATACAAACTGTAAACRCAAAGGAACAGCTAAGCTCACTGGAGGTCTCACTTGGTGTCTTGCAGAAATCCCTGTGGAGAGGCATCATCTACTGCTACCTCACTGCAAAGACCCATCATTCAAGCCACAGCAATTCATTTTTCACCATGGGAGAGGGAATTGGTTGAGATGGCATCATCACAACTCCATTTTCACCCCAAGATGAGCTTAGCCTCTACCAGCGCTTGTCCTAAAACCTTACCCCGCTCCTGCCCAGTACCACCCTGATGCAACAGTCTACTTCTGCTTCTTCTCCAGCAATGTCCACAATCAAAAATGTCATGGACTTGCCTCTGAGATGTAAAAATGTTCCTCCTTTCCCTTGGAAATCCCTAGGTCAGCTGTACATTGCCATGACACTCCCGTAAGAAAGGGAAAAAAATGTTCATCCAAAAACCTCAGGTGCTGGAAAGGGGGGGTTTCATCCTAAAACGTCTCACTGCTGCCTTTGCTGCTAGTAAGAGACATTGTRGCCCTGTGCATGGCCAGCTTTCAGCCCTGACAGTGATTTCTTTTCCCAAAGTCAGCTGCAGGAAAATCAGAAATAGGAATAAGACATCCCAACTCCAAATCTTACACTTCAATCATATGGCCACTGCCTCCCCGTTTTGCCTTTGCCAATTTTATACTGTCCTGCTTGCAATGACATTCATGCTCTACAGCACCTCGCTCCTCCAAACAAAAATCAATAGAAGTCACCACTGGTTTAAAAAGTGAAGCAAACAAACTTTTCAGTAACTCTAACAATTGCTCAGAAAGGACAAAGGCTCTCCAGACGCCTGCAGGGCATCAGGTTTCTAGAGCAGTAACTGTTGTAGCCCCACTGCTCCGCTTCCCCTTGCCATTTCCACCATGAAAAACCAAACTTGTATATCACACTTTACTCGAGACCGTAAGAAGATCTACCATTCTGTACCAACCTGGGGAAAATACGGAGGGGGAGTATAATAGCTATAACAACTAGCTCTATATATGTATCAGCCAGATCTGTGCTGCTGGATAAATATACCATATGAAAATCCCCGGGAGAAGAGCGATTACGGTAACAGTGGCTTATCTGCATGATATTTGATTAACTGAAAAGGAGCTAAACAAACAGTGATTTCTCTTTGGCAACCTGTCCTACTTCCTCCTTGAATGGTAGAGTATTGAAAAAAGAAAGCTATTTTTAGACTATTTTTAAACTGTTTTTAGATACAGCGAGTTCTTGCCAAGGCCCCATTCCCACGTCCCGGGCAGCTGCTACCCGCCGAAGGTTTGGGGAAGGAGAGCGTCACGGCTGCCGACAGGGCTGGCAGCCTGCGCCCCTGCAGCAYCACGCACAGCACCGCGGCCACCGCACCAGGACCTCCTGGGGGGCTTCACAGGCAAGAGGCACAAGGCAAAAGCCAAGTCCCCTCTAAATTAATAGCAAAACTTCTGCTGAATTCAGCCAGGTCAGCGTGTCATCCAGAGACTTTTTGTAGCAGACACTTTCATTTCTGACTTCATTTACTGCAACAGCTAATTAAATACGTTTCAACTAACATTCATACCAGCGGCACATCATGTTGTCCTGCCTGGCAACCCAGGTGAACCTGGCCACAGCGATTCACCCCAGGGACAAGGAAGACTCTGCTGGCAGCCTGCGGTGGAGGAGTCCACACTGAAGGAGCACCCACATGACTGTGTGAGACAGGACAGGGAGTCCCTAGTGGCAGAAAGATAATTCAATTCTCCTTTGGAAAAAAAAAAAAATCCCTGTGGRAAACACTCACACCTGTTTTTTTCCTAAAGGTCTGGCCCCAGGGTATGTGCAATGATGCAAATAGAAAAACTCTTATTTGGGGAAATTAACTGTGAAACCTAAAAAAAAACCCTTCATATTAAAGACGTACCTCTTTTATAAAACTGAAAAAATCCTGCTTGGATGTTAACTATTTTGTAGGTATCTCAGACATTATATTATTTGCATCAAGATGGGGATGGCAGAACTTCTCAGGGGAATCTCACATGGATATTTCAAGGGTTTGTTTTTTCTTCTTTTTTTCCAGTTTTCTATGTACAAAACCTAATGGCTTGTTTTCCTCTTTTCTCAGAGAGAAAAAATGACCCTGATTCAAAGCAGTACTGAAATACACAGCTCTGCCAGATGTTACATAAACGATGATGTAATGCTGAAGTATTTCATTACACATGCAGCTCTGTTCTGCAGCCCAGCAGTGATTGATTACCTTTTGTCAATCCCTTTTTATGTACCCACATCATTTTTACATCATTTTTCTTCATGACATTGTTACATTCTCACAGAAGCACATAGGGATAACATCATAACAGTGCAGGCAATGAAGTTAGCATTTTACAAATAATGTTACTAATAAATAAGTATACCAGTGAGGGGGAAATGGTCGGAGAGAGTGAAAAGCAAATTTACCTTTGAATAATCTGATGGGGGCAAGAGGCCATAGGTCCAATAAGAAAACTGAGTTTGTATCCTCTCAGAGCATCTTCTGCCTTCATGCAGAATGGTAAGGAAATGCTGTTCTTGCCTCTTTTCAGCTTAATCTCACATTGTCTTTGTTTTCCTAATGTATTCTGTGTGCTGCTGGCTAGATCTCGTACACCAACTGCTGGGTGAAACAGATTCATCAGCAAGTGCAAGAAGATCAATGCTTAAAATCTGTTTGGACCCTGAAATTATCAAGCCATCGGATATATTAGCTTTTCTTTCCTGATCTTCCATCAAGGTTTGTTAGAAAAAGCACACCCAGCAACATCACTTCTCATCAGGAGAAAAAGAATTCCAGAAACTATAAGCTGAGAAGATTTGAAGGTCGCATCAAAATAATGCAGCAGGATACTTAAAAGATGCATTCCTACAGCAATAAGGTTAAAGAAAATAACCATTCCAATGAGCAGGATGCCAAAAATCCTGTTAGACAACTGAAACAGAGAAGTCCTCTTTTCTAGCAGACAGCCATTAACCTGCATCATACAAAATGTTGCAGTGAGAAGCTGCAGTTGACAATAATTTAGAATTTCCTTATTCCAAGGAGCACAGGGCCAAATTGTGCTTTTGCTGTCACTAGAAAATCAAAGGAATCTGCTATTTTAAATGGTGTGTCCCCCTTGGGCATATAAAAGGCATATCCCTGTTTTATGCGGAGTCTCTGCAGGTTAGTATTTGTTACTCAGTAGTTAAGGTACAGATCAGAAGAAGACTCAAGTATATGCTTAATTCTCACTAATTTCAATGGTTAAGCACATGCTTAGAGATTTGGCTAAACCAAAGCTTCCTTCTCCTGTTCTTTGGGATATGCTTGAGCCCTATTCCAAAGCCCATAAACATTTGTCTGATGCCGCCCACCAACTGCACTGCATCTGGGATTTCATTGCACAGCACTCAGCCTACCCTAAAATGTCAGTGTTTCACAGAAACATGCTTCTACACTTACAAATAGCTGAGCGCTTCCCCAGTCTGGATGTCAAAAACAAGCAGTCCAGAAAGGAAACTCTTTTCTGCTCCAGGACATCTCTGAGTAGCTGTCCGGTCCGCAGACTACTCTTACTGTCTAAAGCGAGTGAAGAGATAAGCTGGGTTTATTTTGACTCCCTGTTTGGGTTTCAGACCATTCGTAATTAATCCTCTAGTTGCATTGGTAGGTTGGGACTCGACACCTACTATTGTTTATGTTCCCCAGGCGGTGAGACTCCCCTTTCCACCAAAGGTAAGCAGAGAGTAGAAGTGGAGAAACCTCAGCATACCACAATTTTTTCTGTCTCTAGTTAACACAAGATCTTGCCATGCAGAATCTTTTTAAAAAATTATGCCATTCTGCCTTTATGGTTTACTTATGTGGACCCAACCAGCCATGGCACTGCAGTAAGTCATCTCCACTGCCATTACGCAGTTCAGAAGAGGGGTGTGTGGGCAAGGGGAGGCACAGAGAAGGGAAAGGACTTGCCCCAGGCCGCGCAGAAGATGAATGGCAGAGCCAGAAACAAAACCAGGTCTCCCAAGCCTCTGCCCTCTTACTGGACCTCACTATTACAGTGAAATGCCGACTGATAAGAGTTTCATCACTTTTGGGTAACTTCAAGCAAAACATTCATGGGTAGTTTTGACCGGCTCATTCAGGGCTCGCGCTTCTGGGGTGCCTCAGCAGCAGGCGAGAGCCACTGGGACGGCATGTTTCTGGCAGGGCAGCACACCCTGTCTGGCTCCAGGCATCACTCATGGAGCCTATCAGGCTCTGAGGACATTTCCATGGTTTGGCTTAGAAGCCGACATTGCTTTTTTTTGGAGGGGAAGGAGGAAGGACTGGGTGTTCAGCTCTCTCACAAAGACTGAAATAACTGCCAGCACCCCAGCAATGCAATGCAGTTGTGGTCTCAGCCTTGTCCTGTGTAAGAATACCTGGAAATGGAGAAAGAGCTTTTAAGGTACCATGGCACAAATGAGGATATAACCCCTCAGTGGGAGCAGGCTGCTTTTTGTTCTCAAGAGAGTAAAAAAAAAAAAAAAGTTTATTATCTAACTAGCCATGAGATTTAAACTGGGGCAAATAGGAGTTTGATTTCTTTTCAGATAAAAGAGATGTTATAAATGAGAATTTTATCTTGCTTGGAGGCGTGACAAAGTATGAGACAGAATCCTTCTTGATTACAATCTTCCATCATTTTGATTTTGTAATTATTGAATGGAATCAATCAGCTTTCAATTGTTACCTTGGCGAAAGATTAAAACATCATTATTTGTCATACATATTTCACACTTTAGCAAATTTTAATAAACTGAATGCATGAGAAATGGTTGTATTATACTTCACGGCACTGGGATGCTAATGACATTTCTATTGATTTTAATTCATATTTGTTGGTCAAAATAACTCAGATTTAGGCAAGGCATGGACTCCCATAATGAACACTAACAAATGAAGACTGCTGAGCACTGAAATGGCTAAAATGGAATCATTAATCAAAAATATCATAAAATAATTGCCAATGAGCTAGGGAGGTCTTATCTTCCTAATGATCATCCTTTATGGTCTATCGATCCATTTATAAGGGGTATGTGTTGGTGATCTCTCCGTGAGAGCGCTAGGGAGGAGGTAAAGGAGAGCACCACAAAGTAGGTGATGCAAGACGAGCAGGGAAGCCATCTCAGACACAGCTGTCCACCAGCCATGACAGCCATTTTCACCACCCCAGTATTTCAGTGGGAAGCCAGGATGCCTCCTCAGGGATCTGGCCTCGGCTTGCTGTGGCAGAGACCTTCTCCTCATGGTGCTCACCACCCTGGCCAGCCAGGATGTGCCCTTTGGACCCGCCAGCAGTGTCCCTACCAAACCACAGCTGGTGCCAGCATTAGCCTTAATGGCTGTGGCGGTCAAACCCACGACACCTTGTGTATGCCGGCTCTCATTCCTGCTGTGCCAGCCCAGTCCATACAAGGTAGCGACGCGTCTTCCATGAATAAAGTGATGGGGAGCAGGTTTGGGAGCTTTTGGTGGGTTCTGAATATGTTTTAAATACTAAYTATAGGACAGTCTGCTTCTCTTATCACATATACTGTGAGTAAACCAATACTCCAAGTTATCCAACTAAATATCCTAAATAATCCCATCTATTAAGACAACCAGAGATACTTACTACTCAATATTCCTGAAAGTTTTAGAAATCTAGTGCAACCAGCACTTTTTTGCTGAATCATATTTTGTTGTTTGAACTCATATGGTGCTTTTTCTTCTACTTCTAAGCATGACTTAATAGCAAGATGATGTAATTAGATCTTGAATTAATCAGACTTCTTTATTACTATCAATACATTACAGAACATTTACTGATATACTCTGAAATGTTATAAATAATTAAAACTTAAATACATTTGTTGAATTAATACAGCACATTTTGTGATACTTTTTTTTCCTTCTTCTCCTATGGTCCAATACTGGGATGCTATTAGCCTACAGACCTGCAAGCTTTTAAAAATCAACTCATGTCTAAGCCTGTGAGGAGTGCCATTAACATCAATAGAGTTAGACATAGCTTTAAAGTTGAGCACATGCAGAAGTGTTTCCAAGATCAAGATTTAGCTTTCCTGCCTACTACTGGTCTCCTTGAGCTCCCACATCAGTCAGTGGTGTAAGTAGGTTTCCCATCCTGTAGGGCAACCCAATAATACTGTCTCAAGTCTTTATTGTTTTAATGCATGCACTCACAGACATACACAATTTACTGATTTACAGCAGAATTTCGCCAGTCCCAGAGCACCTTAGTAAAACTGTAACTTAGCTGAATTACCAGCTGATCTCTACAATTACCACCAGAAACCTTAATTGTCCTTCTCCTCAACATCACCAAGCATAAACATGGGTGGCTAGGAGTACTATATGTCATGGTTTTAATGTGTGTAATGCAAAACAGTGCATTTATTAGTGACCTTAAATAGGGCGTGTTTGTCCTAGTGGTGCTGTGGTTTTTGTTTCAGAAGTATCCCACACAGAACTATGGATGTAGTGTTGTATCTCTTCAGTAAGTATTATGATTTGAGACCCAGCTTTACCAGGTGTACAGAATGTATACCTACTGTGGTAACCTTCAGAAACCATGCCCCATCCTGTTACACAGTGTATGCGCACACATAACCATTCAACAGTCCCTGCCCTAAAAATTGCTAACTCATTTGCAATGCATCATACAACAGCAGATAAAGTAGATTATACATGTAATTCGTTGCAAATCATTTAACTACATAAAGAAAGTGAGATATAGGTACTTAGATGTGGCATGTTCCTTGGTATATTCCTGCTGGAAACAACTGGGTCATGTTACAGGCTTGGGTACCTTTTCAGGGCTGTTCAAATCAGGTTTTCCTGATACTCTCCCTCTTCTATCAGACATATCTGCTAGGTTAAATAAGGCATTCTCTTAAGCAGCAGAAACATTGCAAAAGCCAATACTTATTTTAAGATCTAACTCTGCTAAAGGTAAAATACAAACATATGCCAGGAAAATTGAACTGAGCTTTGAGCCATAATGAAGGGAATCACAGAAGAAGCCAATGCTCTGGACCAGCAACACCAAAAAAAAAATTGATTGTAAATATTAATCTTCTCCTACTCCAAGATGATAAAACATGCTTGCTTCCCTTGTCCCCCTGCACATCTTCAGAATGGAAGAGATGATAACTATCAAATGCTTTAGCAGAAGCACATACTACACTGTTTTTTTATGTTTCTTCATGCTTAAAAATCACTATTCCAAGCAAAGCAGCTCACGCACTTGCCTTCAGTTTGAGGCCCCAGGCAAGCTCTCCCAAACAACTTGTTCACATCCATATAATCAAGAAATTCCGGCCTCTGAATTTCCTTGGCAACAGGTGAGCAGCCAGCAAAACATCTCCTGATATCAGCCCGCAAGACTTCACTTCCTCACCAGGAAAATGTGGTACCAGGAAAACAAAACCGCACTAATTCACCAGGAAGCCAGCAGTATTTTACTTCTGATTATAGCGGCTCGGGAACAATCAGGTGCTGTCCTTCACGTCCAAAGGCACAAGAAGAGACACTAAGTTTTATCTTGTTGATGATTTGTTGATTAATGGCTTCCTAACAGTCGAGGTCATTTACTGCATATTCAACATGACTGATGCAACACGCTGTGGTAATAATCTCAAATCAGAGCGAGATCAAAAATGAGCGTCGAGGACAGAATTATCCCTTTTCTATTCCCATATAATGGCCATTTATAAAGCTACAACAAGCCTCAAAGTGCACCTTGAAACACCAAATTTAAACATAGGAGCCTGACTTGCAAAGTAAAATGAATGTAGAAGAGTTTACTCACTATGTGTTTTAGCTTGAGAGGCCTCTTACAGTATCACTCTTAAAAAAATCCATAAAATTACAGCAGTGACACAAAACCAATAAAGCAGATAAATCTGGAGTTGAGGAATCACTCTTACAATGAATCAGTCCTCAAAAGAATAAAATGTGTTGCTAAACTAAAGCCTCATTAAGATGTCATGTACTCTTCCTGTTTTCCTTTACATGGTCACTGGTTACCAGGGTTTCTCCCTTCTAATCAGTTCCTTTTTAATATCTTGCTCATACTGCATGAAATATCTTTTCTAGAGCCAGCGTGAGATTTTCCACTTACTTCAGCAGGGCCAGGACCTCACACTCAGATTTTATTGTGCCTGTGGCTTGGCATAGCCCTGTGGTGCCCCTTCTGCCCTGCACCTCTGCCCACTACCTGCCCTTCCCAACCCTCTGCCCACCAGATAGATATCCCCACAGCTCCATCAGTAGCTAGAAATTCCTACCTCTTACTGAGCACATGGCTCATATACATGTATATGTATGGATACAGATACAGATATGGATGTGCATATGTATGTATATCTCTGATTCCAAGGAGGGAAAGATAAGGTATATACACCTAAACTAGAGATTTCAAATATGTATAGGTCCCACTGCCGTACTACCTCACAGAGTTATCCTGCCCAGGGATCCAGCTGCACAGCCCAGGCCACCTCGGAGCATCAGGACATTGGAAAGGTGTCATCTCCTGGCCCTTAAGTGTTGCCCCCCTCTCTGCTYTAAATCAGGTGGGACAGCGGTTGGACAGCGGTTTCCACAGGTCTGATATGTGGTCAGGGCCACAGGGACATTCCTGTCCTCCCTTCACTGGGGGTCAGGGCTCTGCTGGGACTCTCTTTTCATGTAGTCCTCTGCTTGTCTGGTGGTGGGCTGACACGGGTGAGTCACCACCACAGGGAAGAGAGAGACGCGAGTTTCAGGGCTGGGGAGGGGCTGCAGGTGATTGGGACCCTCTCTTGTAATTTGCTTATTTTGCCCTTCTCTCTTATAACCATAATACTCTTTTAACATCTTTATAGATGTATATGGAAGTGTCAATTCTGTTGTTGTTATGTATTGTTAAAGAAGCTATAAATGCCTTATGACTCAAGGATCTCAAGCCAGAAGAGAAGAGCTTAAAAATGGAACAAAATTGCCATCCGTAATTTAAATGGGCAGCTCTCCCATTGAAAATGCTTTTCAATTTAAACTCTATTAACAGCAAATTAGGAGATCTCCCATCACAGTCKTCTTGTTTATTTTAAAATGAAAACTAAATACATAAAAATACTATCAGCACAGATGTTTAGACTCAGTAATAAATTAAACCGGTTTATTACATTTTTTACCCCCAATGTTTATCTTATAGTCTCCAGCAATTTAAATTTAATAGACAAAACTATTAAGAAAGTAGTGCAAATTGAGGTTTTGGGCCAACTCCTCATCACTCTGGAATCAATGACAGAACCGCCATTGATTTCCATATGACCAAGATTTAGACAAGGGTGTTTGTATGAACAGTACAGATACCACAAAAGGGGCTGACCCCTGACTCTTCACATGACCAGTCCTTCACTGGTGTCAAGACGAGAACACCACAATCATCACGTGTAAAACAAAAGTTTCATACTTTCTGTCCAGATTCACTTGTAAAAACTATATCTAGATATAGATGTAATGTGTATGCATTTTAGGGATAAACGCATGCATACATTTGTGTGTAGCTGCGGGTACAGTTATGTGTACATACATACGTCAGCATAAGTATCCACCTGCACTGCCAAGGTGGCAAAGAGACTGCAATGTAAATGGGAAGTTGGTTCTGGGAATTTTGTCCCTGTTAGTAAGATGTGCAATGTAGGGCTCAGCAAAACAGGTAAGTCAATATTCCAGCATACGGAGTCCTGAGTTTTTATTTGCAGAGCAACCAGTAGCCTGAGGCATAGTTTTCAAGTGTCCAAAACTACCTGATTTAGAAAAATGACAACATCACATGCCTTTTCTTCCAGGAAAGATTCTGGTAATTCCTCATTTCAGTCTGGCCAGAAATATAGTAACACCAATCTTTCTCATAACACATGGGTTCTTCTGTGGTAATGTCTAAAAACAAGACGTGTAAAGACATGCAAAAAGGAGAACAAAAAGGCTAGCCAGAATTTTGCAAACCTCAAGAAAAACACAAACTGCAGTTGCATTCACAATTAAAATGTTCCCAACCATTGCAAGACAGTTAAGAAAGCTCCTGGCTTTCTCTAGTTTGAGTGTTATTTTTTATTTTCATATGAACTGTGTTGGCTCAGTCATTCCTTGATCTAGTTTTCATCAAAGTTTGCTTTTCCCATATTGTGTTTTTAGCAAAGAATTTCCATGTTTACAGTAAAGAAACGTGACCTCTTGCAGTACAAGGCTAGAAAAACGAGATATGTTTTTCTAGCTCATATCCCTTGTCACATGCCTTGAGGGCTTGGTCTCACGAAGCAACGAAACCCCAAAGAGCACCAATAAAACCTGATAATAACTAACAGTGTCAAAACATTTAGGCAAGTGGGACAACGCCCTTCCGTGATCTACACCTTATAGGAGCACTCTTAAAGAAGGAAACGAGTCTGTAGGATGGGCTTGGCTCTTCCATGACTTCAGCAGCAAAACCTGCTCCACCCGTGGGTTCACTCCTGGTCCTCCTCTCCCTCTGGGCCAGTGCCTCCGAGCCCAGCTCACCACASGTCCCCGACGCGGCAGGATGCTGCAAATGAGGCGAGCTCCTCTCTGTAGTTCAGCTCTTTCGGTGCCAGGATGCTCGCGCACCACCGCCAAATCTGCTCCCAGGTCTGCACGTCCGATGAAGAGAGCAAGGGAGAGAAGTAGCACCGGGAGCCACTGAGATACTGGAGTCTACTTTCCCGCCACTTTGGCTCTCAGGCTTAGGCTTTCTAATCAAGCACAAAATCCAGGTGCAGCTTTCTTTTTTGAGGAACATATAAAATATCCCTTTCCCATGCAGATTTTCTACGGGGTTCAATAAAGTGTGAACACAGACAGGCRCCGGCCCCTCAAAGGAGCCCTCCATGGCATCTCTCCTCTCTATCTAGGCTGTCACTTTCATGCAAATTATTTTAAATCAATGATTCTACATCTCTAGCTGAAATTAGCCCATAGGTCCAGTTGAGAGGTGCAAGCATACAGACATAGATGCACTCCACACGGCTACAACAGCCCTGTTTTTGTGGGGAAATGGGGCAAAAAGGATGGGTCTTGCCCATTATTGGTACTGATGCTAAACTTCATGACAGGAATACATACAGATGAAGGCATGTTGCTCTCTTAGTGCTGCAGAAGACATCAARCTGTAAGACGTGTTAGTTGTCCCAGTTAAAACCCCAGGCTTTTGCTCACATTCTCTCTTGCAATGTGGCTGCCATCAGAGCTGAAATCTCTCTCTCCTGGCAGCTCAGATGTCCGTGCTGCTCTGAGCCCTGCCACCCTCCTCACTMCATCCCCTCTGCAGCTTCAGGTTTCTCCAGTGGCTGCATCTCCAGAGGCTATAGGGTCAACATACCTGCTCGGTGAGGGTGCACTTCTCCTCTGACATCCCCACCTGCATGGCGGAATCTGCAGCAGCTGCCAGGCTGAAGCCAGTCTTGCACAGCATCATCTCAGATGCATTAGACATGTCTATGGGGTAGATCACAGGGACCAGGGCTGCTTTGCCTCCCCAGCAGGACGTGACCCATGCCATCTCGGGAAGTGTGTGGCCACATTAGCCTCATGCTGAGCTGAGTAATAATCCTTCTACATGTATGCAGCACACACTTGCTCTGGCTGAGCCTCTCACCACAGCACGCTCAGGCTGAGCTGCTTGGTGTCCAACCAGCTCTGAGCACAGGCAGAGCTAGCACCATCCCACCAGCCTGCCCCGTGGCTGTGCTTTAATGGCTGTAAGACTCAAGCTCTCCATGTCATGGCACATTTCAAGTGCTTCCAACTGCTCCAGACATGAGAAAAATGAGCCTTGGTAATAGGCTGCACTAGAAGGACTGAGACATGACGTCTCCTTCAGTTTATAATCCCAATAATTGTTTATCAGGAGACAGAGAGCAGCTTGATCATCGCCAGTATGGACTAACTACTTAGCCCAGTGCTTTTTCCTGAATTCTGGTAATCTCCTTCTTCCACATCCCATCTGTCTTTACACTCACTACCAAATCCAGACTTGYCACAATAGGTCACTCTGTTGGTTTCAGTGGACCCGCACTTGTGGATGCCAGTGTCAAAACTTGCCCTTCATTATCCATGCTCCTACAGGGCTACCCACCAGCTGCTGCTCTCTGAGTGCACACAAAGCAACCGTTCATGCAGGAGCATCCACTCCAAGTGAGCTCAGTGATCTCGGGCTGTTCCAATAACCTTGACCAAATCCTTTCTCCTTTTCTTTGCTAAATCCACCTACCGAAAGAAAGGCCACTTCAAAGGGAGACTCTCACCCTGCCTAACATCATGGCATGTTGAGATAATTCAGAGCAGTTATGATAAATGTTCTGACTACTGGCATCAAGAAACAAACAACGGGTTCACAGCAACGTAAGATTAAATGTTTCCACAATTATCTGGGGAATTGTCTTGCTGACCATGTCCTTTCTTGCTATTTTTAACTGCCTGAAACAAACAGAGAACCTTAGAGGGTTGTGTGAAATACAGCTGCAGTGCTTTAGATGCCCCAAAAAGGCAAGGAAGCTCCGTTAGAAGAGGGTTTTCATTTGGCAGGTAAGAAAGGACATGTTTGTAGCCTCTGCATCACAGGCTCCTCTTGGTCTATTTGAGAGGGAAGCAGTGCTGCTTGCAAGGGCTAATTCTTGCTGCTGGGAGGGTAATGCTGCACCATTAGCTTGGTGAAGGGAGGCTACACTCAGTCAGGAAAGAACAAGCCTGGGTGGCAAAAGCCAAAAGGATTTGCAGTGAGAGGAAGCACGGCCTGCCAAGCCAGAATGCAATGCATGCCTTGATCTCAGCCACCAGCTGTGCCAAAGAGCCTGGTACTCTGTAGCCCAGCCRTGAAAACACTCAGCCTTGCCAAAGAGCAAGTGGGAACAGATGGAGTAAGTGGGGAGTACAAAAACATGAGCTCAGAGCTGTAGGCAGGACCAGATTATGAAAGAAAAAGAAGCAATTAGTTTGTCAAAGTACCTCTATCTTAATTCTACTGCTCCTTTCCTTGCGATCCCCCCCACTGCATTTCTTCCTTTGGTTTCCATTTCCATTGCTTCTCCAACAAGGACTTACCTCTTAGGTTCCCTTCCTTCCACAACACCACCTCATTTCGGCCCCAGCAACTCCACACACCTCCCTCCTTAAGCCAGCCAGCCACTCTCCATTGCCTGCCTCCAACCCACGAGATCTCACAGTGTAAATTAGCTGTGAGTAGTCACGCTGATGAGTTTCCTTGGGGCAAGAACCAAACCCATACCCCAAGACAGCCTGAGGGAACCCACTGTCCACGGCCACATGTGCCAGAAGCCAGTTAAACCATTTCACAACTTCAGTCCGGTGCCCAGGCATGTTCACCGCTTAACTTCCTAGCTAAGTTCACTACTGCTGGACCTGTGCTTTTCTACCAGCCTGCTTTCCTAAGCATTGCCTACAGGTAATTTCACTGACTTTGCGTTCATCCCCTCCTAAGATATTTTTACTTGTTAGCCAGCCTTAGCTACTGATGGAGCACTAGAGGTCCTAGAGACATTCAGTTCCCAGAGTTTTGTGAAAATATGCAGCCAGGTGGAGAAGAGAGACCTAGACTGGCATCCTACTAGGGAAAAGTCTTCAGTATGAGTTTGACCCAACTACCAGTCAATAGAGAATCCACATAGATTAAGACTTTCCTAAATGCCTCAATAGCAGGAAAAGTTTCATTCAGACTTAATTAATGATTCAGTGGTTAGAAAGTCATTCTAGACAACCTACATATCATTAATAGCTATGGTTTTGGCAATAAAAATGTTCCTTTGTTCACAGTGTCTTCTTTTATTTCTCTTCTGTCTTCTCACCTCACCTGCTTTCATAACAATGCTTTTTAAATCCGAAAAAGCCTTTTATTCAGCCCTATGTTCCAATACAGGCAAAAATGTATCCTCAGCATAAGTCCTGGTTCTCCAGGGACCAGGCCCTATTATACATCTTGTCAAAACAAGAACTGAGGAATACCAGTATGGATGTTAACAAGTAACAGTATGGGAAAAAGGCATGACAGATCCCAGGACAACATAAAAGAAAACACCTGCCTGTTCAAGCAGTACATATACATACACACAAAAGCTCAACAATGGTCAGGAACCATCCGCTCTGCATCCTGATAAAGTAGACCGGCTGTCCCCCAGGGGCCTGCAGAAGAGGAGATGAATGCGTAATGTGAATTCTGCCTTCAATTTATGGCTTAATTTTAAAATAACTTGAAATAAAACATGAAGAGGAATATCACCCACAGAGAGTAGTCTGAACTCTGCTCTCTATCACTTTCCTACAGCTTCCATTTATCTCTGTCAGCATGGGGAGCTTTCTGAATATGCCTGTACTATGAGTTACGCATCGGRCCAGTCTTGTTCCCAGGCTGGGGTTGCCCACCATCCCCGTTGTTTCAAGCCCATACATCTGCAGTCCTCCAGAGCCAGGAGCCCGAGGTCCAAGTGCTTACTCATGGGYCATACACAGCTTACACCGGCACAAAGCCAGATACAGTGAGGCACAGTCTACCAGAACATAGCCCAAATATAGGGTTTTTAAAGCACATTTTATTATACTTTTTTTTAACATATGCCCAGGGGCTTGTTTTTTAAGGGGGAGGCAGGGGGGCAGTGAAGCAGGTCACAGGGCTTAGACCATCTATTGCCTTGAATTCACCATGTCTCCATCATCTCCCCTGCCTGCATTACCAGCTCTGTCCAGTTTTCTACTGGTGCTAGAAAACGTAGGTGGGCTGGTGTAGACTGACCATTAAAGTTTTTATTTCCTTATCACCCAGGAGGTTGAAGAGGACAATGTTTTTATTGCTAATGTTCACATGATTGCGACTCCATAATTGCTGCCTTCAGTCATGCTGGGGAAGGGGGAAATGTGAGGCAAAATGCTGTTGAAAGAGGTTTGTGTGGTTCAGCTTCTCAGCAGCATGTGTTCCTCGTTACTCAGGACTGTCACAGGGGAGGGAAGAMAATACAAAGCAAGAACTAACTGAAGCTGCTGTTTTCGGACGGAAAGTTAGCATCATGCATTTGTCTCTACTCACACTAGCCATGCTTCATGAGTTTCCTAAAGCAGAATTCACTCCGTCAGCAAAACAGAACATGTGTTAGTTTACATCCTTAGGAAGGAAAGCAGTGAATCATTTCTAATGGTTCAGGTGCTCTACTCATAGCACCTAATTAATTCTGACTGGAAAGTTGCAAAAAATTCTCTGAGAAAATTTCAAGTATTTATTTCAGCTTTATTATTAAATAAGTCATAATGAATGAGGAATTGAACTTGTGGTTAAACCACTGGCCTAGGACTGAGGTTCAGACCCTGACTCGGCTCCCTACGAAACCACATAACTTCGCTGGCCCTTGCCATATGTGTTCCCTCCACTGGACTTCTTAGCAAACCACACACACGACCTCGGGAGATGCTCAGCTCTCTGCATGCATCGCCGCCACCAAAGGGCCAAGCCCTGACGGGCGGCCATGGAAGTAAGGACCGATCTCTGGTGTTTCTTGCTTTTCTGAGGGAAAACCCAGGTCAGAGTGCAGACTAGCTCTCAGCGGGGCATGCACCTGCGCACAGAGGTAGGTGGAGGAAGACGACTGCCCTCCAAACTGGAGGCGCCGGAGCCGGCCAGATCCCCACCACCGGCACCATTTCTGCCGAGCACGGCAGAGCCAGAACCGTGCTGGGAAGACAGCGTCCGGGCCTCACCAAGCACACAGCGGGGAGAGGAGGGAAAACCATTGCCAGAGACCTGTGTTAATGAGTCCAAGTAACAAAAGCTGTTTATATCTAAACAAAAGCTTTCTGATAATGCAAGATTAAACTGACAGGAAGCCACACACAGAATACAGTCTAACAGACGCTTTAGCATTTGTTTTATGTAAATTTGAACAGGCACCATCCCCTGTGACTGGTTCGATAAGGAACACAACTCTCATTCCAGCGCAGCAACCGTATGTATGTTTTCTCAACTTTTATTTTCTGCTACACTGACCTCAGCTACAAATTTCCCAGCAAAAACACAATAGATAGTTTGTATCACATTACGGGAAATCACGAAAGCCTCTAACGTGACCCTGATTTTCAGGCGCTTTTCTGATCCCTTCTCATGCCTGCTACATAGTTAATATTGGAGCTTTATAACAGGAAAATGTCATTTTTAAGTCACAATAAGGCTTTCTTGCTATGTCATTTATTTTCTCTGAACTATAACAAGAGAGGCTTTTTTTTTTTTACTTTCTCTTCTATCACTGTAATTTCACTAGTTTACATAGTGATATACATGGGTATACAAGAGCAGTGCAAGAAGAGACGGAGATTCACAGCAATCCAAGTCACAACGTTATTTCAGAGACAGATGCYCTCCTTTCCTTGCTTTCTCAGACACCAAACCTGAAATTTTCTGCAAATTGCTGGGTCAGTTTAGTATCATGACTGAAGCAAAATCCATGGGCCACTGATGTCTGCGCGCTTCCCAGTAATGCCACTCTCTGCTCAGTTGTTCTTTGCTAGCTGAAAGAGCACGGCTTGCATTAGAATCAGAAGGAAGAAATGCAGAAGCCAAGTCTTAGCAAAGTCACTGTCCTCTCATGCCAAATCAGAAAGAACAGACATTTTCTGCCATTCCAATTATTTAGTTAATCCCAGTGAGCTTTTCCTGGAACACACATCTGTGTCGCCATTACTCAATAAATACAAAGCTATTAAGATATTTTCTAAACAAAACTGTTAATAAAAGCACAACTTGGAATAAATGCCCATCGGCAGCACAGCTCTGCCAGAGCTCCCCCACCAGGACATTTGCCACCGTCCTGAGTGTGCTTCCCCGCAGACCCGAGTCCAGAGCCCGCTCCAGATAACCACTCCTGCGTTCGGTGGCACTCACACACATCGTTTCCTTCCACCCGGAAGGAAAATGCTTGATCTTTCTTGACAGACCAAAAGCCCAAACTTGAAATGACTCTGCAGCTCTTCATTGAGCACAAATTTAAATACTTTTGCTTTCAGGGGAAGGCGATTTTTTTTGGTTTGTTTTTTGATCTACCATAGTTAATTGTAATCTTGAAATATCAAAAAGAAGTAGGTCACTTAGAAAGTGGCACAGGTCCTTTTTTGCTTCAAGTGCACTAAGATCTCATTTAGTGGAAAAAATGGAAAAAAAAATTATACTCCCAAATTTCTCTCAGCCTTTCTCTTCTGAGTTTCCCTTGGTCTCACTAGATTGCAGCAATAATCAGGTTTATTGTGTCACAGGGACATTTCTTAGGCATGTGTTCTCCTTCTTACCACATCACATTTTCATTGAGGAGTAACACAGATACCCTAGAACWACTGCTAACACTCCAACTACACTTCTTCCCCAGAGCTCTAACCTTTTATATACTCCGATTTCACAACTTCAGGAGCATGCAACCTTTCAGCAAACAGAAACACAGGCTTCACAAGACTCCTCAAAAAAACAAAAAAAACCCAAAAAACCACAAACCCAAAAAAAACCCAACATACCCTAGCTTAATACACATTTAGGACTAAAAGAAACAATAAATATTTATACATGATTTTATGTCTTGATTTTCTCACTATTTCTGCAGGTTTTGCAGGGTTTAAATAAGAGCCCTTTCAAACGCTATTCAAGAACTCCATATCCTCCTGTGTATGGCTTCTYTTTTCAATCATAAAGTCTCTGGGTTTGGGTCTATTCTTTCTGAGACTTTGGTTTCTCTCTCCTTCAGCTGTCCCTGCAAGATTCCAACTTCGCTCTAGTTATTTATCTTCACCATTCCCTTGAACAACCCTAACCAGTTTCATCAGGTGTTTTTTCTTCTGCAATTTTGTTTTTTAGTTACCTGCCCCCTGTCTTTACAGAAGGGCAGCAGCCATCTATGTGTGCAGTGGTGCTCCACTTGAATATATGAACATCCGCTTTTAGCAGCCCTCACACTGACCCTGGCAGGGTCTAATAATGTGTATTTTCACAASTAGAGGAGACACAATATGTTTTCACACATAATAGAGTTCACATGCTGACACCAAGACACCTCTTGGCCAAACCAAATACCACTGCACTAGGCTGACAAGCCAGGGGTGGATTTCCAGTATGTCAAGACCACAGGCAGATTCACACGCACATAAGTTCATGTCCTAGGTATGCTTCTGTATGTATAGGTGAGGCAGGACCACCGATGTGGCAGGATACATGTCCTCCCAGAGGGCTCCTTTGAGCCAGGGGTCCTGCCGGGGTGCACAGCGTGGGCAGGGGTGCCCTGCCACTAYTCCAGCCCAGGACACCCAGCACCATCAGCAGCCAAGAGGATGCCACCAGGCACGGGTGCTTGAGACACATGKTGAGGAGGTGCTCGGCAGGGGCCAGCTGAGTGAATCGGAGGCCAGTGTCTGGGGCAACACAAGGCTTGTGTGTGCTGTCACCACCCTGGAGTCGCAGGCAAGCCACTGATGGGTGGCAGCCTGTCCCAGCATGCCACATATTCCCACCCTTAAAAAGTGTTGAGGATCCATGCCTGCATCCCCTGGTTTTTGCAATGCTGTCATTTAACTCACACCTCTATTTTTTGTGTTTCTCTCAATTTTGCCCAGAAAGCTCTCCCCTGTGCCTCTCTAGCCTTTTTCTCTTTCCCTCCTCTGCATCACTCTGACCCAGCAGGTTGATTCTCACCTGCTGCCCACTCCCACAGCACTTGGTCTCCCTGCTCAGCTCCCAGGCCACCCACCCACCCCTGCCTCTGGTTTGCAGTCCTCTCCCTTGTGCTGTTTGCCAACAACTCCATCTCCTGGACACAGCACACACCACACGTWACTAAACATGTTTTTTTCCCTGCCTACAAATGTTATCAACATCTTCTGGTTGATCCATGGGCTTCAGGGAACTTCAGGCTGTGAACTGAGAGCTTTTGGACAGCAGGCAGGACCTGTGGATTAAACTTCTAAGGGGCCTTCACAAGGGGGTTGAAATAGCAGAGTTGGCATTTCTTTTAACAGACTTATGCTTGCCATGTGGAGGTCCCCACCTGCACTGGGAACAATTTGCAAATCTGCAAATAAAAAAAAAAAGAATCTTTGATTTCTGACCAGTGAAATTCTGAACTTTTCATTTGCCAGTAGCCATACTCCTCTATGTACCCATCCATCCATCTCTTCCCAGTTAAAGTCTACCCAAGCTTGTAACTTCAAAGAAATCCAACATGCAGCTGGCCATTGCTGAGACTCATTCAACACATGATGCTAGAAGAAGCGAACTAGAAATAGGCAAGGCCAATAGTTACAGTCCCCCTTCTTCTCATCTCTCCAGTCTCTTCTCTCTGAGACACTTGATCTGTATCCCTTTCCCTGCGCCATTCCTCCCCCACTCCATCCCCCTTCATATCAGTTGATTTCTGATTTCGTTGTTCTGCCACAGTGCTGAACTAAGGACCAAAATCATGTGTTGGGATGTCCCGAACAGGGAGTTTGATATATGGCTGGAAAAAAGATGCTAGCTCACAGTATGGACTTTTCCAACCTTTTGCCTCAATTTTCCCATTAGTTTCAACTGGACATTTTAGTCCCCTGTGCTCTTCTGTAGCATCTCCGTAAACTGTTACACACTTTGTGTGTCATCCAGGATGTTGCTCCACTTTACCTGTAAGTGAAGCAGTCCCTGCGCAGAGACCCTACTGGTACACTGGAGGTGGGGTGAAACCAGCTGGGTGTCAGGCACTTCACGGAGAATAAATACCAAAACTCACCAATGTGGAGGACTTCCCAGCTTTGTGACCATTACCGGAAAATCCTGAGCGACCTAGTGTATGCATGAAGAAACAGCCATATAATGGCTTCACAAGCAAGATCAGGCTTGGGTAGAAGCATGGTGATGTTGATGCCTTGTCCAAAAAGTGGGGGCATCGAGGGATGAAGGCTGACTGTAAACACTGTGTCGTGGTTTAAGCCCAGCCGGCAACTAAGCACCACACAGCCGCTCGCTCACTCTCCCCCGGGTGGGACGGGGGAGAGAATCGGAAGCATAAAAGTGAGAAAACTCGTGGGCTGAGATAAAGACAGTTTAATAGGGAAAGCAAAAGCCGCGCACGCAAGCAAAGCAAAACAAGGAATTCCTTCACTACTTCCCATGGGCAGGCAGGTGTTCAGCCATCCCCAGGAAAGCAGGGCTCCATCACGCGTAACGGTTACTTGGGAAGACAAGCGCCATCACCCCGAACGTCCCCCACTTCCTTCTTCTTCCCCCAGCCTTATATGCTGAGCATGACATCATATGGTATGGAATACCCCATTGGCCAGCTGGCCTAGCTGTCCTGGCTATGCTCCCTCCCAGCTTCTTGTGCACCTCACAGAGCATGTGAGCTGAAAAGTCCTTGGGACGTAGACTACCTAGCAACAACTAAAAACATTAGTGTGTTATCAACATTCTTCTTATACTAAATCCAAAACATAGCACTATACCAACTACTAGAAAGAAAATTAATTCTATCCCAGCCAAAACCAGGACACACTGCCACAGGTGGGAGCACCAAGAACTGGTTATTCAAAGCAATGAAAGCACTCAGGCACCTCATTGGTGCTTTAAAGGTGCTTTAAACATTTGTCATTAAACTCGTCCATGATATATGCAGCCTGCCTTATGGTAGTTTCATATACGGTGCCATAGAGTAAGGCTCTGCCAGGGCTCAGCAGGTTTAAGAGTTCCAAGGTTTCTGGCTCATCCATTGAATCAGCAGGCTGCTGGGGGTGGACTCCCTTTCAGTTTATAAGTCTTAAACAAAAAACCTGATGCTCCCAACAATCTGCATAATTAGAAATTCATCTAGGGAACTAGGTCCACACCAGACTGCTGAAGTGCAAGGAGAAAAAGAAGAGGGACCCAGTGAAGGAGGTGCAGCAATGGTCCTGAGAAACATTAAAAGACTGAATTATTTTTGGTGGAAGCGCTTACAGGCTTGGAGCTGTCAGCAGGGAAATCCTCTCCTGCTGCTTGATCCTGACAGTGGTCAGGACAATAAGGCTTTGCACATAATAATACAAAATAATACAAAATAGATAGGCTTGCATTAAAAAAAAAAAATAATTCAACAATTCACCTCTCCTTCTAATGGAAACAAGTTGCAAGGCTCTATATATTGACCAACTTCTTCAGATGGAAAGGGGTGACAGAATACAGTGCAGCCAATTCCTGCTCCTATTCCATCTGATTCCTGCCAGCACGGTGTCCTTCAAAAACGAAAGTTACTGGTATATATCCTTTTATTAGTGAGAACGGCTGCAGTAGACTTCTTATATCAGATGGTATGATACAGCCCCATTTTCAGGGCACCAGGAACTCTTAAACCTGCTGAGCCCTGGCGGAGCCTTACTCTATGGCACCGTATATGAAACTACCATAAGGCAGGCTGCATCTATCACGGACGAGTTTAAGGACAAACGTGCTTCCTTTAAAGCACAGTAAAAGTAAAGGAGAAAACCCCAATATGGGTTGGGAAAGCAAGTTACAAAAAATGTACGGCAGACCCCTCTGTCGTATACATCCAGCGTATTTTATCATTTTTAAAGCTCAGTCTCAAGTCGCCGTCCGCTTGCCTGTGCCCAGGCAGCCCTCGGCTTCCCGCCCCAGCACATCACTCCCGGTAACCAGCGCCGTACACAACCAACCACAGCTCGCTAAACGGGGGGAAAACGGTTCTCTGTGAAACACCGCAGTGCAAAAYCACAGGGTTTCTCTCCGCGTCGGACACCCAAGACAGGCACAAGGCAGGACCCACAGGGGACAGGCCTCATCCGGCACCCGCGGCCCCAGCCCCACCGCCGGGCCCCGCGGGCAGCACGCTGCCGGTGGCGGCCGCCGCCGCGGGGRTACCGGAACGCGCCCCGCCCACCGCGGCCCACCGCTAACCCCGCCCCGAGGGGGAGGGAACGCCCCCGACCTTCCCCCCCATCTCGCGCCCCTCCACCGTTTCCGGCGCCGGCGGACGTCCCCGCCCCTTGCCCCCTGCGCCGGGGCGCCTGCGCACTGAGCCCGGCGCATGCGCGCGGGGCGGTGGGCGGCCTCCCTCCGCTTCCGTTCCCCTCCCCGTCCGCCCCCTCCCGCAACGGCGGCCGACGGGCCGCGGAGGATGAGGTGCCGCCGCTGCGGGGCAGGCGGGCCGCGCCGCGCCTGAGCGCTCGCACCTTTCCCCTCGCCGGGGCGCGGGGCCGCGCCCCCTCCCCCGCCCCGGCATGGAGGAGAAGTACAGCGGGCAGGCCTTGGCCGCCGGCGGCGTGCTGGGGCCCGTGGATGTGCCCAGCGCCCGGTAACGGCGGCGGGGGGGGAGCGGCCGCTCCGCTGGGTGAGGGGGGCCTCAGGCGATCCCCGCCGAGGGGGGCTGCTCGTCGCCGTCCCTCCCTTTGCGGAGCAGCGGGCATCGCCCTTCAGCCTTCGGGGCGGCGGGAGCCGGAGGCCTGCTCCGCGTGAGGCGCCGAGCCTCCGGGGAGGGGAAGGGACCGGCGGCGGGGCCTGGGCCCGGGCGGCGGCAGCGTGTGCGTGGTCGCAGGTACAGACCACTCTCTCTCCTTTTGCAGGCTGACTCGGTACATTGTGCTGCTGTGCTTCACCAAGTTTTTGAAAGCCGTGGGGCTGTTTGAATCCTACGATCTTCTGAAAGCGGTCCACCTCGTGCAGTTTATCTTTATAGTGCAGCTGGGGTGAGTGTGCCTTGTCCACCACCATTACAGCACGCTTTGTCTGCGGTGTTCTTTGTCAGCTGCATTGTGTTATTATAGATGAATCGAGGAGATTCAGTGGGTCCAGGAGATCCTTTGTCTGTGGTGTTCTTTGTCAGCTGCATTATGTTATTATAGATGAATCGAGGAGGAGAAGGCATAGCAGTGGGTCCAGGAGATCCTCTGTTCATAGCAGTGTTTGTCCTTCATATCTGTGCTCACTATAATTTCAGGGTCATAGAATATCTCAAGTTAGAAGGGACCCATAAGGATCATCGAGTCCATTCCCTGCTCCTCACAGGACTACCTAAAACTAAACCATATAACTAAGAGCATCATCCAGATGTCCCGAGAATTCTGACAGGCTTGGTGCTGTGGCCACTTCCCTGGGGAGCCTGTTCCAGTGACCAGCTACCCTCTCTGAGGAGAACCTCTTCCTAATGCCCAACCTAAACTTCCCTTACGCAGCTTCATTCCATTTCCTCATGTCCTATCGCTGGTCACGAGAAAGAGGAGATCAGCACCTCCCACTGTCCCCCTTGAGGAAGTTGTAGGCTGCAACGAAGTCACCCCTTAGCCTTTTGTTCTCCAAGCTGAGCAAAGCAAGTGACCTCAGCCGCTTCTAAGTCTTGCCCTCGAGACCTTTCACCATCTTGGTGACTCTCCTCTGGACACACTCTAATAGTTTGATGTCCTTTTCATATTGAGGTGCCCAAAACTGCACACGGTACTCGAGGTGGGGCCACASCAGTGCGGTGTAGAGTGGGACGATCACCGCCGTCAACCAGCTGTCAGTGCTGTGCTTGATGCACCCCAGGACACGGTTGGCCCTTTTGGCTGCCAGGGCACACTGTTGATTCATATCCAACTTGCCATCAACCCAAACCCCCAGATCTCTTTCTGTGGGGCTGCTCTCCAGCCTCTCGTCCCCCAGTTTGCACRTATAACCAGGATTACCCCATCCCAGGTGGAGAATACGGCACGTTCACTTGTTAAATTTCACGTGGTTGGTGATTGCCCAGGTGTCTAATCTATCCAGATTTCTCTGTAAGGCCTCTCTACCCTGGAGAAACTTCAGTGGTTTTGCTACTTCAAAATTGATCATACTATGACAGTACTGATCATAGGAAACTCGGGCATGTCCAAATTTTGTTAAGAAGGGTGTAGAAGGCAAGCTTTCTTCCTTATCATTTGTATTCCTGTAGTTCTTGTGAGCTTCAACTGCTATTTTTCCCTGATGGGAGAGCTAAAGTGTAGAACCTGATAGCAAATACACAGAAACAACCTTTGCAGACACAATCCCGCTTCATGTTTACCTGATACGATGTGGAAGAGCATTTCTGTAATAAACTTTGCAGAATTGGAAGATTTGGAACCTCATTTTTTCCTTTTATTTCAAATTTGTTTACATTCCTGGGCTTCTTGCTTGCATGTTCCCAAGCACCATAGTCTTTTTCCCCATCACTTACTCTTGATCCTGATTGAGGAAGATGCATGTTGTTTCTTACCATTTTTAACAAGACTGTGTATTTGGCATTCCATAGGTGAATAAGCCTTTGGGTATATGTATCTTGCTAATAAAAAACATAGTATTATTTCTCCTCAAAACTTCTGAGACCAGTTATTTTGATTTTTGTAAATCTCAGGTAGACTTCTCATTAGCCATTCTCTGAAGAACTTTCATTTAAAGTTGACCAGAACTGAAGTTCACGTGTCATCCCCTTTGTACTGGTATCTGACACATAGGCAGGGAAAATAAAACCAGTAAGTGTGATCAGTGTGGTCTTTTAATGAAAAATGTAGAGGAAGCCATTCTGTAGACTGATGCTGATATGAGAGACCTAGTTATCTAAGGGCTGGTTTGAATAAAAAGCTGAGTGCTAATACACTAATAGAGAAAACTTTCTCCTTTTAACAGGTCTGCATTTTTTATGGTTTTGTTTCAAAAACCATTTTCTTCTGGAAAAGTGGTAACCAAGCGTCAGGTGAGTTGACGTATGTAATAGTGATTCACATCTTTGTAGATATTCTTGACAACGTGGCTCTTGCCAAAAATGAAAGCGGAACAAAGGTTACTCCACTTGGAAGATGTGGTTGCAATTTCCAGAAGTGTGTGACTAACTTTGCGTCTAGTGCGCTGTAAAAACAATCAGCATTTTTAGCTTTTGTTAGCTCCTTTTGAGAGTGTCATGAAAAGATTGATCCTTGGCTCCATACAAGCATCTATTTTGAGGATTGGATTTTCAAAAAGAGCTTAGTCTACTTAGGTGACTTCGACAGTTTACAAGGGCAATTTCTGGACTGCCAGAATGTTGAAGTGCTGCAGTCATGTCCCCCCACGCCAAAAGAGTGCTTTCTGCATGGTGCGTTGTGATGAGGGGCTAGTCTAACTGCTCTTCAGACCTGTGTTGATTTCCAAGTATCCCGAGAAGTTAGAGTAGGGCCAGGTTGGAACCTGCAGTTTTGTAAGAAATAAATTTTCTTCACATGCTCCATATTCATCTTGGTTTTATGTAATTGTGTGCGCAAAAACTTGATCCATGCACAGTGTTATCAGTGTATGTGCTAAGTAGAGAGAATCTGAAGGATAGCTTCGTAAGTGTTCCAAATGTCAACAGCTTTCATGATTAGATACGTATGGCAGAATTTTGAAGTGTGAATAGGAATAAATTGCATCTTTGATTTGTGTTCAGAAAAATTTGTCCATTTATGGTTTCTCTATTGCTAAAAATTTTGAAATTCTGGATTTTGAAAACGTGATGTTTGTCATAGGCACTTTGTCTTGTTTATTGTATTTCTAAAATGGATTACTTTTCTTCAAAAACCTGCATTTAAAGTTAATAAAGTATTGAATAGCTGAATTATAACCTGCTTCCTGAAGAAACAATTTAACACGTGCATAAATATTTGTAGACTTAAGGTCTTAGTCTCTGTCTTGATTGTTTTATCTAGTTCTATATATGTTTATCAAATATATACATTAGATTACAAAATAAGCAGCATCTTTGGCAGGTAAATGGACTTGATTTTTTTCAGCCTGTTTTTCAGGCTTTTTGTTAAAGAGATCTCAGGCTATACTATAGAATCTAGTACTGTGGTAGAAAAGAAATAAGTAACTCTGGTTCATAATATGTCCAAACCAACCTTAGTTGCCTACCAAAGTAGGTAAGAAGATAATCATACTCTAAATTTTGCAGAACTTGCAGAGCATATGTTTCACTCTCTTATTTCTAYAGCTACTGTGCTAAAAGAATGCTAATAATGGGGTATTTATTTTGAAACTGTGGAGAAAATGGTAATGAAATACCTTTCTTTTGTAGTGGATCAAAATTTTTAAGCATGCTGTTGTGGGATGTATCATTTCACTCTTGTGGTTTTTTGGCCTTACTCTTTGTGGACCACTGAGGTAAATATATGTTTACTGTAAAGAATGTTTTCTCATTTTAAGCTCATTTTTGTGATCTTTCCCTGTCTTGCTCCTTTGTTTTTTGTTTTCTGTCTGTCAGCCCATGATGCCAGCCTCTTGCTTTACTTCTTGAAATTTTAAATGAATCTTTATGCTTTTTCCTGTGAACTCTGTTGTGCTTGGGAAAAACTACATGTAGTTTTCCAAAGAACTTGTAATTTTCTTCATTCATTCTTTGACAAGGTGCCAGTGAAATTCTTGATAGTCCTTAAACTGTTGATGTGAGTGATACAAGATCACTGACCATTTTACTGACTGTAGTTTTCATCATTTCCCTAGTTTCATTTATGCTACCCTAATTGTTTATTTAACTGTTTGAAGTCTGGCTTGACAGCTAGTGATATAGCTTGTATTCCTGGGCCAGGTGACTAGAATCAATTTCTGCATTTGCTGCAAGGCACTGCTTTATCTGGTCATATGCCTGTGCTCTGTTGGAATTGGGTAGCATTAATGCATATACTCTGAGTAAAATCATTTGTGTTGTTTGTTAGCAGTACTGAGTAACTATAAAAGAATAACATTAGACTTCCAAAAATGAGGGTTGGTGTATTAGAAAGCATCTTTCATTAGAGAGAGGAAGGTAGAGCCTTAAATGATACATTTTATGAAGTTGAAGTTTTATCCTCTACACAGGAGAAGGCATACCTGAGAATAATAGGATATCTTTGAGAAATACTGTAGTGCCTTTCTGAATGCTGGCAGTCTTCCCAAACAGAACAAGTAACGTGGACCCTAGCAGGTTGTATTGCTATGCAGAGAATGGCTGAAACATTTGGTAAACTTGACAGCGGTTATTACTTTCATGTTCTGCTCTGGAAAGCTGTCAATATAGCTTGTTAGTCAGCCTCTGCTCTCTGAAGGAGATAGTGTGCAAGTTAGAATTTCTTATTTTCAGCAATTAAGAGGTTCTGAGGTTGCATAAATACTAGACCATCAACACCTCAATAAACAGGATGTAATATGACAGAACAGGACCTCTTTTTGCTGGGAGCCAGAAACTTTGGTTTAGAGGAGATATTGTAATGGGAATAATAATTCCAACTTGAGCAAGTTAGTATCTTCTTGTGTTACTAGAAGAAAGTACAATTTAAAGTATTCTATAAGTGAACAATTTTAATGTGTTCCTTGAGTTAGGAAGTTCTTTGTTTTGTGATATGTCTAGCTGTCTGCAGCTAGATCTATATCAAGCTTGTAAGGTAAACTCCTTGTAAGCGGACATGACTGTTTATTTCACTTTTTTATAGGACATTGTTGCTGTTTGAGCACAGTGATGTGGTTGTGCTATCACTCCTTAGTGTCTTGTTCACAAGCTCCGGTGGAGGACCAGCAAAGGTATTTAAAAATTTATTTTACCACATGTAAAAAGTACTGAAAGCTATAAATTCAAGTATTACTTTACCTAGAACAAACACTGTTTTGGACCTATGTTCATAGAAACTGTGCTTTTTTTAGTTTAATTAGTGGTGAAATGATAAGATGTACTGCTTGAAATAATAGAAACAGTGGGTGAAGCTGTTGGAGATCCATAGCAGATATCTGAGAAGTTTTTCTGTTTGTAGGCAGAAAAGAACCTTGAGAATGATTTTTGCATTACAGCATTCTTTATAATGGGATTTTGGGTTCAAACTGACAAAAGGACATTTGTACACGTAGTGGTCCTGGCCTTTAGGCACAGAAGTCCAGCAATACAGTTTCCAGATCCTTACCTAGCTTTTTCAATGTCTGTAGCTTTTCACATACTTTGTTTTTTCTGCCAAAAAGTTCTCTAAGTACTTCAATGTCTGCATGAGCCTATATGTGCTGAATACTTAGGCCCAGTCTTTCACTTAATCAGAGATCTATACTTGAAACATCCTTTGAGTCCCATTACATGCAATTTTGCAAGGTGTTCTCTAACTGTGCCTAATCAGCCCTAAATGGAATGAGCTCATCCCAGCACCTAGCAGTCTTGGCCACTTTCCCTCAAAACCAGTGATAGTTGGAGGAAGATACCTTATGATGTCGTATAACTGAGGCTAGAATACTTGCTGTGTAAGAGAAAGTCCGGCTTTGGTGCCGCCTCAGGCTGGGAGTTTTGAAATGTTTCATAACTGCTGCTGGAGTCCTCTAATCACTTTTAGGCTGGCCTTAGAGAGACTAGCAGAGTCTTCTGCTCTGACTCTCTACCCCCGCCCCCCTCAAATTGAGGTGCTTAGAGCATCCAGCATGACGCTCCTCACCTAGAAGACAAATTTTTTCTCCAGCCATCCACCCAAAGGATAAATGTGGAGCTTCAGAGAGGTTCTTTGTCAACCTGTATCTTAGTGGGCCACGCTTGGCAGTTAAGCTGTATGTCTAAGGTAGCAAAAACAAGGGAGTGATAACCCTGTCCTCTGAATGTTTCAGCTTTATGAAGTGAACTGTGGCAAAGAGAAGTCAGCTGACTTTCCGTAACAAGAATGTGATAGCTGTATTTGGCTTCAGAGGATGAATTGTAACAGTAGCTTTTAGCTGTAGAGCTCAGTGTTTTAGCAAGATGATGAAACCAAAATTGCAGTGTTTTAAGTCAGGGTGGTGAAAGCTCTGGAAGCTGGGATTTCACTGTCCCTTCCTCATGAAAGCACTGCAGAGCTCTGCTTTCTCAGAGCCTTTACCTCCCATAAGACAAAATACTACAATTTGTCCACTAGATACTGTTTATAGCTCTTTGATGCTACAAAATATTAAATCATAAGGCTTAAGTAGCTCTGCGTTCTGGCAGGCAGAAACACACCATGAAGAAGGAAGCAATCACACTTCAGGTTCGTAAGATACAGGCTTCTGGCTTGTTACAGAGGTGATTTGCCCCGAGTTACCTGGTAAATCTGAAAAATGGAATAAGTATAAAATTGTATTGTCAAGGTCACTTTTTTAAAAAAATGGGTTTTTTCCTCATGTTTTTCTTACCAAACTAAAATATGCTTACATTGATCAGGACAGGGGGAAGGAGAGGGCTGATTTCCTGGATTTTTTTACATTAATCTGTTACAGAATATTATAAAAATATTTGGGGTTTTTCGTTTTGTTTTTTTACAGACAAGAGGTGCTGCATTTTTCATCATAGCTGTCATCTGCTTACTACTTTTTGATAATGATGACCTCATGGCTAAAATAGCAGAACATCGTATCCTTTCTTGCTTTGTGTAAGAGCAAGTGCCTGTTATTACTGGAGCAGAGAGAATGTGAAGTTGAATGCACTGAATTAAATATGCTTGCATTTTTTTTTTATAGGGATCTTACCTTTCAAGAATATTATAGCATAAGATCTTACTTTTACATCTAAACACTGATATTTACAGCTGAATTAAGGGCATTGCTTACTTTGTTGATAACTTAGAACACAGCTATAAATTTTAAGTTGTAGTTAAAGGCTCCCTGCCCATTTGCACATGTCAGACCACTTAGGATTGCTAGAAGCTTTTTTGATCAGCTCTCATTTTTTTTAGAAATTCTAGGCTGTAGCCTAAGTGTGTGCAGTAAATGGTTGACAGCCTGGCATTCTTTTTGGTATATCCAGAAAGATTGTTTTGTGCTTTTTCAAATGTGGTAATGTCAGTTAATTTGCTAAGATGAAAAGTGGTGTGAAATAGCCTGCAGTAGCTCCAACAACAATGGACTTTAAACTGCAAACAGGAGCTAGCTAGCATGCTTTCAAAGCCACTGAGTTAGTTGGAAGTGATTCTGAAGTAAGTTTTCAACAGGTCATCTCATCATAGTGAAGTGTACTGACAAAAAGTGGTACATTTAAGGATGGGCAGTAAAAACAAACAAGGTGAAAGTAGACTTTCTCAAAGAAGGATGAAGACATAGAATTAGAGATGCAAATGGTACATTCAGGAATAGTATTGGTTAATCCACTGAGTTTTCAGTGAGTAAATTCATTGCTAAAGTGCCCTTTAGTAGTTTTCCCAAAAGATATTATTTTGATCTTCCCTGGATTGTGCTTGTCAATTATGCTTTGTTTTTGAAAGTTTAGATATTTAGAAACTGGAAACATACAGATCATATTTTAGAAACCTCACTGGTTTAGTGCTTTTAGTGAAAATCAGTCTAATTTTTAATGCTGTTGAGTATATTTTTCGAAATCTGGTTGCCAAAACTAACATAAATTCTGTATCATGACTACTGTACAGTATTTAACAGTTCTCATGTTTTAAAATACTCTGGGKTTTTTTTCCAAATATTTTTAACTTTATTTTCTGTGGAAATACTTTCGTCTTTCCTAAATTTTAAGGATCTGACGAACCTTAAAGCTCAATTTGCTTACTTCTGCTTCCCGTGGTCTTCTGCTACATCTACCTGTTCTTTGATTAAAAAAAAAAATCATCAAATGAAACTTTTCCTTAATTTTTTTCTCTATTTAGCTGAGGGGCATCATGACAGTGCTCTTACCCATGTTCTCTATACAATCATTGCTTTCCTGGGTGTTGCAGATCACAAGGTGAAGAACTTGTATTTTAGTAGGTTAATATTTGTCTAAGTTTTGTTGGTAAGCATTTCACCAGCCCAGAGCTGATCCAAGCCTAAATCAAGCCCAAAAAGTTCAACATCCCCACCCCATATTGGAACTGAACTAGCGCTGTAATTTTTACATCTTAATGATTGAGTATGAGCAGCTTCAATACAGCAAGCCAAACAATACAATATTCAACTATTATAGCTGATAAGGACTTTGCTGTAATGTCTAACCTAAAAAGTCTCATTAAAATTATCATCACAGAGTCATAGAACCATTAAGGTTGGAAAAGACCTCTAAGATCATCAAGTCCAACCGTCAACCCCACACCACCATGCCCACTAAACCATGTCCTGAAGGGCCACGACTACACATTTTTTGAACGCCTCCAGTGATGGTAACTGTGGAGTCCTGGTGACTTCCCTGGGCAGCCTGCTCCAATGCTTGACCACCCTTTCAGTGAGGAAATTTTTCCTAATATCCAATCTAAACCTCCCCTGATGCAACTTGAGGCCATTTCCTCTCGTCCTATCGCTAGTTACTTGGGAGAAGAGACCGACCCCCACCTCGCTACAGCCTCCTTTCAGGTAGTTGTAGAGAGCCATAAGGTCTCCCCTCAGCCTCCTCTTCTCCAGGCTAAACAACCCCAGCTCCCTCAGCCGCTCCTCATAAGACCTGTTCTCCAGACCCT
>JASVER010000041.1:5735944-5768631 GCA_030449065.1 Oceanodroma leucorhoa | reverse complement strand
TGCTGGCCACACTATTCCTGATACAGGCCAGGATGCCGTTGGCCTTCTTGGCCACCTGGGCACACTGCCGGCTCATGTTCAGCCGGCTGTCGACCAGCACCCCCAGGTCCTTTTCCGCCCGGCAGCTTTCCAGCCACTCTACCCCATAAAGTACTCCATGTCATCAATGTTCTGGATGTTCGTAATGCTTTGCATACGATACGTTTCTTGCTCACGTTTGGGGTCTGTGTTTTGTTGCTGCTTCTTTATCTTTCCCCAGTCTTTCCTTTACATTAGACGCTTGTATTTGAGGACACAGATTCTGATACTTCTCAGTAGAACAGTCCCATTATAATTGGTGGCATGAATAACTGAGTATCAAAATCTTACTGTATGGGATTGACCTGGCTGATTGAGTTGTTCTGTTAGCTTAGTCTTGTTGCTAAAGTGGCTGCACTGGGGACTAAAACAGGAAAAAAAATATATGGAGCAGCTGAGATGGCTGCACTGAGGACTAAAATGGGAAAAAAAATATATGGAACAGCTGAGAAAGTATTAATATAAAAATAAATCAAATGGTAGAGAGATTGGTTAACTGTGCGCAAAGCAAGCGTGATCTAAGGGAGATGGGATGCTGTGTGTGTATCTTATGATTCATTTATAGAACAATTTTGAAAGAAAATATTGTGAAGAAATATGGTATGGTGCGATTAAAGGTAAGTGAATGAAAAGGCTATGAAGGTGACGTGATGCTTTTGGGGTTTACATATACTTTCAACACTTTTAATAATGGAAAATAGGAAACTCAGTTTTATGTGATTTTTCTTCTCCCTTGTATGCTCTTCACTACCAATTCACTGCTGTTGTATGCCAGTTAACACTACTGAGAGTTTTAAACTTCAGGTCGTATTAGGCTGCTGTGAATAGTGCTAAGGTATAACCATGTATGCTATATTACTGCTTCTAACTAGAGTAATAATTAGAGGAAATATCCTGTCTTTGGCTTTTGTTGATAAGTTAAGGAAAGCGTATTAATCTTTTTTCATGTAAGTGTCACTTTGTTTGGAGTGAGATATTTGGCTCTGAAGAAATGCTAACGGGATCCTTCTATGTTTCCAGGGTGGAGTACTGCTTCTGGTACTGGCATTGTGCTGTAAGGTTGGTTTTCACATGGCTTCCCGAAAACTATCTGTAGATGTAGGTGGAGCCAAGCGTCTTCAAGCTTTGTCTCATCTTGTTTCTGTCATTCTATTGTGCCCATGGGTCATTGTTCTCTCTCTGACAACAGAGGTAAGATAGCAAGTATTAAAATAAATAATTTTTTGTAATGTTTCTGCTTGTGAAGTGCAATTTAAATATTTCCTTTAAAATATATTTAAATTACCGAAGTTGCCATCTTTATTTTTCTAGTAAGCTCCTCTGTATTTTGGTGTGTATCTGCATGATACCTTAATTTCGTCTGTGTGATAACTTTATTCATCTTTGTAGCTCAGATATTATATCCTGGGTTCATATACTAAACATCACACAAGTATTAATGACTGTATAAATACAGGGCTCTTTTATTCCTGAGGGGTAGGTTATTGTAATTTAAAGACATGTGCGTTATGCCTGCATGCTTAGGGAAAGTATTGCAAACATGGCGTTGCATATGGCATTGGTTTTAGACACACGAAAGTATTTAAAATAAGGTGCTGTAGTGCATATTAGCTATCTGTGTCTTTCTATAGGTGGAATGTTGGTTTTATATGATAAATTGAAAGTATAAAAGTATTTACGTTTCGATGGATTGCTGAAAACTTTTGTAATGAAAGTTAACTACTTAGAACGTACGTCATGATTCTGTGGTTCTATGATATACAATCTCATCTAGTGATGAACAGTCCTGTTTGAAATGTGTTTTTTGTTGCAGAGTAAAGTAGAGTCTTGGTCTTCTCTCATCATGCCTTTCATAACAGTCATCTTTTTTGTTGTGATCCTGGATTTCTACGTGGAGTCCATATGCTCTGTCAAGATGGAAGCTTACACCTGTGCTCGATATGGATCCTTTCTTATTTTCATTAGCGCACTGCTTTTTGGCAACTTTTGGACACATCCAATAACAGACCAGCTTCGAGCTGTGAGCAAGCCGCCACACCATGAAAGCACAGAGCACGTTCTTTCTGGAGGGGTGGTAGTGAGTGCTGTCTTCTTCATTTTATGTACGTATTCATATTTATCTTTTAATAAATCTATTGTCTGTGTGACTGGGAAGCCAATCAGAAAATGGATGTGTGCAGAACTAGTTTGGATGAGCTTTTACGGATTCTTTTGAATAAAAAGGGCCTGTAACTTTGTGCTCTTTTACTGTCTGTCTACAAAAAAAAGAATGTAATAGATCTGTTCTGTTGTGGAAGTGATGATGTAATCTTAGATAGCAATGAAATCTAACGATAAACCTCAAGATGAAGTTGACAATCGCTTTGCTGCCTGCAAATCTCATGTAAGCTTTGATTGCTGATAAAACACATTATAAAATAGCTGTGAAGCTTAGAAACGGCAACAAAAACTTCAATACTTTCCTTGCAGCTGCCAATATCCTGTCCTCCCCCTCCAGGAAAGGGCAGAAGGGTACCCTTATTGGCTATTCCCCTGAAGGCACTCCTCTCTATAACTTCATGGGTGACGCGTTACAGCAGAGCTCCCAGTCGTTACCCCGGTTTATTAAGGAGTCACTGAAACAAATCCTTGAGGAGTATGATTCTAGGCAGATCTTCTATTTCTTGTGCCTAAATCTGGTAAGTGCATGGTTTTTTCAAACCCAATCACAGTAATACATACATTATACAGGAAGAAGAGTTATTCTTTAAAAGGTTCCCATGATTGATTGTTTTTAAAGTGACCCTTGATAGAGTAGTTTCATTAGATGGCATGTTAAAGTAGAAGATTCTTATGCTAATCTTACAGTAAGTGCAGGTCACTTTGGTTTGTTGTGACAGTGTGGCACTGGTTCTATGTGTAACTATTACCCCATTAAGTAAATACTCATATGATCGTACATTTAAGATTGAGGTATCTCAATGTTACCAGCAAATAAACTGCAACTAATAAGGAGTTCAAGGATGGGGACTACAAAATATTAAGTGTGGGATTGAGCAGTGTCGTTCTGGAGTAGGCTGGTTTTATTTCTAGCATCTTCCTTTCTCAAATAGGAAAAGATAATGCAGTAAGCAAGATTGATAGAACCTTGTTTGCCAATTCATTCTTTGGCAATTATAAAAGAAAATAGGGGTTGGAACTTGGAAGTATCCGTGATAACTTTAAGGAATTCCATTATGAAATATGAAAGATGGGAAAGAAAGTTTATAGGCAGACCAGTTAATAATAGTGAATCGTACAGGGAAAATGTATGTATTAAAAATGTTTCCTCATGTACTCTTCTCAAAACTAATTCACAAGATTTAAACAGTCAACTAATTGGTGAAGAAAATTTTTACAGAATGGATGTATAGACAGCATTGCTTTTACACTAATAACAGATCAGATCAGAGTTGTTACATTGTTTAATGACAAAATGCTTAAAACTTTGTCTGCAGAAAGTTAGTTTAAAATTCTAAATGAAAAAAATCTACTCCTGTGGAGGGTTCTTTTCTTAGGTCTAAGGCTTTTGTGAGGGTGGGTTCAAAAATGGCTTTTCATAGACTTGCACTGTACCACTTATTTTTATTTTGTTGGAGGAGAGAGAAAATGGTCTAGAAATACTTTGAACAATGCCTTTGAAAACTATCAAGTGTCCTGTGAGAAGAGTTTCCTGCTAGCTGCCAAGGTATTACATTAAAAGTTAATGTTGGAGGAAAAATTCAAACTCTCTTTCATTTTAGGCTTTCACTTTTGTGGAGCTTTTTTATGGAGTATGGACCAATAGCCTTGGTCTTATTTCTGATGGATTTCACATGCTTTTTGATTGTTCTGCATTAGTGATGGGGCTTTTTGCAGCTCTGATGACAAGATGGAAAGCAACTCGCATCTTTTCCTATGGGTATGTATATTAGGTTCTTCGAGGACTATCTGAAAATTATTCTACTTGCTCATTTTCAAAATGCCCTACTATAAAGATATGTTTGGGACGTTTTAATGGTGCATGCTTCTGTGGGTTATTTGCTATGTCTCTTTTCTGTTCCATTTGTGTTCATGCTATTCCCCTCTTACCCCAGCAAAAAAGTGTCTGAAATGTAATTTTCATTTATCTCTACAAATAAAACTTTATCACTGTATTGTGTAGAAATTGCCTCACTCTACATATGTATGTATGTCAAACAAAAATATATGTTGAAGGTCAGTGTTTATATGAGGATTTCAACTGTGCTGACTTACCAAAATTTGTGTGGTTAAATTGCATAGCAGTTTAGCAGTTTGAAGCCATGAATGTGCAGTATATCTAAAAAAAATACTTAACACTATTATAGCTTTATACTGTTGGTGTTTGGACAGTTGCAAACTAGCTACCTCATATCCCAGAAATTAAGGTGTGATTTTCTGGCATTGAGGGAAAAAAATCAAAGCAATCTTAATGCTGTATTAAATGTATTATAATTTTATTTGTTATATCTTTGAAATTTGTTGAGAGTACCCGTTCTTCACTCTCAAAAGTACATATGTTTGCTTTCAGGTATGGACGTGTAGAAATTCTCTCTGGATTTATTAATGGCCTCTTTCTGATGGTAATTGCTTTCTTTGTCTTCATGGAATCGGTGGCCAGACTGGTGGATCCTCCAGACATAGATACAAATATGCTAACTGTAAGTTTTGTCTTTCCGTGTGGAATGTTGTTTGGCAGTTAATGGTTAAGTTAAGAGACTAAAGTTGCGTACTCAAGATATCTAAACTGTGCCTTGACTTTTTAACATATTCTAATTTTAAAATCCAAACTACATCTAGTTTTGAAATGCAAAAATATATAGGGGTGAATATAATCTAATTATAGCACTTAAATTGAATTTTTTTTCAAAGATGCTACAGCTCTAATCTTTCTAGATTGTGGTCATTCTACAATAAAAGATACTAAGGAAATAATCTGTACAACACTAAATTTGGTTCTGCTGTTATGTATACCAATGTCAATTATTAAAGCAAAGATTTTGTATTAGTCTCTGAGAAACCTCAAAAATCAGCCAGAATTCATAACATTATGCTGTGTGTTACTATCACATAAACAATCGTGGAGCTGTGCGTAGCTAATCTTAGCTATACTTGTGTCTCTCTACCTTCCACAGCCTCTTCAGGGGCTCCCCACTTAAATTGTCAAGGTTCCATCCCTTTCTTTCAAATGCAGTAGTTCATTTTCTTCAAACTAATTTTGTTTTTATTAAGGAATTCTGCAAATCCAAGCCTTCATTTATCACATTTCCAGCTTCACGTTTTCTCTCTCTCTCTCTCACACACACACACACACATGAATTTGTGCTCTCCTACTCTTTTCAGTAACAAAGAGARAGATTTTTATGTAGGCAACATTAGAAATGTACATTGCTGGAATTGAGGCCTGATTTTTTTTTTCTTTTTAATCTTCAATATTTACTCCATTTTCACTACTGATTTTGTTTCTTGGGGGTGAGAGGGGTTACCCCCTCTACGTAAGCATAGTCTGCATAGACAAGGAAAGGTCTGATAACCCCTGAATAGGACTTGCTTAACTCCTTTATTAGCTGGAATTATTCCTACACTTTGCTGGTTTTTCAAGAGGAAAGTAGAAAAATAAGCATACAGATAAAGAGCACAACTCAACCAATAAAGCAGTAGTTGCTGTCTTCAGTTAAGTACAATTTTAGATGAGTGTGCATGTCCTAGACACAATATACTTTTTTTTTTGCCAATGAAAGCAAAGCAAAGCTTGTGTTCAAACCACTTTATCTCTTTTTGAAAGTAAATAAAATCAATCACCCCTTCTTAAAGCTAAATGTGCTGTCTTGTCCTGATTTGTGGATACTAGGTTTTGCATTTTGGTGGTGGTTATTGCGTGGGGTTTTTGAGAAGGTTGGGGAGAATTGGATTTTTTTGAGAGGGGAAGAAAATTCCTTTGAGACCAGCTTGTATACTGAAAGGAATAGGATGAGGAATGCACATTAGAATAATCCTTCTGTTGATGTTAATGCTTCCACAGTTTTCCTTTATTAGCTGTACAGTGTTTCTGATTACCATGTTCTGGAAGATAAACTTGAACACCTGGGAAGATGTAGTGATGTTAACGACTTTTCTCCCTCTCACAGCCAGTCTCTGTTGGAGGGCTGATCGTAAACCTTGTTGGTATCTGTGCCTTCAGCCACGCGCACTCCCATGGGGCTTCTCGGGGAGGTTGTCACTCACACGATCACAGCCATTCTCACCACGGGCACAGCCACAGCCATGGGCATGGCCATTCCCACAGTGACCATGGGCACAGCCATGGACATTCCCACGGGTCTTCTGGAGGAGGCATGAATACCAACATGAGAGGCAAGTACAGATTGTTGAATCGTAAATGATGTATGTGATTTCCAGCAGACTTTGAAGATTTTCAGAATCAGACCCTGTACTATGCATCATTCTTAAAATCTCCAGAAGTGATCTGACAGCCATTTAACGAAGTATACGTGAATTTCTGAAACTGTTTCTTCATTAATGAGTTTAACTTGAAGAAACATAACTTGAAATGTTTCTTTGCGTGGCTTTCTCAGATGTGGGTAATACCTAAGGGCCAATAAAAAGCATTAATCTACAGTCTTTATTAACATTAATAAACAGTCATTGTAAACCTCACTGAAAGAGCTTAAAGTCCATGGTTCTAGGTTCCATCTGGAAATGAAAGTCCAAGATCTCTTATCTGTAAAGATATTACCATGCTTCTAGGTGTCCTGTTACAGCTGGTTGTAAAAACACTGAGGGGTAGGGGGGGATAAGAAGCAGAATAACAAGTGCAGACCAATCTAGAATATGATTCTATTTGTGATTCAGAAGATAAGGTAAAGGTGAAACTTTCTTTTTCAAATCTAAAATCAGAAGCTAATCGAGAAGGGTAATATATGTAAAATTTCAGCATAGCTACTTCGTAGAATTTTTTCCCTAGTAGTTAGAAGGTAGTTATTTACCAACTGCCTGGCTTATAAAAAAATGTGTAAAGGGATGAGGTTTTTGTGTAAGCTTGTCAGAGCATAAGCTTTTTAGCTAATAGTCTCATATTTCATTGGTTATTTTACATCCTAATTCAGTTACCTATTCTGTTGTCTGGCATTTTTATGAAGTCTGCACATACTCTTTCAATATTCTTTCAAATCCTGACACTTAACTAGCACTAATCTTACAAATGGTTAGAGATTATTTTTCTGTGCCCTTTGAGTGTATGCTGAGAATGCTACCCACCATTAAAGCAGTATAAATGATTATTCTTAGCAGTAGCAGATAGACAATCTTCTTATAAAATAGGAGCAGAGTTGCTACTCCTACAAAAAAACAAATGATACATTAAAACCTGTCCACATTTACACTGATCTTTTTATCCCCGGTTAAGGATCAATGAGTCCCTCTATATGGAGTTAAATGATTATGCTATATAGTACAAATCCCACTAACAATTTAAAGACTGTTCACGTTTGGTTTAATCTGCGAATGCCTGGCTAGATCATTGCACTGTAGAGTAAAAATGGGGTTTTCTTACATTGATTTGTAATTAAACATTAGAAAAGCTAAATGTTTTGTTTAATTTTGCACCCGGTTAGGCAGATAGTTGCCTCTGCTTGGCTTGAGGGGTGCTTATTATATTTAATAAACCCTACTGTGTTTCTGCTATTGAACATGTATGTACATTTTAAACAGAACTGTTCAATTTAATCACTCAGTTTATTTTGTTTTCAGGTGTGTTTCTGCATGTTTTAGCAGACACTCTTGGCAGTGTTGGTGTTATCGTATCCACGATATTTATTCAGCAGTTTGGATGGCTCATAGCTGATCCGCTCTGCTCTCTTTTTATTGCTACATTGATTTTTCTTAGTGTTATCCCACTCTTGAAAGATGCCTGTCAAGTGCTTTTGTTGAGGATACCTCCAGAACAGGAGAAAGACCTGCATGCTGCTTTAGAAAAGGTCAGAACTACGATTCTAAATGTTTTCATATGCAAACATACGAAGCTATAACTATTTTTAATAATTATTAAACTCAAGTAGTTCAGTCTGACAGCTTCCGTTGTCTTAGGCAATTTCATGTCTCARGTTGTTTTAAATCTGTTTTGCAGAGATGTGACAGGAGTTCTGCTGATTAAAGTTGTTTTGCAACTAAAAAAACTTGTACTTTTTTTGCTTTCATGGGTAGCTGTCCTGGTTTCGGCTGAGATAAATTTCTTCCTAGTGCTATGTTTTGGATTTAGTATGAGAAGAATGTTGATAACACACTGATGTTTTTAGTTGTTGCTAGTTAGTCTGCTTCTCAAGGTCTTTTCAGCTTCCCATGCTCTACCAGGTGCACAAGAGGCTGGGAGGCACCATAGCCAGGACAGCTAACCCAGCTGGCCAACGGGGTATTCCATACCATGTGAGGTCATGCCCAATATATAAATAGGGTCGTGGTCCGGGTCGTGGTCCAGGTCGTGGTCCACTGTTGGCTCATTTGAAGTTCCTGCCCAGAATCATAGTGCAGACATTGGTGTGGAGAACTCCTATCTGCCAAAGAACTAGTTACATGTTCTTTGAGGATGCCATCAACTAGAGGCGACAAGGAAGACTATGCTCATGGTGTCCTGTCAGTTAGTAGTGGGGGGAGATGTGTTCTTGTCTGCATGAGAAAGAAAAGAATAAATGGAAATTGGCTGGGAGAGACTTGTGTAATGAAAGGAAAGTGAGGTGCAGAGTGGGGGTTCACTTTTTGATGAGGGAAGACAGAACACAATTCTGGGAGACTGAGGAAAAAGAAGGTACTTTTTGAAAACAGTCAAAGAGCAATTCATTAAGAGATAATAGGAAAAGCATTTTAAAAAATACATCACAGTAAAACAATATGCTTCTTGTAGGTTGACCCCAGCGAGCAGCCAGGCATCCACACAGCCACTTGCTCACTCCCCCCTTTACCACCATCACTGCCGGTGGGAGAGGGGAGAGAACAGCAAGAGCAAAAGCAAAAAACTCTGGGAGCAATATAAAGGCAGCTTAACAGGTGAAGGAGGGAGAGGGGAAAAAAAACAAGCAGTGTACCACCTTCCACAAGCAGACTGATGCCCAGGCAATCTCCGAGCAACAGCCACCTCGGAAGCCAAAAAAAACCCTTCTTCCTCTACCCCAGTTTTTATTGACGAGCATGGCATTATATGGCATGCAGTATCCCTCTGGCCAACTTGCGTCAGTTGTCCCAGCTGTGTCCCCTCCCCACTTCTTGCCCACCCCCAGCCTACTCACTGGGGCAGAGGCAGAGTGAGAAAAAGAGGAAGCCTTGACAGTGCCCAAGAGCTGTTCAGCAAGAGCCAAAACATTGGTGTGTTATCAAAACTGTTCTGGGCACGAAATCCAAAACACAGTGCCTTACCGGCTGTGAAGAAAGTTAAATCCATCCCAGCCAGACCCAGTACAAAGATCAATTTGAAAAAATTATAAATTATGGGAAGATATTATGTCTCTGAATTAAGTCCAGTTATGATAACTAAATAGCTGCGTATCCTGGATAGTGAGGTAACAGATGCCCTAGAAATGGTTGACTGCCCAGAGAGCTTTCTGGTTGGTCTGTCCGTTGATGTTACTGTGATCTGTACAYTAAATCAGTTTTTCCCCATCCTATTTAGCATTGCAGTCTGCTGGGTTTTTCATTTAGTTTGACTTTTAGCTTCTAGTCTTTGACAGTATTAGCAAGATGATCTTTCAATACTATGTATTTCTGTATATGGCTTAGCTGGAAAGCTGCTTTGCTATACAGCTTCATTTCCCTGTGAAATATTTGCCACCAATATCCATGTACATACAGAAGTTTAAAATGTGTTCTTAAATTAATTGTTGCTAATGTAATTTCTTTACAGATTCAGAAAATAGAGGGAGTCATATCCTACAGAGATCCTCATTTTTGGTGTCACTCTGCAAGTGTTGTTGCAGGTACAATACATGTGCAAGTGGTATCGGATGTGATGGAACAGAGAATTGTACAGCAGGTAAGGTGCAAGGTTTTTAGACCCTAATGTCTTAATTTCTTACTCTATAGCCCTTTTTCAGTCATAGGCTGAAGTTTGAAGCTGCTGTTTGTGATTAGTTTTATAGCTATTAGTTAATGTCTCAGAGCTGGTCTCTAATGCTGTACTTACCCGTGCCTGCTAGCTTGGAATTAGTTGCATAAAGAGCTGTTTGCTAAAACGCCTGCCAGAACAACAAAAAATCTGAGGTTTTTTTTTCCTTACTGTTGAAAGTGCTTCCTTACATCTGCTCTGAGAAAAGGAGGAGGAGGTGGATTTCATGCTGCAAAACAGGCAGTAAACAGTAGGGATATCTGTATGCTAATAATGGGTTTATAATATCTGTCTGCCTTGGATTTTTCTTCTCCTTAAAAAGATACTTACTTCGTTATGCAGGACACTGAGAATTACCCATTATGCAGAAGTTGCAAAGCCATACCCTCTGAAGCTAGTCTTCGCTTTCCAGAAAATTGAATTCTTTATGATGATATTTTTTAATCTACAGTATTTCAGAGCCAGAATATTGCAAGTTACTGTGAGATGCATATAAAGTGTAATACTAATGTTAACCATACTGTTCTGTTCAGGTTACAGCGATTCTGAAAGATGCTGGCGTGAACAACCTAACTGTCCAAGTGGAGAAGGAAGCTTATTTTCAACACATGTCCGGACTCAGTACAGGATTTCAGGATGTCCTTGCAATGACTCAGCAACTGGAATCCATGAAATACTACAAAGATGGTACTTATATTATGTGATACAAAGATGTGTTCGCCAAAGGAGGTGTAAATGGTGAAGCTGTAGGATTCCGTATTCCTATTACTTTTCTTCAGGAGATCTTGCACATACATGTACAGAAACAAATGTATTATATATTTGAATTTTTTTTAAGCATACTATCTTTATTAAAATTGGATCAAGATGCTTTTATAAAGGAAATAAGATGGACTTTAATATTAGCTGTATATGTGAAAATAATGGAAATCTTGAATACTGTACTTGGTGTTTATTAAACAGCAGTCTTGCAACTTGTGGATGAGCATGGATATATTCCATACTTTCTCTTAAGTACGGGACATCATGGTTATAATTTCACATTAGCAGTGGGAAATGGAAATAACTTATATTGGAATGCAAACATAATCAAGTGAAAAATATTTTTCTTTCTTTCAAACATAGCTTGAAGACTCTTTGAATGAAAAAAATTACACGTTTATTATAGGGAGTAAAAAACAACATAAAGTCATGTTTCTTGCACATTTTGTTAGATAATAGAAATATACAGTTTTTATATTATGTCTCAGCTTACAAATCTGATTTCTAAACTTAATTTTAATGGATCAGAGCAAATAGATGTTACCATTTTAAATTTATATCAAATTATTTTTTTAAGGAGAGAAATCCACAGGTTAACAGTGAGAAATTGGGAGGGGAAAAAATTGCAGACACTTTTCTGTTTCCCGGGAAGACTCAGAATCAAAAAAACACTCTGTAAAATAATTTTTTGTACTTTTTGTATGAATAACTGCAAATGCAGTCATTTGAAGCTTAAAGCAATTCATCAGTGAGCATCCTAGCACTCAACTAAACTTCACCTCTTCAAGATACGTTATTCTGTCATTTACATGGTTTTTTTTCATAATACAGCTGCACGTGTATTGTAGCCGGTTGCACCTTTGCGTATTACCCAAGGAAGCAGTCCAGGTTTAGAATGCTAAACTGTGCCAGTAGTCTGGGACGTGGCAAGTTGCTGAAACAAACTGTAAATTGAGACTTCTCGAGTGGAAAAAGAAAGAGTGTGTTTAAGGAAGAATTATGCCTGTTGGGGTCTTAATACTGCAAAGAAAACAAAATCTCTGTTTTTAGTGAAAACCTGTCAACAGGGTAATAACACATGCCTTCAGCGGTAGTTATCCTTACATATGTTTACAGTCCACCTGTGCCCCCTTTCCTTGTGTGAAGCCCTTAAATATTTTCCTTGGAATTCAGCAAATCAATTCAGTGGTTAGCAAGAATGAGTACGTCTTTCATCATTCCATGTATCACGGCAGTCTTACTTTGTCATATTGTCGTCTTCTTCTGGCATTTGGGATCAGTACCTGAGTGTCATTATAAAGACCAGACTTGATGTTAGTGGAATTTAAGGATAGAGTGATGTAGGAATTACATGATCAGATCAGATTCACCAGCAATGCACTTTGAAAAGTCCTTGAGCAGTTCTGCTTCTCTTGTGATCGGACTGTTTATACAAACTGTAACTGTTAAGTTTGCTTTCCATTCTCTTCCTCTGGCGCTGTTTTACAACACTATCTGCAGTACAGGACTGCCTTGAAAAACTGTGGTCAGATAGTCTCTAAAAGTTGCATTGCTTTCACATAGAAGAAGATTGACTACACAAATCACACCTTCGCTTCTCGGGATAGCGCTGCAGAACCAGCTGAGTTCCCAAAACTTGATCCTGTTTTTTTCCCAATTTACACTTTTGGCAGTGGTTTTCTCACTTTGCCTCCTCCAGAAGGCTCAAGTCTATGGACTAACAGTGCTACAATTACGCTCGGCCTATAAGCAGAGTATTTCTTGGGTTTTGAAAACCATTTTCAAACAAAAAGCTTCAGTTAATATTTACATGTGCCACTCATATTTGAGGTGATTCTACTGCAGCTGGCAGCATTTCACCAAACTGATCGTTAGCCCCATCGCGATAGGTAGATGAAAAGGGGGATGATTCTTTCTTTTCAAATCGAGTTAGCTTAATGTAATTGAAAAGCCTTCATGCATGCCACAACTTTCTCTGAGCAAGTGCTGATTTCCTACTTTAGCTGGTAGCAATAGCACCTGAAACAAATGAAGGTGGCTGGGACCACGTTAGATGATCGTGGCAGTGAAGACCAGCGCGTACCTCGATACTTCACAGGCGAGTGCAAACCTGCATTCTAACACGCATTCGGCAGCTTTTTGTGTGTTACCCAACACACATGCACGGTGTTTGTTTTTCCTGGTTACCCTGACAGGAAGACAGTGGCAATAAACGTTGTCTGTCTTAAATTTGTTTAACAAGAGCCTGTATCTGGCAATAATCCTCCAAAGAAGGGTTCAGGCTTCCCCCCCCCACATCATCTATTAGAACTGTGCTGTAAGGGCAGGTTTTCAAATCACAGGTATAGGCCAGCTGTTTGTATTTTAACGAATGCTATGGTGGGGGAGTGTTTAGTCATGCAGAGGGTCGCAACAAAACACTTTCAAAGACAAAACAAATATGTAAAACAGACTGCAGCTATGTATTGTACATCCAGCAGCAAGCAATACATGTGTATATAATAACGAAAAAATAAATGTGTTTTTGAATAAGGTTTTAATTTTATGTAGTGCATCTTGACTTTTCGGGTTAAAAAATTAAGTGGGATGGAAACAGGAAAGCACGTTAAGAAAAAGCCCGTGTAAACAGGAGCTGATTTGAGGTAGGCAGCTCGAGAACACGCTTCAAAAACGAATTCCCTGGGCGTTTCCCGGGCACTTCTCTTGCCCGAGGCCCCGGACCGGGGCGCCCGCCGCCGGCGGCCGCCGGTGCGACGCCGGCGATGGGAGCATCAGCGGGAGCTCGCCATCGAACCGGCTTCCCCCGCGCGTCCGCCGTGGTGCCCGCCGGGCCCTGCCGGCCCGGCTCTCCCTGTCGCCCCCAGGACAAACTCCGCGGGCGGCGCGCGCGCTCCCGTGGAGGCCGGGACCCCCGCGGGTGGGAGAGCCCGAAACCGGCGCAGGGGCGCGCGCGAGTGGGTCACACCCGCCCCGCCCGCCGCGGCCGCAGCCCTGTCCCCTCTCCGAGCGCCCGGGGCCGTCAGTCGCCGGTAGCGCATTGGGGCGGGCGCCGGCAGCCAATAGGAGGCAGCGGGCGGCCAATGGGCGGTGCCGGTTCAGAGGTTTAAATGCGCGGCGGCGGGGCTGCGCTGCCTTCCCATCGCTGGTGCGCTGCGTGCCGCTGTCCCATGGCCCTCTGGCTCTCCAGGGTAGGTTCGCGTACGGGATCGGGTGGGGATCGCAGCGGGGTGTCATGCTGCAGGTTGGGGGGCTCGCTGCTTGCGCTAACCTGGAGGGTGGGGGCGGCCCTACCGCGTCCTGCTCCCGCCTTCCCGCCCCCCTGCCCAGAAAAACTCCAGCTGCGCGGACAGAGAGGGGTGCAGCAGGGCAGCGCTCCTGAGTTCTCACACTCACCCCAGTTTCTTCTTGGTGGGGAGGGCGGCGGCGGCGGTGGTGTGTGTGCGCACTTCTCCTGGGGCTCCCCCTCGGTTCCCCCCGGCTCCCCTCGAATCCTCAGGTTTGGGAGGCAGCCGCGCAACCCCCCGGTCCGCATCTATAACCCTCCAGCCTTGGGGGTGCGCGGCCGTGCAGCCCTCCCCGCGGCTCCTCTTCTCCAGCCCACCGGTTTCGGGCGGGGGGCTGAGGGTGCGTGCAACCCTTCCCCGCTTCTCTTCATCCAGCTCTCTGCTTTCGGGGCTGCAGCCGTACGATCTCCCCCGCCAACGTTCCCGCTCGTGGGATGCAGCGTGCAGGCCGGCTGTCCCCCTGTCACAGTGCCGCTGACCGCCCCCCTCTCCCCGCAGCACACCAGCGCGGCGGCCGATGGCACGGCGAAGAGCAGCCAGCTGTCCGCCGCCAAGCGGGGGGCGCCGGTGGCGGCCCCCAAGATGAGGCTGCGCCCCCGCACCGCCCTGGGGGACATCGGCAACCGCGTCGCTGAGCCGAAGATGCGGGCCGCCGCCAGGAAGGTGTTGCAGGGGGGCTGCAGGTGCAGGCCGATCACCAGAGCCGCGCCCGGCACGCCCATGCCCCGCACCTCCGTGCCCTGGATGGTTGCCAGGGGGAGGCTGAAAGCCGCCACCTGGAAGGACGTGGTGCTGCCAGCCCCGGAATCCGAGCCGGAGTCCGAGCCGGAGCCCTCCCAGGTACCGCCCGCGGTCTCCCTGGGGCCGTGCGCCCCCTCCTCAGCCCTGGTCTGAGCCGCCCCTGCCGCGGGGCTGGGCTGAGCCTCACTCGGTGCCCTGAAATAATAGGGGTCGTAAGCCCCCACAGCTCGCCCGCACAGCGGGTTGCTGCGTGTAGCTTGCCCCATGGGAGCCTTTGCTTGGCCCTTCTGGGCTGTGGAGGGGGGTGCTGCCCGCGCTGATCCCAAATTTCCTTGTAGTTGAAGCCTCAGCCTGCAACCCCCATAGAAACATCTAGATATACCCCTTCAGAAGATATGCTGTGTCAAGCTTTTTCTGATGTCTTGCTCGATGTGGAAGATGTAGATGCGGAAGATGATGACCCAAGCCTCTGCAGCAACTATGTGAAGGACATCTACAAGTATCTAAGACACCTTGAGGTTGGTAGGAGTAGGTCAGACCTGCAAGGGGCATCTGCTGACACTTACAGTGAATCTGAGTCATTATAGGCACATCTTGGAGCTGGTATTCACTTTCACCTATGGATTTTCCTGAGGCTTTAATAGCCTAAGTCTAAATCTTCCTGGGGAGCACTAATAAGTGATCCCTCAAGTTAAAATACAAGATTAACCTGAGCTGATAACATACACAGATGCTGGTTGTTAGACCAATCAACTAGTAGTACTAGTACCATGCTCTTTCTAGCCCATCTCTATTACACAAAGAAACCTTGTGCCCTGTGGCCTGCCCCTATGGGCCATACCTGTACTGAGCTCCTTGATAGGCCTTAAGGTGCAATAGAGGCTAAATATTGCAAATGCTTCAGCAAAGTGACTAGATCTATTAGCTCTATTCCTTCCACACAGGAGAATCAACCTGTCAGACCCAAATACCTGGCCGGCCAGGACATCAATGAGAACATGCGAGCCATACTAATAGACTGGCTTGTGCAAGTACAGGTAAAATTCAAGTTCCAGCAGGAGACCTTGTACATGGCAGTTGCTATCATCGACCGCTTCCTGCAGGTGAGTGTCTCTTGCCCAGTGCCAGATAGTGCTTCTCCCCTAAGATAAAGCACAATGAGCACTGATCAGTAACACGGTACATGGTTAGACACGTTACCTTTAACAAAATAGTTGACCAACAAAGGGTATTTGGTGTTGAATTCTATGCACCACATAACCCTCTCAGCTATGAACAGTGATTTGATATACCAAAACTGCTTACTCCTCTCCCTGATTTGATCTCAAAGCCTTCAATACCCCTGCAGATGCCAACAGAGGTAACAGATGATGTACAGTTACTCTGTATATGCCAGTATGAACATCCTGCTATAGAACAAACCTTACACTGGCTACTTTGAAAAGCTGCGTTCTGAGCCAAGTCATTCAGATAAATTTCTACTGCTTCTTATTACAGGACAACACTGTTTCCAGGACGTTGTTGCAGCTGGTTGGTATCACAGCGATGTTCATTGCCAGCAAATACGAAGAGATGTCTATCCCACATATTGGAAACTTTGCCTATATAACTGATAACACTTACACAGAGTTACAAATCCGCCAGATGGAGATGAAGATCCTGCGAGCCCTGGATTTTGGTCTGGGTCGCCCTCTCCCCCCGCACTTCCTGAGGAGGATTTCAAAGATTGCAGAGGTAATGCTGAGAATGGGTGTTACTGTAGGCAGCATCTGGAAAATGCAATACTTGACTGTGGCAGCTTGTTAAAATAGTTCAAAACTTTTGAGTACTGCAACAGGTTAGTGACTGAGCCTGGCTGAGACCTGTCTCCTGTGTAGAAACAGGTCTTGTTTGTCTGCTTTCAGTCATATGAGCCTAACCCACCCACAATCGGAGTTAAAAAGGCTGCCTGGTGCTGCAGGTGACTGCTAGACTGCCATTGAAAAGAGTGGTCCTAGACTATGAGCAGCTCATACTGCGCAGAACTGGTCTGTGATTAAGCCACTTAAGTTTCAAGCCTATAGCTCTGAAAATGTTCGTGAAGGAAGTATTTTTTTCCTGCTTGACTAAACAAAGGCTTGACAGGATGCTCTTGCCTTGGAGATAGCCAATACTCAACTCAGATTTACTGCAGGTGAACTTCGAACAGCACATTCTGGCCAAGTACTTGATGGAGCTGACCATTGTGGATTATGATATGGTTCACTTCCCTCCATCCAAGACTGCAGCGGCTGCTTCCTGTTTGGCTCTGAAGCTCCTCAATGGATGCAAGTGGGTAAGTCATGCTTGTCAGACCTCCTCCTGGTTTGGGGCTCGGTGTGCCTGTGCATCAGCTTAGAAGGCCACTCTGGGCCCAGTGCATGCCTTCTGCATCCCTCATGGTATCTTGGCATGTTCTTGTCTCCCCATGGTCCATTACAAGGGGACAGAAGTAGGGTAGTAACTGTTAACCCACCCCTGTGAGACAGGAGACTGCAATTGCCCAAGCACAACAGAAGACAAAGAACCCAGTGTACTTGGATTGTGCCAGTAGGCTTGTCTAATGACTTCCCTTCCATTCAGGGACCAGCTCTGCAACACTACATGTCTTACACTGAAAGTGACCTTCTCCCAGTTATGCGGCACATAGCAAAGAATGTAATCCTTCTGAATGAGGGCTTTGCCAAGTATGCGGTAAGAATCTCATGGTGCAAGTGGTGAGTACATGTGGTTAAGAGTCGGTACATGGCGCTCTAATGCTGGCTTAGCTGATCCACTGCTGTCAGACTTGGATCAGACCTGCTCACTTCAGCTGAAGATCTCTATCTTGCCAAAGTGGCATGAGCCGGCCATGAACTGGTCTTGTGTGCTAGAATGGGCTTGGCTTGACCACCAAGCCTCAGGTGAACTGGAATAGGGTCATTAACAGGGTAAACTTAATCAAATTTACCTCTCTGCAGGCAATCAGGAACAAATATTCCAACAGCAGCTGTGCCTACATAAGCACCATTCAGCCACTGGACTCCTTGATCTTACGGGATCTGGCCCAACCTCTGATTACAAAGTTGTAACTCCCATGTGAATTGAAGTAGAATGTTGGCACTATGTGCCCCAGATGTTCCCTATTTGCCTGTTTCAGGATTTCAATAAAGCGTTTTTCTCTTTTACTGTGTTCTTGTGGTAGCACATTTGTCTTCCTCCTACAGCTGAGGCATCTCCGTGGAAGCTGTGGACAGCGAGAGGTGTTAGGTGAGCTCTGGGACTAGCCAGAGTGGGGCTGCTGATCCCTGGGGCACGAGCGGTGGCACAGACTCTGCTAAAGCGGTGGTAGAGACGGCCTCTGCCAGATTCGTCAAATTAGAGTGCAGTTCTACTAACTTAACATTTACTTATGGTAGTGTATTTTTTTGTTAATATCAGCTCTACCTCTAGAAGAATACTGGTCAGAGAGCTGTATCTGCCTTCACTTGGAAGTTGATAATTGCTCCTTGCTGTCCTGGTTCCGGCGGGGACAGAGTTAACTCTCCTGCCAGTAGCTGGAGGGGAGGAGTGAGCGGGGGGCTGCGCGGTGTTTAGCTGCGGGCTGGGGTTAAACCACGACATTTGCCTACTGCCCTCCCCATTTTTTTTTTGTCTTTGTTACAAATACTGCTCTTTAGCTGAAAAGTACCCGGGGGCAGGGGGTGCCCGCCTCCCCCTGCTGCCCGCCGCGGGTGACGGGCTCTCCGCTGGGCGGGCCCGGGCGGGGAGGAAGCGCAGCCACTCACCGCTGCCCTTGCGATGGCGTCGGGCCCCTGTGCGGAGCGCGGGCCGCCGCCCAGGCCCACCTCCCCCCCCCCCACCAGCCACCGCCGAGCGCCGAAACGCCGATAGAGAAGAGGAGGCCTAGGATTGGCCGGAAGCGCGAAGGCTGCTGTGGGGCCCCGCCTCAACAGGCAGAAGCAATCGCCGGCCGCGCTGCCGAAGGGCGCGCGCGGGACTTTTGAAGGCGCGGTCATGGAGCCGCTGAAGTGGGAGCCGGGCGCGGCGGCGGCGGCGGTCGAGACCGAGACCGAGGCGGAGGCGAAGGCGAAGGTGGACATCCTCCAGCTGCTCCAGTTAGTGCTGGGGGGGCCGGGGAGCCGCTGGGGCGGCGACTCCGAGCAGGCCGGGGTGGGCGTGAGGGACGGTGGCTGCGGCGGGGCCCCCTCCGCCCTGCTCCCCGGGGCCGCGGCGCGGGCTCTGACCGTTGTGGCTTTGCTTCTGCTCCAGCCTGAGGGACAAGATGAAGCAGCAGCTCATGGATTACAGCACTGCAGCTCATGCGAGTAAGCTTATCCCTGCTCTAGCTCCCCCCAACATCCCCCTGTGCTTCCTCTTAACGGGGAGTTACGGTAATAAAGAATGTGACCTGGCTAATATATATATATATATGTTAAAATTATGTATCGAAAGTGCTCGTTATAACAATGAAATGTTTTTCTTGGCTGAGCATCTCACTGCATTTTCTAGACAGCTTTTGGAGACGTGTTTGAATGCTTACAAAACTGCTGTGTGATTATTGCCCACTGCCCTTTCTCCTCTTGCGTTTTCACTTTAGATCCCTCTGACACGTGATCACGGTTTTCAAGAATCTGATCGCTGGGGCTGAAGTCTTACCAAAAGTCTGCCACAGTGTTTGGCAGCAATACTGATTTAAGGCATTTCTTCTTGTTCCCATTGTGTTTCCGTTGCCTGTGTCCTCTTCCACTGAACCAGCCAGCTGCATATATAGAGCAATGCTGTGAACCAGTTCTGGCATGTCTAAAAAGTGCTAAATGGAAATATTTTAAAGCCTAATTATTCCTCTCATACAGCTGATTGATAGTGTAGTCTCACTAACAGTGGAAGAGATGATAAGGCGTGGAGGTAGGAATAAGAAATACTTCGTTAGTGTAGCCATCAAACTGCTTATCCTTTATGCTCTGTAGATTGTATTAAAAAGTCTCTGTTGTGGGGTTTTTAGTGATGTTCTTTCTCTGCAGGTCAACAAGAAAGTTACGCTGATCATGTCGTCGAAGAAAAGTTTATCACAAAGTATGTCATTGGATAATTTCAAACTTCTGATGTATTTTAAAATGAAGAGGAGGAGGTTTGAGAACGAACTTGGAGGTTCTCTTCTATTTACTCCTTCCTAGTAAATCTCTGGATTAAAGATCAGTACTTTGCAGGAATCTGGTGAAAATAAAGGAAATTAAGAGAAAATATGGGGAAGAAATATTTTACTCGGTTTCCTAATGTAGTTCTGTATCTGATGTGGCTTCTAAATTTGCAGTCCTTCGTGTGATGGCTGGAATTCACTAATGTAGTTCCACGTACTAAAATACTCATGGCCTTAATAATTTATGGTTTATAGGAARAAGTCTTACTTTAGACATGTGGAGAGCAAGTTAAAAATGTGATATTGCTTTTAAATTTTTTGTTATCTTCACTCTGTTTGGGGTTTGTTTGGGTTTTTTTCCTTCAGTGCCACACAAGATTTGGAAAGAGAGATGGAGGAAGTAAAAACCTCTTTCCACAACAAGACATTAGCCTTGCAAAGGTAGAATTTTCTTCCTGTTTATTTGGGGGTTTTCTGTTTGTTTATGTGTGCACACATACATGTGCATGTACATAATTATGATTAAAATAGGATTTCAAAGTGATATGGTGTGTGTTACAAACATGAGAGATTTTAGTACCATTGAACCAGTAGGAATGCAGATGGAGATGCCGTAGAGAACAAAAAAAAAAAAAATTTGAAGTTGAAATGTGTAAACCCAAAGGTTCCTGCAAAATTGTGAAAGTCTGACTGTATAAATCAGTAAACATATTTCTTGGCAGTATTTTACAAATGCCTATGAACAGGTGGAAGTTGATAGTTGTTATACGTCTCCTGTGTTACAGGACTGTTCATTTGAATTCCCACCTTTGCCCAGCTTCCCTTCTGCCAACTCTTGGATTAACGGTGTCCGAGCATGTTTGGCAAGAGAGAAAGGAGTTGTCATTCTCTCGAATAATCATTGATATGCCTTACTTGTCCTGAGAGTTAAGCCCCATTATTTAAGAAGTGTGATATTTAAAAGGTACTGAGTATTTTATATATATAATTCCAATGTGAAAGTGGACATAAATGGAACCTTGGAAATATCTCTTCTGTTGTTTATCTAAATCTGCTTCTCTTGGTTTTTTATCAGTTCTCATCAGTTATGTTTCTTCCCCACACTATGCAGGATGCAAGTTACGGCTGCCCTGAGAAACAAAATGAAGCAAAATGATGATGACTCACGGTAAGGTGTTCTTGATGGCTAGAAAGGAATTGACTTTACACAGTTTAAGGTGACACATTTCTACATTACTTCATTGTACCTTTTTTAAAAGCAAGCTTCCTTCTTCTAGTTTTGACTGAATGATGTACAGTCCACCTTCTGGCTAGAATCAGCATGATCAGACCTCTTATACCCAGGGTGGATTTACATTTGGGATCTGAATTAGCCAACCTTTGATTACAGCGATCATAATTTTTCATTCACTAGTGAGAACTGTTTGTAGTTAACAGTTTTTTGTCTTCAATGCATGAGTTACCTTCATTTATAATAGCTGAGCACATACTACAGGCTTGTAACAGAGCCTTGCCTCTGCTTTGCTGCCTTCATTAATTAATCGTATAGGAGCTTAATGTCTTTGAAAAAGAACTGAAAGTTTCAAACATGTTTAAAATTAGCTTTTCATTTCCTGCCCAATATTAATGGGTGCACGCATATGAAGTGTAATATGAGAAATTTAATTTCTGTCAGAAATACAGCTGAAAACATTGCATCTCCATGGTGTCCCTGCTACATGCCAGAGTTCAGGAGCTTCAATTGTTAGCCATTCTCAGGTGGCTAGGCTTCCTTGATGTCTTCCAAGCGCTATGATTTGAAATATTAGACAGACTTAACTGAAACATCAGGGAAACTGAGAGGGGAAATAAGGGGACTATTTGGTCCCTACAACAATACTTAGTATAGTAGCTGTAAAAAAGAAAGGGTGAAGTTTGTAGGAAAAAAAAAAAAAAATAAGAAAAAAAAAAGTATGCTTTATTTTGGTGTTAGGAGAAATGGGGATTTTTTTTGTTTAATCCAAATAACCTTGATTAAAACATTTATGCTGCTGTCTCATATTAATGGTCTTAAGGTGTGCAACTGTGTTTCCTTCCTTAGACTGATCCTGGAAACTGTGAAACACATAGTAGCGCTCAGCCAGGCAGTACTTGAACATCACCAGGTAAGCGGCAGTTGTAGCTTCTGTTGCAGTTGTGCGGGTTAACCAACCTCAACATGGGCAGGAGCGCAATTTGAAAGTAACAGATTGCACAAGTCATTTGAAGCTAAATATGTGGCCTAAAGGGTGCAGTTTCTACTGGTGTTAAAATTACTGAAATCATTAAGTAAAGTGAGTATGTAAGAAAGTCTGCTTCTAGAGCTGCCTTTAACTGCTTTTGTGGATTGAATTAGCACCTTTCAATATTTTTTGGAGCCAAGAGTCTAGGAAATACTTTTTTTTTTTTTTCCCAGCAAACACGTGAGAAGGAACAGAATTTGATTGACATTAAAAGGAAAAGACACTGTAAGTGTGTTAGTTATATGGACTTTGTTTTATATTTGAATGTACAGTTCATATTTGAAAGTTATTCTTGTAGCAATATTAATTTACATCTGAAGTAACTGCAAAACTTAAAACAGTTATTAAACTTGCGGAAAGAGTAGGAACCCCTCTAAAAATGAGCTGGTGTGTTGTCTATTTGAGCATGAGACTGACATATTAGAATGAGAGATGCAAGAAGATACTCAAAAAGAATGTGGTGGTGTTTCATTATTTAGTGTAAGCTCCCCAGAAAAGTAGACATCATTTAGTAATTTAAATCAGTCCTACAACACCTAAAGGATTTTTTTTTATCAGACCGCACTTTTTTGAAATGTTTGTAGAATAGGGGAGGGGATTTACTTACAAAGAACTCTTGTAATAGTATATTATGTTGGTATTCAGTAGGCTTGTTAGAGTGGGTCAAATTTAGGTGTGAAGTCAATCTTCAGACCTTACTAAGGGAAATGTTTTTTGAATGCTCCTACTGTCATATGACCAGGTTTGCCAACAGCTTTAACAACTATTGTTTGTTTCATGCATAGGAAGTGGTGTATATGTTGACAGTAATGAACAAACACAATGAAATATCTGTCTTCACAGGAAAAATGAGCATCCCTAGTATCTTCGGAAATAAGGAAAGGAATGCTGTGTCAGCATTCTTTCAATGTATGAACTGTCCCTAAATGGTTTTATGCAGTCAAGTTTTTAGCCTGGTTTCCTATAAAAAACTAGTGATATTCACTGGTGTTGTCCCTCTGTCCCTTGTATGACTTTGGAATTTGATTTTGATCAAATTTGAAAAAGGGGAAAAGGTCGTAAACATCTCTGACTATAAAAGTTGTGACAACTGAAGGTGGGGTGGAGGACAGATGTTCAAATTACGGTCCATGTCTGATGGAAATGCAGACAGCATACACAGTACTTTCTGTTTTGCTAGCAGCCAAGGAACCAATCGATGTACTTTTGACACCAGGTAGCCACAACACGTGTTGCCTCTTGTGTGAAAGGAATATCTTGAGGTATATTGGAGGGAAGGGATGGAGTGTGAAGTTAGGGTTATTGCAGTGGCAGTGCCTTAGAAGTCTGTGAGGAAAAATGCACATCTTTAGTTCTATTGCTCACCTAGCTACTTCTTAATGCTTTGTTTTCCTACTAATGCAACAGCACTAAAAAAAGCCGCAGGACAGAAACTGCTGCAAACTCATACCATGATGATAAAACAAAAGGAGGAAGAAGCAAGTGTGATAGCGAGCAAAATGCTGGAGAAATTATGTAATAAATTACAAAAAGAAAGAGAGAGGACTGCAATACTTCAAAGTGTTTTCCAGGTAATGTGTTAAAAGCAAGTTTGCAGTTTTGCATTACAGTCAAGATAACATAGTGCATGGTAAATGTAGCTTCAAACAAAATCGTGTTTTCTAAAAACTTTAAGTAATGATGGTAATAGAAAAACTGCTGTATGAAAGGAAAACTTTATTGCTTTAAACGCTAAAAGCACGAAATTGTCACAAACTTCTTTGGAATAATTATTTATGGAGTTTAGAGACAGTCTATCAACCTAGCTTTATTCCTTTGTTTCTCTTAAAGGTACAAAAATAATGCATTTTCTCAGACAATGTCTGTCACAGCAATTGCTGTATTACCTTACAGTGAGAGTCATTCCTACACCCCACCAAATCAGTTCCCCCACCTCATGGTTAGGAAAAATAAGTAGGTTTTAATCCCATGATACCAGTGAGCCAGACTGCTGCTCCTCAGTCCGCCCCTTCTGACCACATGCACTTCTCTGTTTGTGTTGCCCGCTGCAGCCTTGTGAAAAGCTTGGCCTGCAGCCACGGCCAGTCTCCAAATACTTTCAGTGGTGTAGCCTTCAACCTTTTGCTTACCCACATATCAGATGCTGCTGACTTGTCTCTATCCATGCAGCTGGCTGGCAGGCAGGTCATCTGGAGTGTGGAGTCACGCAAAGTGAGGAAGAAAACCTCAAGATTGGGGATAGGGTGGAAGAGCCTCCTGCAGCATCATGTGCTCAGAGGGGCTCTGCTAAAGATCACGTATGCTGTGCTGCAGTCTGGTACTTTGCCTCTCACTATGTGACTTGCCCTGGCTTCCTTCGCCTGGCCCCACAGATCAGTGACTTAAGTACAAAGATGGGAGGCACAGTGAACAGTAAACTCCAATTGCAGCGCTCTTGGGTTTATCTGCAAACGGGTTATGAAATCCCAGTTAAGCACACAGAAAGCTTATTTAAAAAAATTTGTACTGGGGCAAAGAGATAACATATTGGAGGGCTCAGGTAGAAGACAGGATATAACCATGCTGTGAATTTGCATGATCAGAAGAATTTCAAGGACAGAAAAAGAGCATTATATGTCTACTAGTAGTTTGCATGGATAACAATGTTACATCTTAAATTGAGAAGGAGAAATTAAACGTTTTAGTGGGTTTTAGATTAGATCCCTAGAATTATCTTCTGGTTTTATATTCCTGAAATTTTCTGAGCCGTACGTAGAGCAAATCTTTGCTTAAATTTAATAATTCCCATTTTCAATCCAGAATGGCAGGATGAGAATGTTAACTGTGTTATCTTGTGTTTGAGGCAAACTTTTTCATGTGGTTTTTAAAAAAAAAAAAAAAAAATCCTCTAAATTCCTGTGTTTAAAATAGGGATGGTGTGCAAGCACCTCCAGGAAATTTAAAGCACCACTTTTTTTTTTGCCTATGTATTGACAATGGGATCTAAAATGATACTTCCCTTTCTCCTCTTTCCCCCCATCCCACCTACTTCAAACACTGCTGTGAATTTCAAGGGCTTCCAAGTTAAAAATCAAAAAACAGACAGCTTTTGAGAGATTTCACTAGGAATAATCCTTTTTAAAGGCTTTTTTTAACCAATAATCTTTCTTTCTCATAGAATGTCGTAATTGGAAGCAGAGTTAACTGGGCAGAAGATCCGTCTTTAAGGGCAATTGTTCTACAGCTTGAAAAAAATGTCTATTTTCTGTGAGTCAGGAAAAGCAGTGCTTATTTTATACAGTGTGTATAGTAAATGTACTAAACTTGATAGATTAATATGCATTGTGAAAGAACATTTTACAAATTTGAAAATTTAGCCTTTCTGGAAGTTGTTATTCTCTCTAGAGACTCAGAACATGGCCATGCACTCTTTTTGAAGAGTCGCATGCACGTACTGCTGGTTCCACGGGCAGCAGCAGGTTGCAGAGCCCAGACAGGATGCATGACCCTGTGCTGCCCCTGTAGAAAGCCCAAACTGGAGAACTTAGTTGAGTTAGTCTTTGGGATTTTCTTTATTAAAGCATTATGTATAATTTTAAAGACTGAAAATTTTATACTTTTAATTGTAACAGCCGCTTGTGACTATGTTACATGCTGATCAGTTAAGCAGAGCATTCAGCAGTAGAGGCAACCTGTAGATGCCGTCCCATGTAGCAAAATGGCAAGGCTAGGGAAAATGCAAGTAAAATGCATGATGTGGCTTCATGCTATTGACTACGCAGCTAAGCAGTACTTTAAGTATATTTTTTAATTTACAATTGAGTTCTTGTTTTATGTTTGAAGAAAATTGACCAAGGCATCACGTCACATTAAAAGATTGTGACTTTTAAGTTTTTAAGTTAACATCGGCTTTTAAATGGCGGATTGGACGGGTCTTGATCGAATACAAATAAAACGCAGGCTTACTTGAAGCGGTTTTGTGTGTTTTTTACTTTTAATGCCTTGCCCCTGTGTTTTGTTGTATTTGTATTTTGGCACAGCCCTACCGCCGGGCCACGCCCACTGTGGGCGTGGCCCGGCGCTGCCCCTCAGGCGCGGGCGGTGGGGCGCGGCGCGGCGGCGGGGGGGGTCACCATGGGCAGTAAGATGGCGGCCGCCAGTAGGGTCGTTCAGGTAACGGTGCTCGGCGTGCGGCCCGGGGCGGGGGGCGGGTGCGGCTGGGGCCGGGAGCCCGACTCGGGCGGCGGGGCTCGCCTGGCGTGCGGCCGCCGGGGCCTGAGGCGCCGCCGGGGAGGCCGGTGTCCTTGGCGCGGGGGAGGAGGCGTGTGGTGGGGCCTGCCCGGTGTCGCCGGTCRGTTGATGCCGGTGCGTGGTTCTCTGCTACCAAAGGATGCTGCGGGGCAGCCCGCACCCTTCTGCGCGCTGTTCAAGAGGGGAGGGCGCCAGCCGGCGGCTTCTTTCCAAGCCATCCCTCCTCAAGGTGAAGGTGAGAGCTGGAGTCTTCTTCAGAAGACACGTTTCAAAAATAAGCTGTGTGGCTTCGACTACCAAGCTTTAGAATTTATAGGTTTTTTTCTTAACGGAACTTGTCAATCCCGGCCAGCCACCTGAACTAGTACGTAAAGGCAGAGCACAGCTAGCAATGCCATGTGCTGAAACTTTGTAATTGCATTTATACAACTGTGGTAGCTGTTTCTGCACACACACACACACACACACACACCGATTGCTGTGAGAAAAGGAAGAGAAAGCTTTTTCCTGCTCAGGACACGTTAGGGTGGAGGAATGCCTTTAAAGGTGAAATTTCTCCATGGGTGAACGTAGAACGTTAATAGGTAGTAAGTTTGTCAGAGTGGTGGTACAGAAAACAGTGGTGTAGAAGTGGTTGTTTAATACGTTGTATGTTCCATTTTATTATTGTGAAGGTAATGTGTGTCTAGAAATGTATTTTACTCTCCCTGTTTCTCCTACTACCTTGCCTTGTTCTAGGTAGTCAAGCCGCATACTCCATTAATTAAGTTTCCGGACAGAAAAAGTAGTCCCAGACCTAAAAGTAAGTTATTTAATCACTACATACAAACTTGCGCCACCTTTCTTTGCATTAACTGTTTTATATAAGAACCAGCACACAATTTTTCTGCTTCAACTACGTGACTCAACTGATTTTGAGCAGGGTTTCGTAAACATAGTTGTTCTAGTTTGAAGGCAACTCTTTGACTCTTCAGACTCTATGCGTATGAACTGTGGGAATACACATAATACACGCGTGTCTTTATTTCTTGGTCAAGGCAGATTCACAAAGATTGACAGTGTTGTTTTTCTACTTGTATATAAAGTCCCATTTTTCCAAATACTGATATTTGCCTGAAATGATTGTACCCAAGTCAGTTTGAGGCAGCTTCAGGTATTCAGAGATATTTGCAGAAGTGATGTTGCATTTTCCTCATCTTTTCTTAGTTAGAGTGTACGATGTCTGTGGTATTTAAAACCCTGATTATAGCTGGGAGAGCCATCCCACTGTACATTTTAAAAAGTGTTTCCTTGTGCTACTAATTAATGCTGAGAAAAAATTAATTCCATTGCAATCTTTAACGTTAATTTTTATACCTATAGCTGTGTTGATATTTATAGGATTCCCAATACTGTTACATTTAGGCATCAAAGTTACATGAGTGATATGTTGTTTTAATATTCCTGTTGAGTCAGCAAAGTATTTGAAATTAAAGTAGGAGACATCTTAAGAAGTGCTGTTCTGTTATTCTCACTTGTTTAGAAATTATACCATACTGCATTATTTGTCACAGCACTATCACGTTTGTGATTTAGCTTTAAGTTTAGTTTATCGATTAACATTATTAAAGTATCTACAGTGCACATCAATGCCACTTCTAACTTACCTGTGAAGTCTTCAGGAACTGTTTTCTGCGATAATTTTCTGTAAGAATTCTGCATGTTGTGCACAATTCAGCCAAATGCACCACCTCTCATGCCAGTGAACTGCTTTCTCAAAGGCTTGAAAATGTGTTACTTAGCTCTTGTTTATCTCTGTGTCAGAAGACTTTTGTGACTAGATCTTTTAAGTATGTTAGACTTCTCTACCTTAATCAGATTGTTGTCTCATAAGTAAATTGCAATCTACCTCATCTTGCTTGAACACTGTAGCAATAACTGCGTTTCACTGTACCAGACTGTTGCTTCTACATTGCCGAACAGAGCTCTGCAGATCAAGACTACACTTCTAGGGACGTGGGTGCTTGAAAGGCCAGCCAAATTCTTTTACCATATTACTACTGCAACATGATGGTCCCAAACAGGGAAGGGAAGAATGTAGTAGAGGCTGTATCTGAGCTAAAGCAACAGCAGTATTAAGTCTGGTACTTTTGAGTCTTGACTTCTGATGTTTTTAATTGGCTAATGCATCTACTCCAGCTACACTTCAGACTTTGAAACATACAATAGAGGAAAATCCTTGGCAAATCTCTAGAGATTTTTGTGGTGTATGAAACAAACTTGGAGAAACCGTTTCTTGTTTCATCTTCTATAAGGTTTGTTATTTCTTGAAACAAAAATACTTTGCCCCCTGTTCAGAATATGCTCCTGATGGGCTCTCTTCTGCCTTGCTCTGTTTGGGGCCTTCCATTGTTCCTGAGCCACCTGATCAACTTGGGGCTTTCAGACATAGTCTTCTGACTGAGAATTTCTGAATATGCCTCTCAATGGTGGCTTTTTTTGTTTTTTACCAGTGGTGATTTGATCATAGAATCATAGAATCATAGAATCATTAAGGTTGGAAAAGACCTCTAAAATCATCGAGTCCAACCATCAACCCAGTACCCATGCCCACTAAACCATGTCCCGAAGCACCTCATCCACACATTTTTTGAACACCTCCAGGGATGGTGACTCCACCACTTTCCTGGGCAGCCTGTTCCAATGCCTGACTACCCTTTCAGTGAAGAAATTTTTCCTAATATCCAATCTAAACCTCCCCTGGCGCAACTGATTGCCTTGCTGCAGGTGTTTGATGTCCCAATCCTGCCATTGACTCAGACTCACTATGGCTAAAACTGGCTTCTCGCCTTTGTCCTCACTGATCTTGTTGGAGGCAGGAGGAAGAGAGGCAGGCAACGCTGCGGTATTTTAACTCCTCGCATTCTTTGACTTACCCGGTCTTGACGCTGCTTACTTTATATAGTCCCTCTGTCCCAGCTATTTGGATGTTGCATTTGTCTTGCTCATTTCTCACCAGCACTGAGAGGGACTTCCTGTGGAAGCATTCTGCTTTATCAGGTGTTTTAACCTTCTATATGGAGGTCTGAGTGCTTATGAAGTAAACATATCGCTGTGAGACCCCGTCCTGCCTGGTGGGGTAATTGTGTACTTCCGTTGTAAAATCAGCCATGGTGGGACAGGCCTAAGGTTCAGAATGCTAACTTTGACAACACTGCCCTTTTGTCATCTGTTCTCCTATCTTCAAACTCAAGGCGCCTTCTCAAATGTGACTTCCTTAAGCCTAGCTCCTGGCCCTCACCTGTAAATTGCTTTATGCGCTCCTTGGTCTTGCATTTCATTAATATTGATTACTGATGCCTGATACTTGGTGGTCATTCTGCACATCATTATCTAAATCTGATATGATGCCATATTGTAATATTAAAAATGGGTACAACACTGCATTGCATGTTGTGGTGTGTCATAGTTGTGAGCTTTATCTTTCTGTCAGGCTCTAACTCTTTTTCACTTGTCTGTCTTTACAGTCACAGTAAACAAAAAACATCATTTCAGTGGATCTTACTTATTTATCTTAGTTTTTTCTACATAATTGCCTCCACACACACATTTATGATACTTTGTGCTTTTTCTGTAAGTACAGCTTCACAGTGAAAAAGCCTTTGTTAGGATATATGCTGATTTATCTTCTGTTTCCACATCAGTATTTCTGCCACTCAAACATGCTTGCTTTCACTGTCAGAATTTTTTCACTATGCTATTGATATATTTAACAACAATAAAAACAGGTTGTGGGAAGTAGGGTGTCTTAATTCTTTTAAGTGTTTGTTACAATGAAGAAAATGGTCAATAACTGCTAACTTTTATTGGCTGCTGATTAATTAATTTTACAGTCTTGTTATATTTCTGTAAATGGTTTTGCAATCTGGGTTTCAGTACAGGAATCTCTACAAGCAAGTGTGCCATCTCTCCATGCTTCGGAAGCACAGGAGTCTGTAGGAGGCAGATCACCGGCATTTCAAAATATTTCACCTCTTAGTAGAGTACAAGGTACTCCAGACACCTCTGAATTAGCAAGAACCTTACCTCAGAAATACAGAAGGAAACTTATGTCAGATGAAGAGATTGAATATATTCAAGTAAGTTTCACTTACTGGTGTGTATTGTCTGTATCTACCTAGCATTTAGCTTATTTCTACACCTTCTTCAAAGTTGCAAATATGGTATTGCATTGTAATTCTTGGTAAGGGTGCGCTCCCGGCTTTCATAGCTTTGATGCACAATACCCAAACTACAAATTCTTAATACACAAGGTACCTAACTCTCACTAATTAGTAGCTTGCGGTATCACTGAGTAGAGAGATACGGACTTTGACATGCAGATAGCTAGCGATAGTCATAGCCTACGTTAATCACCATCACTATCAGTTTTGTAACAGCTGTTTAATGTGTAATTTGAATGTGCAGGATAGGAGCACAGGAGTCTTAGACCAGCAAAGGCTATTACCAGGTGATTGAAGTCCAAAATATTTCTCAAACTAGTTTTTATAAGTTATTTATTAGTAACTTAACTCTTGTGTTTCTAGTAGTGAAAATACTTTATTTCTGCAATATTTGCGAATAGGGCATTGTACATGAAAGGCAAAAAAACCCTGCTTTTGTTCTGTAACAATTCTCATCTGTAAACACTGTAAACACAAAATTTGAAGAACTTGTGAGAAGGGTGTGAGTTTGAAATGAAAAGGCACTTGCATAGCTTTGTTAAATGATAAGGACACCTACAGTGTAATCATGTTAGTAGAGGAAATCAGTTTTCCTGCATGTTTGTGGGTAATGTATTATAATTAGAAATAAAATTAGTTATTTCCCATAGTAGTACACTTCTTGACCTCTAGCATAAATTTTCTAATGATGAGGTAAGTGTAAAATAATTTTGTTGGCAAAATAATTAATACCTTTCTGATTTCTCATAAAGATTGTAATGGCTCACCTTGGCTTTGTTTTTACTTTGCACTTTGGAATTTGGGCAGTGAAGATAACTCTAAATCTTGTGTTCACTACTGCTGTGTTTGTCAGACCTTTCTAAAGTGAGTAAGAGTCGGCCTTCTTCAGTGTGGGAGGAGTGGAAGCAGCTGTAATTGTAGCTTGCAGGTGTTGATCTTTTTGTATTTTCCCCTGAAAAAAATGGAGCTGTTACTGGTAGATGCTGATATTTGACACTGTGCATGTTCTCATGTGGATTAAAAATCAGTGTATAAATCAGAAATTAAAACTAGAACTCTGTTAGTCTGTAACGGTGCAATAGAAGATTTGATCTCCATTTCCCATTCTTTTAGAGGAATATATTTAACTGTCTGCTTTTCTTTTACAGCGTGGAGGCCCAGAGTAAGTATGGACGGTAGTTCATTGGCCGCTGTGGAAGGATGAAGTATTGTGTTGACAATAAAGGCATTTCCTTAATATTATAAATCATTGGATACTAATAACTTCAATAAAAACCCGTATGAAGGGTGAGAAGGTTGACGCAACACGCTGTATCTTAATTTGTGATTGAGAAGGGTTTTCTGTTGATGGCTAACTAGCAATTAAATATACTTGATGTCCACACCATTAAAGTATTTTTCTAATTAGCCATTTGCAAACTTGAGAGTAGAACTGAGTCATTTTATTTCTCAACATAGAAAGATTCAGATGTCTCATCAGGAGCGGCTGTATGGCAGGCAAGGGACGCTGAAGTGTTCTCGGAGGTTACCGAGGCACTGCGGTTGTTTCAGTAGTTACAGGCTTCGGTGGGGCAGTGGCGTGGCAGCCGTTTCCCCCGAGTTTCAGCGCGGAGGTTGGCAGCACAATGAAAACAGGTTCTTCCGGGGCAAGTTCAATCGTTAGCTCTTCCGGCAGAGAGCCCTCCGGGTCCGGTTGGGGTTACAAGTCCGCAGCGTGCCGGATCCGAAGGCTCCGTTTTCACTAAGACGGTAGCGTGGGGGCTTCACCTGCGGCCTCACCTACGGCCTTCGACGCGCAGCGGGACGCGAGCCAGAGGGCCGCCCGGGCGCCTGCAGCCCGGGGCCGGGGGCCGTGCCCGCCCCGCCCCGGGGGCGGTCGCGCCC
>JASVER010000041.1:5703730-5735865 GCA_030449065.1 Oceanodroma leucorhoa | reverse complement strand
GCCTGGGGGGCCGGAAGCGGCGGGGAGCGCGGCGCCGGCAGTGTTAAAGCCCCGTCGCCGGCCTCGCCGCTCCTCCGCCAGCCCCCACCCCCAGGCCTCCCCGGTGGTGGCGATGGCCGCACGAGCGCGCGCCAAGCGCTACGAGAAGCTCGACTTCTTGGGGGAGGGGCAGGTGAGCGGCCGTTGGGGCGCGGCGGGGGGCGGAAGGTGTGTGTGGGAGCCCCTCTCGGCTGCCCCCGGCCCGGCAGGTGCGGGGGTCCCCTCCGAGGGGCCGGCCAGGCCCGGCCGCTCTGTGGGGGGCGGTCAGGCGGCCCCGGTGAGGGCGCTCTTGTGACTGGAGGGCGCGGGGCTGCCCGCGGCCCCGGGGCTGCCTGCAGCCGGGCCTGGCGCCGGTCTCGCCGTCCGCGCGGCGGCGGGGCCCCGCTGCAAGGCGGGGGGGTGCCGCGGGTATAGGGCGAGAGGGGAGGCGGCTGGGGAGGCGCGTTGTCCCCCGGCAGCGCGCTGACAGCGGGGTTTCACGGCCCCCTCCCGGGGGAAGGCCCTGGCGCCGGCAGCTCTCCAGCCTGAGGAGCTGGGCCCGGGGAGCCCCTGAGAAGGCAGCCTTGCGGCGTGTCTGCCCCGGTAGTCACGCGAGCCTCTCTTTCTCCTTAGTTTGCTACTGTCTATAAGGCGAAGGATAAGAACAGCAACCGAATCGTGGCTATTAAAAAGGTGAGTGTCAGAATATTTTCCCATTGTCGATCAAGCGTCTGGTTGCTCTTGACCTGCCTAATGATTTTCTTTTTGACCTATTTGACTTTTTGACTTAATGGGTAATGGGGGAATATTTTTGGTTTTAGAGTGTTTTGTTTAAATGATCTACTCAATCTGTCTTTAATGCCTGCCCCCCCCCCTCCCCACCCGCAGAAGAGAGACTAGCTTCACTCTTACTACATTTCTGAGTTTCTGAGGGGTTACCTGTCTGTAACTTGAAACTTCGGTTATTAGCTTTATTTAAAAAAACCCCCACACATTTCCAAACTTCAGACTTTATTAGTCCTTGATAGTGGCTTCTTTTTTCAGTCTGTCCTCCTGCTGTGCCCCATTTCCTTCAGTCCAGGAATGTTACTCCTGATTAAGTTCTTTAGAGTTGATGGTAGTTTTTTGGCAAAATTTGACAAAAGTGATCTTAGATCTGCAACTTACCTGTTTGAATACAAATGTTGAAAATGTTGATGTTGTCATGAAGTGTTTCACTTCATACTATCTGAAGAGATTGCAGGAAGTTTTTGTATTAAAAACAGGTGATTAGCTGTGCTTTGGAGGGATGAAAAATGCACATTACAGTGCTTTGATTAGTTAAAGAGCCTTCTTTACTAGGCAAGTTGAACCATATCAATAGTAAGTAATTTTGTTTGATACACTAATAATACTTTTCCTGTATGATTGCTACTAGTAGCACCTGTTGTGAAAAGCATTCTTGTTTTATCAGAATGTTTTCTTAACTTTTATCATCTGGAAATATCAATGGAGGGATTCTGGACTTGTAAATTTCAGGGCAGTAGATGATTGAAATAGAAGGACTTTAAGCCAGCCCAGGTTTACAGAATATGCTAATTTTATCAGAATCATTCCAAAACTACTGTGAATTACTTTGCCCTCCTTTCTCCCTGGGGAGAAGCTCGTTAGTGGTATAATAAAGCTTCGTGGCTACAAAGCATTTTATGGTGCCAGTTTGCATTATGTCTGTTTTCAGTGCCATCATGACTATTTTTAAGCTTTTATAAAAACTAATGCTGTGGAGACAATTATTTTTTTAAGGAAGAAAAAAAAAATACTAACTGGTAAAGTGCTTCATGGTACTGAAACTCATTCTGTCTTAGAAGAGTAATACTAAAGAATGTATCCCCTACTGTTGGAGCAGATGGTTTAACCTTATATGATATGAAACATTTCTTTTCAGATTAAACTGGGACATAGATCAGAAGCTAAAGATGGTGAGTTTTAAAACAAATTCATGCTGCAGGAGCTGTGCTTTGTTTGCTTTGGTTTTGTCAGTTGGTATGTTAATTTCCCACACTATAACTTGGCTGAGAAAAATGAGCTCAACTGTCAGTGTAAGGCTTAGTAGAGGATTGCTTCTCAAACTGCAGGGACAGAAAAAAGCAGCGGAGATATCTGCATGCATAGTATATGTCTAAACATGAGTATATAACCGCTTAGCTTCTCTATTTAAGTGGAATACAAACATGAATATAGCATAGAATAATAATCTTTACAGCACTGAGTTTAGAATACCTTTTTGTGTTGATGCATCTTTGTGCCTTAAATATTTAAGACAGGTGAGAGTATTTATCTCTGTTTTCAGATGTTTCTTTTGTTCTATTTTTGTGATTTATGCTGAGACAAAAGTTGATAAAAACAATATCTTAAAACTCTTGTCTCTCTGTGGGTTTGTTTTATGTTGATAAATCAGTTCTATAGAGCAGTGTCTTCTGATCATGTGCTCTGACCAGCCACGTGCCTTTAGGCATGGATATTGCAAGTGAAAACCCAATAATCCTGATCTTCTCTTGTAGCCTGTGTGGTGCAGTAGAATTTTGTATGTCTGTAGGCTGCCATCCTTCAGAGATCCTGCATCAGGTTAACAGCTTTTCAGTGCAGAATCTTTGCTCTCAAATCTCCAATTCTGTTCTAAGGGAAGAATTTTTAAAGAGAAACTGAGCACTCATTCCAGAGTCTCACAGTTGAGCCGACTGCCAGAGAATTGTGATCCACCTGGCCCTCAGCAGACTAATGTCCTTTAAGGACAGTCATTACTTTTTGGTCTATACAATGTCTAGCTATAGTTCGAAGATGTAATTAGATTAAAAATAATGATCACGTCTGGTTTCCCTGTGTTATCTGATAACCTGGCATACTTTTTTTTTTAATCTAAGGCTTTGCCCACCCAAAAGCAGCCATTGTCGACTTGATTCCAAAATAGATAATTAAAATAGGCAAAGCAGGAGTGTAAAGGAATCCATGTAGTTTTGCCCAAAACTTTGCTAGATTTTTGTGTTGAACCATATCCCAGGTTTTAGGAGAACACTGTTTTTCAGCTCATGCGCAGCTGAAACTTCCTGCACAACATACCACAGGAGCATTTGCTTGCCAGTCAGTTTTTGTACGAGCCATACATTCCAGCATTTTTGAAGGAGGAATTGTTACCCTGCAGGAACCATGGTTTGATGCAGTGCAGTCAGTGTGACTGCCAAAGTGCAGCATTCCTCTCACCGTCCCCCACCCAGTTTTTCCTCTATAAAATCTGGCTATTAAAGGATTCAAGCAAGGGTGAGCAGGTTTTGACCACTGTACCTTTTATGCCACAGCATGAATATAGAAAAACAACTGTGCCTTGCCTTATTAAGTAATGCTATGTCAAGATATATTCATGGGGTTTGTCAGTGTGCCTCCCTCTGGAAGTGAGACACATTGAATAATTGATATTTGCAAGATGCAACTTTTTTTTAAAATAAAAGCTTACAATACACTGAAAAAGGTGATTTTTTTCTAGACTTTTGCTAGAACTTTCCCCTTCTGCCAAAAGGGAGATATGTTGCTTCATAATCTAAATCTGATTACTGTGGTGTAGAATTTATTTGCTGTGGAAGGAAGTGTGCGTCCGCTTTTATTCTGCAGCAATCTACTTATCTATAGCAAAGTACTTGTTATGTAACAAATTGTTGAGTGGTGAGAAAGTACTTTGTGGCAGTAAATCCTTAGTGAGTAACAGAATGAGAGATTCAATTTTGTTCTGTCTCTCTTTTTTTTTTTTTTTTTTTTTTCCTTTTCTCCAATGTAGGAATCAACAGAACAGCCCTCAGGGAGATAAAACTGTTACAGGAGCTAAGCCATCCGAATATTATTGGTGTAAGTAAAATGAATGCTATTTCTAGAATCAGTCCTCAAATACTTTTGGTACCGGTTCAAAATGAAATTTAAAATTAGTTGGGTCATGGAGTTGCTACTTAATTTTATTTGAGCTATTTTTTCCAGCCCAAAATGGGCAGTAAAACAATTGTTGTGGCAAAACACCTATTTCAATAACAAAGACAAAGTAGTTTCTTTTGAAATGCTCTTACTTTTTAGCCTGGTGCTGTGTGGATATTAATGGTGGGGAGAATTGTGGAAGTTTGGATTACCTGATTTTGCATCTCTCTGACAGACTGGCAAATGAGTACAGTGCTGAATTTACCTGATTGTTTGCTTCACATGGAACTGGCGATAGCCAAAAGCAGGCTTTTGTAAGCAATGGTAAAGTGGGATTCATGTAGCTCATTAGGTTTTAGTGCTGATCTCTAAAACCTCTGTTGGAAGGAGTAAACCCTGTATCTTTTCTGTTGCATTTAGGCAGACTTCCAGCTACAGATACCCAGCTGGAGCTAAAGATATTCTAAAATTAGCTAATAGTGATAATTTGAAGGTCTGCCATAAATATTAGACCAAATATGAATTTTTCCAGATATTTTGTTTAATTAGTAACACTTCTTCAGAGTGGAAACACGGTTCTCTTCTGGATTGTGAACTTACTTTCAAAGTGGTTGCTTTAGCTATCAAAATTAGAGAATGTGCAGTGAAAGACAACTAAAATGACAAAGGGATTGAGCATCTTCTATATGAAAAAGTCTGGGATCCCTCACTCTGAAAAGGATAAGGCTGGGAATGGAGAGGTCTACAAAACTGACGTCGTAGGTAAAGTGCACGCAGAACTGATATTTGCAAAACCCCACAGTGCTAAAAATAAGAGATGTGTTTAAAACATATTTACATCGGGGGTGGTGAGGGTGGAAATTGTACTACTTGACACTGTGTAGTGAATTTCTCAAATGTGTTGCCATGGGCATTGTAGAAGCAGATACCATCAGCAGTTCAGGAAGGAATTAGACAAATTTATGATTAGAAGGTCCATAAGCAAGTACTAAAGGCAATAGATGAGGTTGTACCCCTCTTAGCAGTCCTGACAAAACTGTTGTGTATGTTGGAAGTGGAAGAGGCATGAATTACAAAAAGTGGCCAAGCCTGTAGGCTCACCTGCATAGTATCTCCTGTTACCATGGTTTCTGCAGAGGAAGGGCATGAGCACAGTCACTGCTGTTATGAACTACGCAAATGACTACCTTGCAATTGGGTAATTTGTGTGGTCATCATACTGAGACTGCAAGGAATAAGCCACACCATGGAGAGCATATCTTCCTGATCTTGAGGGTAGAATACCAGGCTAGATGATCTTTTGTTCTTACTCAGCATCATGCTTGTTTTATCTCAAATTAGAAGCTGATTCTATCGTTATACAGCTTCATCCTAAGAAAGGGCCATTTGAATATTCTCCAAAGAGTTTTATTGATCCTAGAAAGCTTGCTACGGAGACATATACATGCCTACGAATATCTTTGAAAGGAAGTTAATAAGCCCAACACTTAGAATGCGTAAATACTGCATGCTTATAGGAAGCAGATACACAGAGCTGAATCCATGGGAAAACCCAAGAAAGGGTAGGAGTTTTGTACAGAGCTGAATCCATGGGAAAACCCAAGAAAGGGTAGGAGTTTTGTACAACAGCAAAGTTTGGGGAGAGAATCATGGAATAGTTTGGGTTGGAAGGGACCTTTAAAGGTCGTCTAGTCCAAGCTCCCTGCCATGGGCAGGGACATCTTCAACTAGATCAAGTTGCTCAGAGCCCCATCCAGCCTGACTTTGAATGTTCCCAGGGATGGGGCATCTACCACCTCTCTGGGAAACCTGTTCCAATGTTTCACCACCCTCACTGTAAAAAATTTCTGCCTTGTATCTAGTCTAAATCTACCCTCTTTTTGTTTAAAACCACTCTCCCTTGTCCTGTCGCAACAGGCCCTGCTAAAAAGTCTGTTCAYATCTTTTTTATAAGCTCCCTTTAAGTACTGAAGGGCTGCAATAAGGTGTCCCCGGAGCCTTCTCTTCTCCAAGCTGAATAACCCCAGCTCTCTCAGCCTTTTTTCATAGGAGAGCTGTTCCATCCCCCTGATCATTTTTGTGGCCCTCCTCTGGACCCGCTCCAACAGGTCCATGTCTTTCTTGTGCTGAGGGCTCCAGAGCTGGACGCAGTACTGCAGGTGGGGTCTCACCAGAGCAGAGTAGAGGGGCAGAATCACCTCCCTCGACCTGCTGGCCACACTGCTTTTGATGCAGCCCAGGACACAGTTGGCCTTCTGGGCTGCGAGCGCACGTTGTCAGCTCATGTCCAGTTTTTCATCCACCAGTACCCCCAAGAGGACAAGTTGTGCATTAGATTACCTGTTGTAGCTGACATGGTAAAGTTAATTCTTTCTCTTTTTTTTTTTCCTAACTCCAGGAAGGAGGGGCAATTGTGGAAAATGTTATTATCATACTTAATTGGGATTTTTCTTTTTTGGAGACTGAGTTAAGAAGCTAAACTAAGAATTTTTTGACTTTGTATCGCAAGTCGAAAAACTTAAACCAGTTCAGCATGCTGAAAATCCACATGCAGGCTACAATGGTGCAGAATTTTAGAAAACTGGAAGTATGAGAKTATGCTTCATCATAATGTATTTTGTTTTACAGCTTCTAGATGCATTTGGACACAAGTCCAATATTAGTTTGGTGTTTGACTTTATGGAAACGGATCTAGAGGTAAAATATTTTTTTAAAAACTTCTATTTCAGTATCTTCAAATGTTTTTTAAAAATACTACTTTAACAGGCTTACATTTGCCCATGTTAGAAAGGTGACTTTCATTATGTCAGTTGATTAAGATCATATCTTAAAGGTAGTTTGAATAATTTCACAATTTTTGTGAGTTTTCAGCTGATAATGCCTTTACTTTTAAATATTTGTCAGCATGATCTTCAAGAAACAGATTATGTTTACTATGTTAGTTTTCTGGGACTCCAGTCAGAGCTTAGAACCTCAGCCATAGATCAACATTTTGGAGTGCAATTGCTAAACATAACATCATCAAACATTTTCAAGTGGGTGTGATACTAAAGCATACCAAACAATGAGCTGGTACTAAAAATCACATGCACCTGAAACATTATTTTAAATGTAACAATGCTAGGTACTTGCAAATCAGCATCTAACAGATGTTTCATTCTCCAAGACCTTAAGTCAGTTTGTCTTTGCAGAAGTCTTTGTATGAGATATTTTGATGCAAGATTCTTCATTTTGGAAGACTGTCCTAGATGGCAATTCATGTCAGATCTCTATATGCACACATTATACCTACTCTGGACTGACATTAATGTAGTTATTAAGCTAACTCATTACATATATGCTGTTAAGAACTGAGGCTAGCATTTAAAATATTAAAAGAAAACATTGACAGGCTTGCTGAAACCTAGATGAATGCAAGACTGAAAAGGTTAGATCAGTTTTTTGCTAATAGAAGTTAAAGTAATGAGTAGACTTTCTAGAGGATTCATTCTGTTTACTTAGTAACTATGCAACATTTAGAGCTGAAGAAGATACAGTGTACAAAGAGGAATTAAATCTCTTGTACTACATAATGCTGTGCTGTGGAGAGCATTTAACTGTATTGTGGTGTCACTTGGGCCACCATTTCGGACTGCAGACTGTTGTGATTGGGCGTGTGCTTCATACATGAAATTTTGTGTGGTATTAGACAGCTATTTTGTAAGTCTCACATAACTTAAAGCTTAGGAAAGACCGTTACTGAACTGGACAGTGATATTAAGAAGCAAGTTTTGGGGAGTAGTGTAGAAAATGCTTTCAAACATGAAGTTCACATAGAATTTTAATGTTAAAAAATGAAAGAATGTAGAAAAACGTAAGTAGATTTGTTAAAATACAGTAAAGTGTCCATATCGCCTCATCTTCTTGGAAATAGAAGAGGAAACCATTGCATTTGCAAATATTAGATGCTTAGGTTGAACGGAGAAAGAAGGAATAAATAGGAACATAATTTCAAGTTTACTGGCACATTTATAATTTTTATGTGTACATTTTTGTCTTGTAAGTTTGGTGTCAACCTGGAACTGAAATAAAATAATTAACTCGTGTTTCCTACCCATTTTCTCATTTACTGGTTATGCAAAGTTCATGCGGGCTATCAGGACTCCCCATTTCAATTTCTGATCTCCAGAATAGACCTATTTTTCTGGAAAAATGGTAAGAACAGTAGAGAATATGTGACTGCCAGTTTGAACTTTGTCTTAAAGGATGAAATAACTTTTGAGCTGAAAGAATTGAAGTAAGTTAATCTTGCATGGTCAGCTTTACTATCAATCTAACACTTTACAGGTTATTATAAAGGATACTAGTATTGTGTTGACACAATCTCACATCAAGGCCTATATGCTGATGACACTTCAAGGATTAGAATATTTACATCAGCACTGGATTCTACACAGGGTAAGCATGTACTGAATTGACAGATAGCCTTTTTGCTTTAACAAAAGTCACATTTGATAGAATTTGAGTTTAAAGTCTAATGAAGATAGTTTTGAAGTTCCTGCATTCTTAGTCCATAAGCACTCATGCTGTTTTGGAGAGACAACAGCAGTACCAGAAATGTTAAGAATTACTGATGTGGTTATAATTTAGATGTTTATATAGAAGTTTCTCAAGTTACATATGACTTTGATTAGCACTGTGAACTGGGTCTGGCTGGGATGGATTTAACTTTCTTCACAGCAGCCAGTAAGGTGCTGTGCCCAGAACAGTTTTGATAACACACCAATGTTTTGGCTCTTGCTGAACAGCTCCTGGGCACTGTCAAGGCTTCCTCTTTTTCTCAGTCTGCCCCAGTGAGTAGGCTGGGGGTGGGCAAGAAGTGGGGAGGGAACACAGCTGGGACAACTGACCCAAGTTGGCCAGAGGGATACTGCATGCCATATAATGCCATGCTCGTCAATAAAAACTGGGGTAGAGGAAGAAGGTTTTTTTTTTTGCTTCTGAGGTGGCTGTTGCTCGGAGGCTGGCTGGGCATCAGTCTGCTTGTGGAAGGTGGTGAATGATTTCCATTGCATTGCTTGTTCAGGTTTTTTCCTCTTTCCTTCACCTGTGAAACTGCCTTTATATTGCTCCCAGAATTTTCTTGCTTTTGTTCTTCTTGTTCCCTCCCCTCCCCTGCTAAAGTGGGGTGGGATGAGAACAGAGTGAGCAAATGGCTGTGTGGGTGCTTCACTGCTGGCCAGAGGTCAACCCATAACACAGTAATGTATTAAACTGTATCACTTCCATGATTTCTACAGTTATTTTAAACATGTGCAAGGTCTTTTTATTATTCATATGGTTACTATGCAGTTAAGACAGAACTGCTGTTCCTGCAGCAAAGCTGAAATCTATCAAGAGGCAGGTTTTGTTTTAAACTCTGCAGTTTAAATAAGATAATATTCAAATGATTGTGTTTCACTATGATTTTCATGTATGATGAAATACTTGATTTCCTGTTTTTTTTTCTTCACAATGTAGACTTACAATAGAATCAAAACCTGCATTTTACAATACTGTTATGGCACACCTGCCAGGAGGTTGATGATATGTCTGTTTTTATAAACACTGGCAAAATTCTTTCTTTGCTTTTTTTACTGACAGGATCTTAAACCAAATAATTTGTTGTTAGATGAAAATGGGGTTTTAAAATTGGCTGACTTTGGCTTGGCAAAATCTTTTGGAAGCCCAAATAGAGTTTATACACACCAGGTAGTAACAAGGTAAGACATTCTATTTTGTTTCTTAACATAGTGATTGTGTAGCTGTTTTGTAGTGTCTGTTGAAACACGTCATGTCAAATCAACATGTTCAACGTTTGACATCTAGCTCATGTGATATGGCTGTAGTGGCAAGAGCCTCATTAAGAAAACACAAGCAAGCATTGCTTAGGAAAGCCTCTGTAAGAACTGCTAGAATATGCATCCGTGGGCGTCCCCATCAAGGAATAGTGAAACTGAAATCAGTTTCACCAAAGTATAATGGAAAACGATATTCAGATCAGAATGCTGGTTTAAATCACCACAGAATTTCATGTTAAAAAAGAATCCAAAAAGTTGGATATGATAAGCATGGAAATAATATGTATCTGCCTATAAGCCTGGCTTTCAGAGCAAGACAGCTCTACTTTCTGTTAATCATGAGACCTAGAATCTTTTTTTGTAGCTAGTCACATTACCTATTATGAGACAAAAGTTTGAGCCAATTAAAATATTTATTAACGTTATTTATGGCATGCTTATTTAAGGTATGCTTTAAAAAGCAGGACTGCAAAATACGCAGTGTATTTCCTTTTGTCTGCTGTAATACTAAAACTATTCAGGCAAAGCTAGTTTGTTTTAACACCTTTATTCAAAAGGCAGAAATGCTACAGTAGTTTCAAATGCAGCGTGTATCAGATCCTTGCATTAAACTTGATTGTTCTTAGGTAGTGGAAGTAGCTTTTTTTTTAAACAACTGCCGTCAAGGTTCCATTTGCATAAAACTAGTCTCTATGCTTAGGTCTGTTGATATGGAGATTTTTGGAAGCTGAAAGGAATTCTGTCTTTCTGTCATTTCTTCAACACAAAGTTTAAAGAAAATTTTGGTTTATAACATGCAAAACTGCCTGTTAAATACTTTTTTTCCTTTGCACATATGCAGTTCTGTTGCTTGTTCATCAGTTCAGTTGAAACTGTAGTTAATTTGTGGTTATATGTGACCCCGTGGTAAGGAATGCACAATTTTGTTGTTCAGTCTTTCTTAAACAAAACACTTTGCAGGGTAGAGTACAGCTCTTCAGTGTCTGAAAAATATATAGGCAGGAGCAGTATCCTCTTTGTAGTTCTTGCATTGCTACAATATGCAGCATTTGACATGAGCAAAGCCAGGTGATTTTCCCAAAATGTGTTTTCTTTTCAGGTGGTACCGAGCCCCAGAACTATTGTTTGGTGCCAGAATGTATGGTGTTGGTGTTGATATGTGGGCTGTTGGTTGTATTTTAGCTGAATTGCTCCTCAGGGTAAGTCTTCAAATGTAAGCATTTTGTATTTGCTCTTCAGTGCATTACAACTTCGTATGTGGGCTTCCTCTCTCCTGCTAACAGCAGCAGGCGAAGGCAGTTAGGCTATTTAGGAAAGGAAGAAGAGGAGGGGGAAAAAAGCTTCCAAAAGCTTGCTAACTGTAAGGAAAGTGATGTTTTGGAATAGACTGAGGTTTCATAAGCATCACAATCATTGGAAGTCTTTAAAAACAGCTGGGTAAAAAAATTGCAACAAACTGTCACAGTCTTGCATTGGAGAATGTCGAGCAGTCCTCTGCCAGTCCTCTCAGCATTATCATTTCACACAGCCTTCTATCAGTTTTCATTTGCTATCCTTCTAGAAATGTGACATCATAGATACATGCATACTCTGTCACTTATACATTGTTCCTTAATAACTGTAAATAATTATCACCAGTACCTTAATTGTGGGTTTATTTCTAATGAGCAGAAGGCTGATGTTTTTCTAAGCTGTGGTTAGTTGACAGTACTGGAGTGAAGCTGAAGGTTAACATCAGGCTAATCCTATGCCACTCTTGAGTATGGTACACATGTAATGGCCCTTAAGTGTGTTTTACTGAAGTAGACCATTTATTATGTAGCTCTTTGGAGAGGACATCGAAGTGTGAGGTGGGGAGTGGAGGGTAGGGGCACAGACACAGCTGAAAGCATGAAGTAGCCTGCAGTATAATTTATCTTCCATGACTAAGTGGCTTCTGCTTGGGTTTTGCACCATACATGAAGTGTTTGTGTGGCCATGTCATGAACCAGATTGGGGAACTTGTCAGTCTGAAAACACCTTGAAAGAAATCTTTTTGCCTTGCTTTATCACATAAACAGCTGTGCTGGTAAAATTTCATTGACAGTTCAGAAATGGAAATGTACAGTGGCTGTTTAAGCAGCGCTAGTGATGTGTACATAAATATGCGTTAGACCTGCTAAAGTTGGATAAACTCAAGGAAAGTCACAAAACAAAAAATTGATGAATTCTGTTGATTCTTTGGTTTCTCACAATGGAGAAAATGTGCTATGCTTCAGTTTTATCACTGTGATAGTTTTAAATCTATCAGTCCTTTTTCTTCCTGAGTCCACTGGGTTGAGGGACAATGCAACTTCTGGGAGCTTTATGAAAGCAGTTTATGTTCAAGTGGCTTTCATGACACCAAAATTTAGTACACTGCCTAGTGTACTACTTAGTTAAATACTGCCTCTAATTCTTCATAATTTTGCTTTGGTCACAAAGTCCCTTTTTTCTTGCATTGTGTGCCTGATGCGCAAGCTACAAGTCAGACTGGGCAAATATTCCCTTTTCTGTCTTCTGCTTAGTTTAAATGAGATGTGACACTGATTAGGCAGTTTCTATCCTAGTGGGACACTACTCTCCCTCATGCTGTGATCTCATTCCATCAGTCTAACTGTTGCTTATGTAATCCAGTTACGGTTTACTTTAAATGTTTTGAATATATATAAAAAACCTAACTTCAGGGAGCAGATGATGGGTGGTGAGCAGGTGAGCGTGGTGAAGCACTGGAACAGGTTGCCCAGAGAAGTTATGGATGCCCTGTCCTTGGAGGTGTTAAAGGCCGGGTTGGATGGGGCTTTGAGCAACCTGATCTAGTGGAAGGTGTCCCTGCCCATGGCAGGGGGGTTGGAACTAGATGATCTTTAAGGTCCCTTCCAACCCAAACCATTCTATGATGGAAAGATCACTGTGACCAACCAACTTTAAACTGGCAACTGAGATGTAAAATCTTTCCTCTCCTGTATTTAGTTATTTTACATTAATGTGGTGGTGATTTAATCTTATGTTTAGCTCTCTGTATCAAGTCAGTGATATCAAGCCTGGGTTGCAAGAAACCTTCAGAATCTATTTGGACATCACTAGAAAGCCTCAAATATTCAGTGTACCTCTTTGTGGGCAGCTGGTATACAAAGATGTTTTGCCCTGCAATTATGAGGGATAGCTCAAAGCTTCTCTCTAGAATTGAAATTCAGAAGTTAATTCAATCAAATGCTGTTGTCTTCTTCCAGGTTCCTTTTTTGCCTGGAGACTCTGATCTTGACCAGCTGACAAGGATATTTGAAACACTGGGCACTCCAACAGAAGAACAGTGGCCTGTGAGTCTTTTTGTCTGACAGACTGACATTAGTTTTACTTGATACTCTCTATTTTAGGTTTTTAAATTAAATTAAAGGGTATACCAGAATACTTGAGTAGATTTTCAGAAGGCAGCTGCCTGATCTCACAAAGTGGAGGCTAAGTAGCTGAGACTTATTGTTTCTCTTGGCAAATCTCTGGTCAATATAGCAGCGTTGTTAGCATTAAGCAACAATAATGAAACTTCTTGGTTTCCTTTCTGTGTGTTTCCACAGTTTCCCATGGCTATTGGTGTGAAATTATTGTTGTTGCTTAATGTTTTGAGATGCTTGATTAATTAGTCTGCTTTAACCTGAAAGGCTTTAATCGCTTTCAGAAGTGGGAACAATTTGTAGGGACGTAAGTTGGCCTGGATAAGTTATAGTTTTGGGATAATACAGTAAGAAAAAACAGACCAACAGCTTTAGGGGTAAACAATTTATCTCAGAGTAACCATACTGTAACAAAWACAAATTAGCAGTACAATGATCTCTGAGATGACAGTAAATTCAGTAATACGAGGCCAAACTTAGTGTCAGGGCACACAATGACCTACCTAATCATGGTTATCAGGCAGACTGAGAGGAAGCAGGGCATAACTTCTGATGAGCGACTTGGACCAGCTGATGGGCACAGGGAATCCTGAATTCCCTGATCAGGCTGTCCTCTTTTGCGGCTGAGTTGTGGAAGCACTCTCTGGACTTGCTAACCAGTCATCACATCCCACCTTTGCTCTCCCTCTGTGCCAGTTTTCCTTCGTGTGAATGGTGCTTGGATGCTACCTTAAGTAGTGCGCAATCACCAAATGGAGCTATAGCCATATAAGACATGTGGTCACCATATGTAGGAGACACTGTATATGTAAGGCAATACTAGCTCCTAGGCAGTGGCAAGAGTCTTGTCTTCAAACGCAGGCTGAGTATCCTGCTGGACTTGAACTAATTCTTTTTTGTAGGGGGACAGCTCAGGCTTTGGCTGYTGTTAAATGGTGCTCAGTATTTCTGAGACAGTGAGCAAAGAGGAATAGGCAGAGTAACTTCCCCTTCATGTTTTTGTCTTTCTGAATTTCTCTAACTAAAGTAGTTAGGGAAGAGGGAACAGGTACTTCCCTCCGTCAGAGAATCTGGTGTATATGGGCAGGGCAAAACAACTAATTAGGGCACCCACTACAAAGTTGGGGCAGGTAACGATGCTGTGTACCGTATCCCGCTTCTAATACCAGAGGTGTCCCAGCCAAGTTACAGGATATGGTAACAGACACCAGACCAATAGCTTTAGGGATAAACAGTTTATCTCAGAGTAATGGTGCAGGAACAAATACAAATCAGTAGTATCATTATCTGAGTCACGATGACAGTGAGTCCAGTAATTTACTAATACTGGGCTAAACTTAATGTCAGGGTGCACAATGACCTACATAACCATGGTTATCAGGGAGGCTGACAGGAAGCGGGGCATGGCTTCTTTGGATGGACAACTTGGACCAGCAGATGGGCAGGGGGGATCAAGAATTCCCTGATCAGACCGTCCTCTTTTACAGTTGAGTTGTGGAAGCACTCTCTGGACTTGTTAACCAGTCATCACATCCCACTTCTCTTCCCTCTCCATGCYGCTTTTCCTTTCTGTGAATGGTGCTCGAATGCTATGGTACGCAATCACCAAATGTAGCTATGGCCATATGAAGAAATATCGTATAAGGCATTACTTGCCCCACACAATTCTGTTGTTGCTCCGGGATTCTAAATGAAACGCATTTTGCAATGACATTTCAGCTTTCTTTGGAGAGGAAGAGTTAAGATATAGGTGGGGAAGGGWGAGAATAGATTTGCTAGCACGACAGAGATGATGCATTCCTGAGTTAATTTGCAAACCCATGCATTTCAAGAATTGAAACCTTTACTGTCAAGATTATGACTGATTGAGCACATTTTTCACTTCAGTGTTAGTATTTTATTTTGCTTGGATAAACCTACTGAAGCTTGATGACTAGAGGTTTAAAATACTTAAAACACTATTAAAATACTGTGTTTGGATAATTGTCTGTTACAAGATCATTTTTACGATAGAATTTGAATACAATGGGATTGATTTCATACCTACAGGAGAAAAAAGTATGTAATTAATCTGTTGTTTAAGTGCTTGGCATATTTTCCTTCCCTCCCTTCACTCCCCAGATAAAAAGTTTCAGTTGTGCATTTCAAAAGTAGCTCAAAATGCTCATGATGATCAGCTAAGTTTGAGGAGGAGGACAGTGTGTTATTAACTTGGAGAAAATGCAGACTGGTTCTTTTGTGAATCATCTCTGACACCATGTGAGTTCGCAAAAGAAAAAAGTTTTACTTAATTTGTCTGCACCCACTCTAAAGTTCTTTCATACTTCTTTTCTTTGTTAGCAGCTTTTCCTTTTGGACTGGTCACTAAAGCAAGGGAAGGACAGATCACTTGGAAAGGGAAAGAGTGAAATAACTGGAACAGTTATTAAAAAAAAAAAAAGTCGTCTTTGTGTCCCACTATTCATACATTTATTTTATTTCAGTGACCATGTATTAGCAAAGTGTTTTGAAAGATAATTTTCTTCTGCTGAAAGACAGCCATACGAAGTTCCCTTTCCATGAAAACCTGAACTGTTTCTAACTTGAAAAACTTGAAAAACATTTTTGGTCTTTGTAGGGGATGACGAGTCTCCCAGATTATGTCACATTTAAGTCTTTCCCTGGAATGCCACTTCAACATATCTTCAGTGCAGCTGGTGATGATTTGCTCAATCTTCTGCAAGGCTTATTCACATTTAATCCTTGCACTAGGGTTACGGCTACTCAGGTATAGTATGCTTGCATTATATACTAATGTTTATTAACCTACTGTTAATATCAGATAAATGTGCTTTGACACCAGTAAGCCAGGTTTGAAATGAAATGTCATATAGCTCTATGAAATACCAGAAACATATTTCCAGTGTTTGATAGAGAGAGCTCTGAAAGGCATGAATAATGCTGACTGATCATCTCCGTTCCCAATGTAGTGCAAAGGTAGACAACTAAAGGGTGTATGAGTCATGGCCTTCAGACAGTCATTATATTTAACATTCAAAATTTGGTCACCTAGAGCGTGAAACTTAAGTCTTAGCATAGCATATCTTATTCCCTGGGTTTGAAAAGTTTTCATCCTTGCTTCATCCAGTCTCTTCTTCAATTTCATTTAAACTTTTTTGATTCTTTTTTAACATGAAATTCTGTGGTGATTTAAACCAGCATTCTGATCTGAATATCCTTTTCCATTATACTTTGGTAAAACTGATTTCAGTTTCACTACTCCTTGATGGGGACAAATGAAGGACTTTGAATGAAAATCTTGCAGAATGTTCTAGTTCAGAATATTGATTTCTCCTATGAGGAAGATAAAGCAGTTGGCAGTTTCAAAACTGTATTTCTGTCACATTACACTGTTAGGGAAACATGCAAGAAACAGAGCTGTCCCCTTAAGGCCAGGACTTCCCCACTGCTTGTTAGACAAGGCAGATCCCAAACGAGGGGATTAGTGCATGTGTTATGTATCTTTTTGCTAGAAGACTTTTTCAGAGCACATTCAGGTTTTTTTGGTCACCATCTTTAAGAACTTTCAGTATAAGTTTCCAAATAATTAGTTCTGCTATGCTTGGGACACCTCTGTACTAGTTCGTATGTATGAAGTCATTTTACAGGTCATATTGTAGGATAGTGACTTGAATATTGAAAACATAAGATTTTTCTAGTCTAGCGTTTGTATTGACAATGCTACAGTTTAAGGTAGGAGACAACTTGTGCTTACTATATTGGCTTGATTTATAGCTGGCATTGAATACCATGTAACTGATGTTAGCAGGAGTAATGATTACCTAAGAGACAGCTTAGCCCCTTTTCCTTAACCACAGTTTATGGAAGCTGTGGAATTCCTAAAACTTAAAATAGGGTATGTAATTCCACTACATGAGATTAACCCTGCTCTCTTGTGTTTGTGTTTTGCTCCAATTCAAACTATGTTTTGCTCACAGTTTACAGTATAGAAACAGCACAGTTAAAGAAATTTGGGGGAAAGACCCATCTTAAAAGCTAGCAAAACAGCTGGTGTCAAGGTCCTGGATCTGATCAAGACTTCAGATATATTCTTTTAATCTTTCTTTATTCCTACTTTCTTCTTTATCCTCTTGTCTCATCTGTCTATTCAGAATGTAGGCTCTTCAGAGCTAGAAACTTGCTGTTTGTATAAGACCTCCTGCAATGTAGTCTAGAGGATGTCTGAGCACTAGGTAAAAATAACAGCACACATTTATCTCTTGGCTTACAAACCAAAGTGCTGTGGATAGTCGTTGAGAACACAAAATCTTGATTTGCCCCAAGGCCACCTTCTAGTATAAAAGTGTCCAAATAGTTTTGAAGTCCCCATTGCAAGTGCTTTATTTCATTATGACCTCTTTATAGATGGTGTTCTGACACTTTATACTAATTACTTGGTTATTTTTCTTCCATTATCATTAAGTCATTGAAACAGAAGTATTTCAGTAACCGACCAGGACCCACTCCGGGAAATCAGCTGCCAAGACCCAACTGTCCTGCAGAAGCTGTAAAGGAGCAACAAAATGCACTTTTAAATTTAAAAAGGAAAAGAACAGAAGGAATAGATCAAGGTAACGTCTTAATGTTTCACCTGTTTTAAAATAGGAGCTACATGTTCAGAGAGAATGTGGTACTTCCAGTGTTTCAGAACAAAAACTCTCTGAATGGACTACATCCCGGGGCACCAGCACCAGCTGAAGCCCTTTAATGATTTATGGTTTAGGATAAATGCTTTAGGATGAGAATGACTGAGTTCTGTGTTCTAACAGAATTGGTACAAAAAAGGCTCTTTTATGATACTTAGGAATCTATTTGTTAGAAGAAATATCTAATTCCATTAATTTCTGTAATGGAATGTGGTACTACCCAGTAAATCATAGGCTATTACAATGCCCTTTATTTTTTTTCTGAGACATCTTACTGAGGTGGAAATAACTTAACTTTACATCACTGAAAACAAAAAAGGGGAGGCGTGAGAGAGAGAGAAACATAGCATGTTATTCTTTCAAATGACAGACTGGAGAATGTAAATTGAGTTCAGAAGAGAGATTTCTCCTCTCTCTCTCTCTCTCTCTTAGACTAAGCAAGTTAACTGTTAAGATTGCTCTGGGTAAGGAACATTAAGGACATTTCTGTGAGCCTTTTAAATGGCAAACCTATTCCCTAACATTTACTTCTATATGGAGCCTCCAGTCTTCCCCAAATAGTAGCATGGCAAGAAAAGCTCAAGACCTGTATCTGACACTAAATTACTCAGACCTTTCTAGTAGAGAGGCAAATATCGGTTCTTGAACTTGGAGTTGGTCATCTTAACAGCTGGAATATCCTAGATAGCAGCTGTCAGGTTAACATCAGCTTTTCATTATTGCCAGTATGAGACTCTGTTTTGATACAAGAATGATATCTTTTTGGAATGGAGATGCTTCCATGAAAGTGCATTTCCTCTTGAATTCAGAGATACAGCTACATTATTGGAGTTTAACTTACTTTTTAGGCACTTTGACTTGTTGTTTCTTAGTCTTTGTCGAATTAAAAGTAAAATGCATTAGTTCACTAGCTTCAGATTCTAATCTCAAATTAAAAATTAATCAGTTGACTGTTTTGTGCTCTTTGCCGACCCCAGTACCGTGGGTCAACTGACATGTGGGAACCTGCCAAGTTACCATAGCTTAGGTAATTAATTTAAGCTTTTTAGCTCCTTGTGCAAGGACCATGTGAGGGTCTGTGATTAGTGTTTTGGAGTACGTGCCCTAAAATATGCCTATTAGCTAAAGGACAGGAAAGAGGAAGAAATGCTTCCTTGAGTTCTGGGACTTAACCGTTTGAAGTCTTGCATTTAACAATGAGCAGAGTTTCCAGAGCTGTTTCAAGCTAGAACACTAATTGCTGTAACGTCTTTCCGAAAGTCTCATCTTCAGCAAAAGGAAATCGGACTTGTGTGTTAAATGCCAGGAGTTTTGAGACTGGGTATAACTAAGGCATTTAGGAAGTCAGCACTACTTTTTGAGACTTTTGAGTATCAGTATAAAACGCAGTATCATTTCTACTAAGTGGAAATGGAAACATAATGGATTTTCTGATACGGATTTTCCATTATGTTCTGTTACTGCCTTAGCTGGGCTGACAGGACCAGAGGGTCTCAAAGGTAGATCCTCTAGTGCCAATGAACTTTAAAGGAGAGAGCCAATGTTAGAACTAGCAAATCTGCTACCCTGGATTTCATTTGACATCCTTAGATGGCATTATCATCTAAAGTTAAAAACTGAATATTGGTTTGGAAGAACAATCCTACAGTCTTAGCTTAAATAAAATTTGAAGCACAGCATATTTTGATTGCTGTTGAGGGTGGAAATGTGCAAAAGTCATTTCAAAGAAAAGTAAGTTGCATCTCCTGAAGTTCTTAGGCTGGCCTGTGCTTGCATTCTGCACAGTACATTTCTCATTCCCTTAGCCCTGTTGAGGTAGCACTCTGGAAACTTAGCAGAATGGACTGAGTGACTACTGATGGGTACCCTCTTATAAAATGTTGGCACCGGGGGCTGGCTGCCAGGAGAAGGAACTTGTGCTATCCCCTTAAGTGCTGTTTTTCCACAAGAACAAAACCCTGTAGCCTGTGGGGCGTGTTCACTAAACTGAAATGTGCAGAAGCTGTACTTCTAAAAAACAGCCTCTTTATTGTCAGGGGAAAACTATCACTAGATGGATGACTGCCTGTGGAAAGTATTAAGCATGCATCATTCCTAGCTATTGCTACTACTTATTTCTGATCAGTGAGGTATGGGGAGACACTGATGCTACGATGATGACGTTGTCCATCTTCTCCACGCTGGCAAATACTTAATCAAAAGCAGCATTCCTTCCCCAGGACACCAATTTCTAGTCCTATTAATTGCATTTCTACGGAGCCGTAGGTTCGCGAAACAGAGAGTATAAAAGATACAGCACTAAACTTTTTCCTGAGTTAATGCAGTATAAGGAACCTATCTAATTTCAGAACTATTCTATATTGGTTTGGAAAAAAAAAAAAAGTACTATTCTATTTATATCTAAGGTTAAGAATTTGTATTGTTTGGGCATTCGTTTAAAGTTCATGGGTGTGATTGAATGTCAGTGTGTTTTAGAGGAGACCTCTGCCTATAGGGCAGGCAAAACCAGCTGGATCCTTTCACAGTAAACTTCATATCCATCCCAGAAGGCAGCTATGGTTTATTCTACCTACATTATAAATAAATAAGTAGCATATGAAGAAATGAGAGGACAAGATCTGGAATAGAATCAGAGAAGTACTGCTGCCCTCATCATCTCTACAGCTGATACTAAACAAAGACATGATTAAAGAATGAGGCAGAGACTAAAAGGGCTCTTACTTCCTGTGGACAGCTTATTGCTGGCTAGTGACAGCATGTTAAGAAAAATCATTAAGAGTGTATGTGTGGTGGGGCAGCGTTAAGCCTTAGGATAGCTTGACTTTCGTAGGTTTAAAAGTAGAATTAACTGGCTAGCTTTTTATACCAACAAAGAGAAATACTTACATGTATCCTAAATGCAATTAACAATTATAGAATTTGGGACTCATGGGGAGTACACGTACTGATTCAAGTGAGCCTTGATTCTAGCACTCTTTCATAGATTCACTGGGAAAAGTCGTCATGTACTGCCGCTGCAGCAAACAGCATTAAACATCTCAGAGTAGATTTATCTTAAGAATGGTATCAAACAAATACTAAAACTTTGAGGAGGGGGCTGGACCCCTTTACTTTGGTAACAATGTGATTTACACTTTTCAGGATTACCAAAAAAATTGATTTTTTGATTGCTGTGGATGGTGGATGAAAATAAGTGAAAATGGCCCGAGTCCCAACCATTGAAAAAAACGCTGTAATAGTCACTGGATGGTTATTTTGTAATATTTTCATATGTAAAATGTGAATTTAATATTTCCTTACTGAAACAGAGCTTTCATTAACCCTACTTCTTTTTTTGAATAAAAGTGTTTTGAAGTAAAACAAGAAGATTCCTTTCTCTGGTTTGCTGTCTCGTTACTTTTTGTGCTTTGAGGTAGTAGCTGTCAAAACTGCTTGCTGGCTACGGATTTGCACAGACTACTTTTGCAGAACCTTTATGCTGAATCACGTGCTATCCTGTACAGATACACAACCGAAGGAGGAAAACTACAAATAACCCTTCTCACCTGGAGCTTACATGTACATATGATTGTCTGCCAGCCCTATAATAAATGTTGGAAAGAATGTACCATTATAAGGGAAGGATGCTTTTTTGTTCCAGTTAATATGGCGATGTATTAACAAATGATTTTGCATGTGCTCTCTCACCAGTCACGCATTAAGACTTTCCAAGGACACATCCACTATATTGAAAACAATATGATGCACAGATTGAATGTGAAGTATTGGGGTTTTTTTGCAGATGCCAGTCTTTCAGGAGAAATTATCAGAGAGCATATAAATACTGTTTCCTTCACAGACTCAAGATTGCAGTAAGAGATGGAGAGAGATCCGGCTGGAAAAACTATACCAGCACTCCTGTCAACCTGTGGCTATTGAACAATTCATACTGCAGATACTGGGCTCAGCTCTGCCTGATTTCCAGCATGGCTGTGTTGCAGAGTGGATGCTGGGTAACCAAACTTCTGCAATGGAGAGAAACAAGCCAGTAGGTGCTGTTGATGCAGCTTAACCGCATGCCCACCCCTGTTGTGCAGTGGATCTCAGGGATAGCTGGTGAGCCATTGTCATTGTCCCACCTGTGAACAGCTTTCAGCATTCTGTTTTCTAATGTATGTGGCAAGTGTATTAGTAGAAGACTTTGGGGCTTGTAGAGGAAGAGCAACCATCTTCTTGCTCCTGTGTTACTTCATTTTACTCCTACCTTGAGCCAATGGGAGGGAGAACAGTTACTAGTCTCCCAATACCCTACTGTGTTCTGTATTGGTTGTTGGCAGTTGAAAATCAAACTTAAATTTCCCACTAAGATCTAATTGACAGTATAGAGAAAATGTTTATCAAATAACATTAGTTATAGCAGTTTTTACTGTTTGTGTAATCAGATATCCTCATCCTGAATGCAGGGTGGGGGATTAAGAGAACTGCAGTCCTACTTCTCACAGGCATATGTACAAAAATATGTTAGTCTGAATAGGGAAGAGAGAGTTAGGAGTACTGTAAACTTTTTTGCATTGAACTTACCTAGGGCAGCATTCTGACTGGACTTAAAAGGCTGGAAACCTTCAGCCCCTAAAACAGATACTGCATTTTTCAGTGAGTATCCTAACTATTGAGTATAACAAATAGAGTTTGCATGGCAGTGACAATTTTAAGTATTCTGTCAGCTCCGCTCTGAGAGTAACACCATTCCCTTCTTGTCAAATGCTGCGTGTGCCTAGACGATACCCTTCCCTGAAGGAAACCTTTTCCAGTAGAACAAGTAGCAATCCTCTGAGTTCCTCTTGGCAAAAGTTGTAGAGTAGGTACTGAGTTAGATGGGCAGTCAGCATTTGAATGTATAGAGAACAGTTACTGTGCTCTGTAAGAGTGGGGTTGAAGGGAGAGGATATTTTGTGACCAAGGCTACTGTCTTCTATGCTTCTAGTCATGTGTTTACCACAGCAGATGCTCAAAAATAACAATGCTTCTATATAATATAAGTTCAGGAGCTGTTCCCTTCCTGCTCCCACACTGCAATTCATCTGGCATACTGTGCACTGCATGTACGGTTGGGGTCTGTTCTATACCGTGAGGGTATACAGTAAGTCTTGTTTTCAGCTGAGTTCATGAATGAAGCCGCCTGTGTCGGGGACTAAAATTGCCTTGCTCTTAATGGTGGTGATGTGCATAGATAAAGTGTATGTAAGACTAAGGTAAGATTAGAAAAAGAATCAGCGCAGTATTTTTTTCTTAATCTCAGCCTTTTGGATAGTTTGATTTAAATTTTGTGACTTAGGTCAGAACTCTGGAAGGAATATTTGGGACTCCTGGTGAATATAACTTAACGTGCAATCATATGCAATTAGTCATCTAAATACTGTTTAACTTGTGACTTTGTTACCTTGTAAGCTTTATATCATGCTAATCATGCTTCAGCTTTGAAAATCTGTCTTATCACACCAACTCATTGAATATACAGCTGCTGCACTCTACTTGGCTTCTGTTCAGAACCACAACAGTCAAGGATGGTTTGTCTTGAGCCTGCAATGTGCATGCTTGTGCAAAGGTCTAAGTTGTACAGTTGTGCAAACTGGAACATAATCTAAATTACTTCTCTCTTGGGTTGAGACAGTTCTTCTGCCCTTACCACCTTTTTATCATGAGTTACTGCTGTTTCTTCCTGAAAGGTTAGTACTCCTCTTTGCAAACTTACCTCGAGACTTAATGGAATTTGAGTAACTTCTATGCATTGTACTGATATTGTTTATATAACTGAATTAAACCTTTGTTTTCTTCCTTCCACTTTGTTGTGACAATAAATGTAGCAAAACTCGTATGAGCACACAATACAGAAGGGGAGGGTGCTCTCTGTTTTAAACAAAACTGATTTCATTTTCTCACAGATACCAGGATTACTTGTGGTGGCACGGAGAACAAGGACTGCTAGCTATCACATCTTCATCTTGTCTCCCTGGTTCTTGATTGGTGCCAACGCTGCGTGATCCCTGCAGCCTTTTTGTTTTGACGAAGGCTCAGAGCCAGATTGAGTTGTAACATACAGTTGTTGCTTTGCATTTGTGGTATGCTCTTACCCATGGTGTGGCCTTGATGCTGTCAGCACTCCAAGCAGCACTGCCAGTTCTTTGCTTTTACCTGTGTTCTTGGCTTTTGTGAGTGTGCTTGTTCTCTTGACTTACTGCATGTACACTGCTCGCTTAACTCCTACTCAGCCATTTCTGCTGGYGCACAAATGTTTATGCTCCATGTGCTCCAATGCAATGATTCCTCTACAGAGCAGGTTTCACCTCTGACCTTTTAATACTCATTTGCTTCTCCGAGAGAAGGGAGGGATCGTTACAAAAAAGGCTATAGTTAGGCCTGCTTTTTGAATCCCTCTGTTCCCCCTTGCATTTCATACTCAACTATGTCAACTTCATCTCTGGGGTAAGGTATTCTCTCCACATGTCTGTAATAAAATCACAGGATAAAACAGGGATAGGCCTGGATGTAGCTTGTCGGGTTGAGATAGAGAAACTTCTCAGAGAGCTAAACTGAGTACTTTACTTTAGGCAGGCTGTGTTTTGACATATACCTTGCTGATATCCAGTAGTATGAGAAGCTRGGGAAAAGACATGCATGGCTGCAGCCTCTTTTTGGCTCCAAAATACAGCACTGCCTAGGAAAACTTTCTGTTGATTCTAATCTTCCTGAAGACCTGCTAAGAATTAGATTTGTTCCTCCTGTAGCCCACCACCGCTACCAGGAAGGCTCCAGAAGCAACTCTGTTCTTGCTAGCTTGAGAACTCCGCTTGGCCAAACTTTGTTCATCGTATAATGCCAATTGCTCATTTTCAAGCTTCCCAAGTAGAGCTGGAATAAAATCTCAGTTTTGATGCTATTGAACTAGCCTCATATCATTTCTGTGGTCAATTCTGGTATTTTGGGGGATTTTTTTCTTCTATTTGTGAGCAACTTATTCAGAAAATTCCTGTTTATTTYCTTTTAGAAACTTACTCTTTCAAATAAAAGGACAGGGGGTTGGGCAGGGGGGATTCGGTCTCTTCCTTCCAAAGAATCAAATCCACAGGCAGGCAGGTCCTGTGTTTTCCAAGAGACTTGTTGTGTGGTCAGTGCAGAGGCTATTGGTGGTGTAACTGTCTCCTCTACTGCTGTCGGCTCAAATTGTGCCCAGAAACCTTCACACTAACAGCATTCATTACTGTGATAAGAACAGAATGGTATGCAGAGAAGGGAGGAGGAGAGGGGGCATTTAACTCTTAATTAGAAAGCATTAGTGGAATGTGGTTTGTTGCCTACATTTTTGTGCCGTATTTGTGCCAATTCAGTAGGGACACTGACAGTTACACTAAGCTGACTTTGACAACAGGTTGTGAGCTATGTGCTTTGGTTTTGGGAAACCTCCAGGTTGGGCCAGGTTGGTAGGCAGGTACCCTCAAAGAATACTTATGCCGTCCTGCATGGATTTGCCACCTTTGAATGAATCTCTCTCTCTCTTTTTTTTTTTTTTTTTTTTTAAGCATAAAGTTCACTGACAAAGAAAATTAACAGATAATTAACAAAAAGTATTGCAATCTGACAATTCTGAAGAAGTCTTCTACTGGGTTGACAAATGTAAAACTGTCTTTTTCTTGCTACTTTAAACTTACCCACATATTCAGGAGCTTCCTCTGGTTTTCTCACATCAGCATCCTGAGGAAGTCAACAGTGCAGAAAGACAGTGCTGCCATGGTTTTTATCTTCATATATGATAGTAGAAACCGATTTTAATCTATCAGACTTAATTGCAGGAGTTGAAATGCTGATTTACAACCGGTTCGGTTTTCCCTGCCACTAGAGGCAGTGTCTGACAGAAATAAGGCAGATGGTCGGATGTGGTAACAACGCTCTGATCCCAACCTAACACTTGTCTCTCTGAGAACCATCACTCTGCCAGCTTGAGCTCCTTGTAAGGATGGAGAACGGGTCTGTCTCAGCATGCAGCTTAAGCCTGCTTAACTTCATGTAGAACTTCTTTAATAAGACCCCTTATATTGCCCTTGTCTAGTAAATCGGGGTCATGCAGGCTTCCTTTCTTCCATCTGTCACTCATTAACTCCAGTAAGGCTTAGTGCCTCAAGCCAGCACCAGACTTCCGGCTGCTGGCTGGTTATCCGAGTGTCAGAAATGTGTAAATGTGCTGGGAAACGCTGCTGTCCCCTTTTCTYCTAGCACAATATTTCCTTAGTGTCACCCGAGTTAAATGTCTATGTCAGTTATTTGTAAGGTAAAGGTATTAGCTGTAATTAAGAAACCTGCGACATCATATAATGAAATCCTGATTTAGGAATGAAAAGCTAAACTGCATACAGTTGCTGAGAGGTCAGAAAGAATGACGTTTGTAAGTGGCATTACATGGTATTGTGCTAAAAAGGGTCAACAAAGAGTGTGCAAATGCAGCACTTGGAGAGTTCAGTGCAAAGCTGTGTAATATTGCTCTTCTGTACTTTGGTTACAAAAATTAACCTACTCAAAAGGGTTTAGTTGGTGGATTTTCTTAACAGACAATGTAGATTTTAATCCACTTTGAATTAACATCGGAGTGAAAAAACAGCTAAGCAACCAGTTTATTAAACTATCATTCTCAAAAGTTTTTTTTTTTAAGCAAATTTGCCTGGAAATACCAGCCTTGGGGATTTTTTAATACTAAAATCTTCAAATGCTATGAAATGCTTTCTTTCAAGTCCAACAAGTGAGTTAAAACATTTCATTTGATCAGAATGTAACCAAATTTGACTACTTAAGTGCATGGATTTTTTTTTCCTTTTTTTTTTCTTTTTTTTTTTTTTTTTAATAACTGCTACCAGCTAGAAAAGATTAGTGTGAATTACGGAACACTAATAAAGATATGGTGGAAGATACCACCATTCAGCCTTATGACCAACCTGATATTCTGAAAGGGCCAGTTACATGTGCGTGTCTGGCCCCACATGCACTGACTGTCATCAGCCCTAGCTTGGAGATCGATAGTTGCAGGTTGCTCTCGCCTTGCACTGGTGGATCATTTGGTGCTCTCTTTGCCATTATAGTTGCTCTGTGTGCCTCCCTGCACCTCCACACACGATCTTGAAGGCGATCATCCAATTACAGCAGTAACAAATACTATAGTATATATATGTGTTACTTGATCCCAAGCCAACTGATGGTTTTCTGAAAGCTGCTGCTGGGAGATGTAGTCTCCCGGCCCTAGAAAGGCTGACAACAGCTTGAACACTTAGATCCTAAAAGCTCAAACATCAAAAGACAACATAAAAGTTAGATTTTTTTTCCTAACTGTCATTGGACTCTTTGTAGCCATTATTGTATTGCACTTACTTATTTATTTTTAACCAGAGTAGCAACTGGAGAGTCAAATAAGTAAGGTGTAGTGGCCAAGAACTCCGAGCTAAAAGAGTAACTGGAGACGTGGTGCTCTTGGCAAATACTGGCATGGGCCATACTCTGCCCTTGGGCTTCCTGCATCGAGCCAAGCATTAAAACACCTCTGAGATGCTTCAACTGCTAATGGTGCACCTTTGTGTCTCAGTAGGCTATTCCCACTTGCTTTTTGTCAGGTCTACAGCTGGGCTATACTGTGCTATGGCAGCTGGTCCTGGCACAATTCCTGGATACATTGGCTTTTGGAAGATATCCAAAGGTTCTGGAAGCCCTTGGCTACCTAAGAGGATCTGGGGAGAAGTGGTCCCTAATCCAGGTGCTGGTGCAAACATGGGAAAAAAACCTGAGGAAGTCATGAATTTATTATTGGCCTGCAGCCACCTAGACTGTGAGACAGGGATGGTCTTGCAGTCACACACAAGTAAAACTCCTAGGTGGTAAATAAATTATTTTTACTGTCTGATCACACCTTTGCATGGTGCTTCCCTTTACTGGAATACCTTTTCCACAGGAAACTGTTCCAGCAAACATCACAGCAGTTAGGTCATTAGCTGTGTAAGAGGTTCAGTTTAGATCTGCGTGGTGGTTTCCAGAACACATGCATGGAGGTGCATAGACATTTCACCTCCTTCCCATAACCACATTTTTGACTGATGTCTAATTGCTAGGCTCAAGCAAAACATACATTTACCTAAAAAGCAATTTCACCTCTTTTGTGTTTTAACAGGCATATAAAGTCTAAATTTACACTATAAAAATGAAATAATTTTATGTAAGTGGCCACCATGATGTGTAACAATCTGGTTTTGTTTTCTTTCTGATTGCATTTACATTTGGAAAGACTTCCTGTATTTCACTTCACCTGAAAAACAGCCAAGTGGTAGATTTCTTCTTCTCATTGGATGCAGACTTTTTATGCTCTTCTCTTCGCCAGTTGGCACAAACCAAAATCCTTTAGTTACTGAAAAGTCTTGAAATTACAAAACATAGAAAGCATCATTCCAAGTTGCAGCTTCATTTCAGAAGGTGTGAACAAAACAGCACAATTCCTAATATTCTTACCCTAAAATACACTGAGCTGGTTCGTACTATGCAAGTACTGAGGAAGGAGAGAGTCCTCGAGCATTCCTGGTAAGTTATGATTTCCCTGTACTATGCCAAAAAGCTTTCTGCTTCACCATGTCGTGGTTTAAGCCCAGCCGGCAACTAAGCACCACACAGCCGCTCGCTCACTCTCCCCCAGGTGGGACGGGGGAGAGAATCGGAAGGGTAAAAGTGAGAAAACTCGTGGGTTGAGATAAAGACAGTTTAATAGGGAAAGCAAAAGCCGCGCACGCAAGCAAAGCAAAACAAGGAATTCCTTCACTACTTCCCATGGGCAGGCAGGTGTTGAGCCATCCCCAGGAAAGCAGGGCTCCATCACGCGTAACGGTTACTTGGGAAGACAAGCGCCATCACCCCGAACGTCCCCCACTTCCTTCTTCTTCCCCCAGCCTTATATGCTGAGCATGACATCATATGGTATGGAATACCCCATTGGCCAGCTGGCCTAGCTGTCCCGGCTATGCTCCCTCCCAGCTTCTTGTGCACCTCACAGAGCATGTGAGCTGAAAAGTCCTTGAGAAAGTAGACTACCTAGCAACAACTAAAAACATTAGTGCGTTATCAACATTCTTCTTACACTAAATCCAAAACATAGCACTATACCAACTACTAGAAAGAAAATTAATTCCACCCCAGCCAAAACCAGGACACACCACTAACATCTTTTGGGTTCTCTGTAGAGGTAGTAATGCTGCATTCTTCTTAGAGTGAAGGGGCACAGTGAGAACCTCTGTTTCTGTTACAACAATCCACGTAGAAATGAGTTGGGAATGAGTAAAGTGGATGCATGTAAAGATGCAACACCTGCAAGTGAAATTCTAGTTGGGATCCAAGGGTAGTGCCTTTCCCGGTGACTTGAGCGAAGCTGATGTGCCACAGAAAGTCACTGGTGGGTATGAAACAGGGCTGGATATCTTGCAGGCAGAGTTTTGTAGGCTGCCTGAAGGTAAGTGGGTCAAAGTAACATGCTTCTGGGCCTTCAGGTTCTGCTGCTCTGCTCTGCTTGCGTACACACTGAGTGAGGAAAGTGGCTTGCTCCCAGGGCACAACTGGCTTCTTACCAGGATTTTTTCTGGGAAGTGCCACATGGTTACAACTTCTAACCGAACGCTTTCCTTCATTGCTCGCTCCCCAGCACCTGAACTGAGACCAGAGTTTTAACTCCATTCCTCGGTACTCCTTCGCTGTCTTACTTAGCACAGGGCCACTTCTTGCCCCCATTCTGCCTGACTCATCAAATCTCTGTAAGTCTATGTTCATAAAATTCCTTATACAAAGCAAGGCCAAAGCATCTTGCCTTTCTCTACTGATGCTGTGGATTCCCTGTACCTTGAAAGCCCTAAGTCAGCATTAGCATCTCTTCAAAGAGGCACACTTGCCCCCACCAAAAGGAACAGTTTGAGGCAGGAATTACTGGTTGAAGATTTCTAACCAGTAAATCAGATTAGGGGAACACAACAGCCTTTTCTGATTTCAGAATATGTATTTGATGGGTAAACCTTATTCTAAATGCATGGATAGTTTCAGAGTGACAGTTCTTCTCATGCAGTAACATCTGCTCACTGCTTTGCTATTAGCCTGCTTAATGCTTGCCAGCAACACAGCAGGAAAGTTCAAGCCTTTCTGGTGATGAATTTTTCACTTAAAAAGCCAAGGCGCACATCCCAGGGCTCTGGGGTACTCTAACTGATTGGAAAGTCCATCACAGAGCTCTGCTGTTTTCTTCGGTGCAGAGGCTGGATTTATTTGTGTCAGTGATAATGGTGCTGGCATTAACAGACCTGCATGGAGCAGTGAATTAATGGTGTTCCCCACCCAGTGAAGGCTTGTTGCTATCGCAGACATGCTGATGTGGGTGTAGTCTTCCATCATACCTGTATGTCACCTTCACCAGTCTCTCTTTGCAGGACAGTTTCATTTTTAAACTAAACCTCAGATTGTCCTTCATGTTTTGAGTTGATTTTGCAGATGTGGAACTTAAAGAAAGCCTAACTAGTCAGCTTGTCATGATTGTATAAGATGACTGGAACAGAAACAGATGAACGTGGTTTTGTGAGTTCTTACTATGCTGTGATGCTCATGTTCCCGCATCTTAACCACATGCTTCAAGAACCTGCCTAGGTTTTGAAGTTAAAAACACTAGCGGTTTTCCATTGCCTGTTTGCTGGCCACACTGCTTTCCTGTCTGTTATTCAATTCTTGATTCTTTCTCTTCAGCCCATCTCTGGGGACAGGACCTGCAAATCAGAGAAGGTGTGCTGAGACTCCTACCCCCAGTCCTGACTTGAGGAGCCCTCACCCGAGGTTGGGGCTTTTGCCGCTCCAACAGGGTGGGAGCGTCGGCCACATCGGCATCTGAACTGTGGTGGGGTCTTCTGGGATGCCCACCAGCTGGTGTCCTTTGCAGCTAAATAACCATCTGGTTGACAGAATCAATCTTACAACAGTGGTAAATACCCCGTCTTTAACTGAGTAGACGCAGATGTTAGAGCACCACTAAAAATAAAGTATGTCTGCTTTTTATAAACCGTACCCTTATGGTAATGCCAGTCTCTTTGGTCCCCAGTATAACACCGAATTATGTAATGCCGATTCATCATATGATAGGCTTCCTAAACCATCGACTTTCTGTCTGTTTGCACACACGAGGAAAGAGGAAGGGGTTTTACGCAACAGTTCCTGCAATCCATACCAATGTCCTTTTTGGTACATGTAGCTACATTATCTACATGTATGTACCTGTATGCAGTTTAATAGCTTTTAGTCACACTGAATTCCTAAAGGTAGGGCATTTTGAGATTAGAAATAAAGTTCCGAATGGTTATCTTAAATATTATAGCACATGCACACACACACAGAGGCAACAAAGCGGACAAGGCGAGGAGTCTTTGCAGAGGGACCCTCATTGCTACTATTGGTGGCTTTGTCTGCAAAGGCAAAGATACCCCATCGTCACACAGGGAGCTGAGGAATGCTCAGATACTGCCGAGTATTGCACTTGATTCCTAGCAACTGATGCTAGAGAAAGTATTTTGGGAACAGCGGGAAAGATCTCAGCTCCTGTTAGGAAAGCACAGTCCTCAAGCCATCCTTCGAACAAACATGACTTTTCCATGGAGGTGTGGGCAGCTTAAGGGGCCATGGGATGCAGCAAAGCCGCTTGAACCCAAGGTTGGTGCACTGCAGTGTCAAGCTTACGCCTGGTCTTTTAAGATGCCTATATTTATGTCTTAGTCAGCTCGTTAAATTCCAGCTACTAAGAAACAGGTGTTTTAGACAGTATACGAGCAGGCAAGTGATCTTAGCAGTGTCCTTGAGAGGAGGGCAGCCTGCGGGGGCCAGTCCTGCACGGATTCAGTCTGAATGGCAGAGCTGCAGATAGCACTGCCACGTCTGTGGCTCGGGCAAGCGGAACGGGAAAGTTCAGACGCGCTGCACCGGCTGCGGTGCGAGCCGAAGGCGCGGGCGCCTTCAGCCGAGGGACAGTCCCCAGCGGCCAGGCTGGCGGGACGGCTGCTCTCCCCACCGGCGGCCGTGGGGCTCCCGCTTCGGAGGGTTTCCCCTCGCTCGGGGACGGCTGCCGCCCGGCTGCCCAGGCCCGCCGGAGGGAGCAGCAACAACGCAAGCGCGGCGCTCCGGGGCGCGGGAACGGCGCGCAGCCGCCTGCCGCGGCCCGGCCCCCGCCGCCGCGCAGGCTGACGACAGCGGAAGCC
>JASVER010000041.1:5509297-5703659 GCA_030449065.1 Oceanodroma leucorhoa | reverse complement strand
CGGGGCCGGCAGCCGGGCAGAGGCGGTGCCGCTCCGCCCGCGGCGGCGGCGCCCCGCCGCTCCCCTTCCCTGCCCTGCCCTGCCCTGCCCGCTCCCGCATGAGGGAGGCAGCGAGGGAGGCAGGCCGCCCCGCGCCGCCGGCATGTCCGCGCCCTGCTGCGCCGGCCAGGTAGGGGCTAGGGGGGCGCGGCAGGTGTGCGCGGCGGGCGGCGCGAGCCTCGCAAGCCCCCCTGCACCGGGCGGGAGGCGGGGGGGGATCCCCCGGGAGACGGCGCTGGGGGCCCGCCCGGGGGCTCCGGCGGTCGTCACGGAGAGCGAGGTCCGGGGGAGCGCCCCGCGGGGTCGGGGTGGTGGCGGCCCGCGGCGAGGGACGGAGGGCCCGGGACGGGAGCGGGCCGGGGGGCCGCATCGCTCCGCCAGCCCTCGGCCGCAGCTTGGCGCTCTGCGCGGTCAGCCTGCGGGGAGCCGTCCTCCCCGGGGCAGTTACCGCGTCGAAGTGACAGCAGCGCTTGCAGAGGGGGAGCCGGCTGCAGCGGGGGTGCCTGTCTATAGAGCTTGGCTCTTCAAGTCCCTATAGTGGTGTTTTTGCGGAGTTCCCTGCATGAATTCCCCTCGTGTTTCAGGACAGGCGGTCGAACGCCGCCCGTCTCCCCGAGACGTGCACGGGCAGTGGAGAGCCGCTCTGCTCGCGGGGTCCACATAAGGAGCTATGGTGGGGCAGTGGGATGCAGATGAGGACGTGGACATTGAGAGGAGCCTTTCCAAAGACCTGCACTGCCAGGAGCAATTCCCAAAGGGGTGACAGATCATTTAGAGCTACGAGAGGCGGTCAGATAATTGCCATTGGTGCCTGGTGGTGAGGAGATAAGAAGTGGAATGGTCTTAACTTCTCTCTTAGCTGCTGGCTGGCTGGCATTCCTCAGACCTTTCACAAACTCCTTCAGGTTTGGCTTGTGGAAAGATTCAGCAAGTGCAGGTGCTGGCGGAGGAAGCGAGAGATGAGAGCAAGTGGTGATGGAGGGCGGTGCAGGACCTACGCCCTTCAGCATGCATGGGATGATGAATCAGTGCTCCGCATCTTGCCGCGGTGCACTTGTTTTCTTGATTGAGTCAGTTCTGATGGATGAAGGACCGTGGACTTGGAGGAGAAGGGTGGTTGCGAAGCCCTGTCCAGATCACCTCCTCGGTTGCACTCAAGGGAAGGACTCCTGTTCTTACAGGACAACTCTTAGTTGTCTCTCTAGCCTCGTGTTAGACTGCATCTCTCCCAGGCACTTTATTTTGTGCTTCATTTTCCCAAATCTCCACTTCTGCAGTAGAAACCCATTGCTACTTGTCCCATCTGCAACAGACTAGCCAGTGAGCTTATTCCTGTTGTTTTACATATTTAAACACCTTAGGGTCCTAATTCTATTGATATTTCTTCATTGGTCACTCTGCCCACCCTCAGCATCTGTTTATTCTCTTGCTTTTGTGTGAACCACCTGGAAAAAATCTCAGATCTTTCCTGAAGGTTGAAATCCCAGGCTAGATTTGGTCTTCCGGCTGTGGTTCTTTCAATCTTCAGAGGGCCGGGAGGATTACTCAGCATGCCTCCACGCGCCCGTCCTCCACGAGCTCCCCTGTGCCTCGCCAAACAACCCTGGGTGGTCGTGGGGGACAGCAGTAACTGCATTTGCTAATATTCCTCTTTTAAAGCAGGGGGGCCTCCCTGGCTGCTGCTTCGCTGCATTTTGGCAGCGTGTGAAACAAGCTTCGGAGCAGCTCAACAAAGTGCCGTTAGTAGGTGCTGTTGCTGCAGTAGTTCATGGCTGTTTGCATTTCCATAGCTTTTTTTTTGTGCGGCTCCTGGAGAAGTAACTAAATACCAAAAGGATGAAACCGTTGTGAGACTCGTGTGGTGAATGGAGTGGCTTTAGTGTGGCCAAACTTTGAGACATTCTTAAAGCCACTGTTCCTACCCCGTGTAGTAATGTGTTTTACTGACACTGATGTGTCACTTTGGAGTCTGTAAATAAACTGAACTCCTTAGCGATGTTGGAGCCGAAGCAAAAGCCCTAAAGTGGATGCAGTCATAGCGCCAAAATTATGTAATACCCTGGGGAGATGTATTCTGCTGGCTCAAGCACTATTTTTGATGTAAGACTTATCTGTGCTAAATACGGCATATTGCTGGACTTATACCAGCGACCTTAGTGTGGATAACCTTTTTATAGGCTAAGATGATAAATGGAATAAACCATGTTTCAATAGCATGCAGTGCAACTTTTTTAAAAGGAAAAATGGTCTTTGCCTTCATGACTTGATTTATTCCAACCTTGATGAGGGGATGTTTGTTTAACATGATTAATACACAATAAAAACAAAAGGGATAGAAGTTCTTCTTTATCTCTCAACCCAACTTCCTCAGGCATTTTACGGGTACTGTTAATCAAGCTGGAAAATGAAGAAGGAATTTGTCCTCTCCTTAAATGTTCACCCAAAAATGAAGTTAACCCTGTCTCCAGAAACAGAGATGATGTGCGTGAGGACAGATGGAACTTTATACAAAGTCCTGAAAAACAGCACTCATGTCGGGTCCCTCCTTTTTCCCTAAAATATGTTAGTTTAATCGGTTTGGTATCTCACGGGGTGGGTTTTTTTTGTATAAAGTATTTTTGCCCTGTATATATTTTATATGCCTCTCTGTTTCTGTGGATCTGCTTTCCTATAGCTGACTGAAAACTTTGGTATTGTCCTTCTGAGCTGTGAAAGTGTAATTATTGTGCGTGGCTGATATCAAAGTTCCATTGTGATTTAACATCACTCGACTATCCATTTTTTCTCCATTCGTAACGCCAGCAAATTTTCCTAATGTGAAGTAGACAATGAGTGATCAGTGCTTTTGGTTTTGGGTCAAACTGTGCTGAACATCTAGTTAATGGTGCCTGTCGGAATAAATGCATTCAGGTTTTGCAGCCCAGATCCTGTTGTTAAAGGATACAGCAGCAAGCTGCCGAACTGCAGTGTACTTCGGTTATGCTGATTTTGCATTCAAAAATTATTTAAAATAATCTTAATTAGCATTACTGTGTGACTTGTATTCTTGCCAGGTAGACCCTGGGAACTTGCTTTCAAGAAACTTGGCGATTTATAAACTTTAATTTCTGCAGTTGGTTTTTATTGGGCAACGTACAAGCACATTTTGAAAGGAATTGCAATTTTTAGGTTTCTGAGCTGTAATAAACTTGCTAAATGTTTCGTCTTTTCCGAGTGTTTCGTTGGTAGACCTATTTTGAGAATCCAGTGAGAATACAGTTTGGTTTGGGCCTCCACAATGCTTTTGATTACATAAAAACATCTGCTTAAATTGACAGGAAACAGGATTTTACATTTGGCTTTTCTTCAGTAGTTATTCTCAAGAGAATAAAGTTGAGATCATGGTTAAGAAAAGCAGCTGTTGCGGAAAATCTTTATTACAATGAATATGTTTTTTCCAGAGTTAAATAAATGTAATTTAGATAGTTAACATTAATTKGGGGGGGGGGGGCAGTATGTTGTAGCTGGGTTGTTCAAGAAGATGGATTTTTCAGTTAGAACTGGTAGTTATTAAAGCTTATAAAGCTGTTTTTGTAAGTCTGTTAATTCTTGAGTGCCTTCTTTAGTACTGTTCTGCACTTAGAAATCATATCATGTAGTAAATGCAGTAAGATGTGGCGCAAGTTAGAGTATCAGATTTTCATTTTATACCCAGATCTCTAATTCTGAGGGGTTTAAAAAAAAAAAATAAAAATGCTTTATTTATAAGATTGGCCTTGGCCAATCTTATGACTTCTGGGGCTCATGGCTTTTGGGGCAGGGGAAGGAAGGCCCCCGTGCACTCCGGGGCTGCCTGCGTCACTGGCACTGCATCTGCAAGTTGAGAAGGGGGCTTGCAGTCCTGTCCTCATGGTCTCCTCTTTTCATTACATAGTGAAAAGGGTGTCTCTGTCATCCTTGTCCAGGTTTGTGTCCTCTGAGGATGCCGGGGGACTGCTGGGGCATGTGCATGGTGTGATGTGCTGCAGCGCTATGGGACAGTGCTGGCGGTGTTCCCGGCTCCGCTCCACATGTTGCTCCCCAAAACACGTCTCTCCTCCTGCAGATGGTCTTCCTGGGTGAGAGGGGTTTGGTTTATTGTGTTTATTGTGTTTAACTGAGCCGGTCAGTTAAAAAAAGAGAAATTTAGCTGTGGGTCTTACCCCCTCTCACAGCTGCCTTTCCATGCCCCCACCACTGCTATTAATCATGATTGAAGATGAAACTAACTGTCTGAGGTCTGACGTGGAGTATTGTAGTGTACTCCACTTAAATACAGTTAGAAAAAACAGACTGAGGAAGGACTTTTGCAGAAACACAGAGTTTTCATTTTAAACAAGTAGTTGCCTGAACAACTGAGTTAGCAAAGCCTGGTTTTCTGCAGCTTTGTCCATTGAGGTTGGTATCTTATGTCAATTCCCTTTCTAATAAATACTGAACTTGTGTTGCAGCCTTTTCCTTGCTTAGAGTTGAGAGATCATTTTTCTCTGCTAAACCTTTTGCCTATTTTCAAGGAAATTGTAAGAATGTAATAACTTTGAGGCCCCCATCTGCCTGCCATAGCGGGATAAAATTTGGTGCTGGATTCAGGAGTGATTAGAAAGGGAGGGAGAAGCAACAAAAAGATGGTGAGATCCTGTAAGAGTTGTATCATTTGACCCTTGCATCTCTAGGTTGGAATCCTTTCCCTGGCACTGCATAAGAGGCAGAAGATACTCTTTCTTATTCCAGGCAGAAGATGCTCTTTCTCATTCCTGCTTAATTTCCCATTGCTGCCTCGTTTTTTTTTAGCCTTTTCATCTTGCATCCCACAAGTTGGTTGCATTGTAGGTTTAAAGAAATAGCTTAAATACCCATGGCTCTACACCTGTGGAGTGAAGGCAGTATAAGAGCAGGGCCTTCACTTTTAAGGGCAAGGGGAAACTTTTCTGCAGAAGGATATAAATCCTACTGCTGCTTTTATTTTAATTTTTCTAAGTGTAGGTATTCCAGGGTGTTTTTTCCGTTACTGAGACTTTCATTACAATGGATGCACTCACAGTCGTGGATGCAAGACATACGTGTTTCAGGGGAGCAGTTAAATGAAAGCCTGAGCTATGACTACAGTATAAGCTGAAGGTCTTGTCTGGAGCTGTCGACTGCTGTCATCCCAAACACATGCTGAGGCTGGATGGTGTTCTCAGTTTAGCCACGTGAATACACTTGGACCTTAGGTTGCTTCCAAGGTCCTTCTCATGCCCGAGTTAATGGCGCTTCCATTTTTTTCTCAATTGTGCAGACTCTAATATGTTTTGACATGTTTAATGCCTGGCCTCCTAGATTTTTAGGGTGTGATCGACCATTCTGCCAACTGAATTTGACCTACTGCATTGTTCAGGTCACCCAAGTGATAGGCTTCAACATCACCATACGCTACAGCATGAGGCGGTGAGGAGGGACCGAACCAGCCAGAGCTGTGGGGGACTGTAGCGTTTACCCATGACAGCATGCAGGGGAAGGTGGCTCTGTGCTTCTTTTGAAGGGAGTCCTGACACACCTAGCAATTTCATCCTCATTTTAATTAGTGATGACTATGCTGAGACTGATGTTTGCAGCTTAGTGATTGGAACTGCCAGCAATTAGAAATGGCGTATGCTCAAGTATTTAAACGTGTAAGTGTTCACAGTCTGCAAATGGAAAGTTTTGCGCTTCTTTCTGTCCAGTAGGACTGATGCAAAATGTATTAACCTGTCATCTCTTGCACTGAGTTTTAACAGGAACCGTTCTTAATGTTTTCTGAAAGAGACCTATCTCGTGTTTTTTTTCCTTGGCTTCTTATGTTACAGTCACTAGCAAAACAGTGGTTCAGGAATACTATTCAAGATACTTCTCGAGTAGTCAATGTGTTTAAAAATGATCATCAAGAAGTAAGCAATGGGAAGATGTGAGCAGGCTCAATTTTGAACCTGCCAATCTGGAAACATGTGTGAAGTTGACTGTTGTGACACTGATCTAAACTGGAACGTCTTTAGCAATGCTTCGAGCAGGTAAATTTTTTTTTTATTTAATATGACGTGGTGATAAATAGTTAATGTTTTGTACCAATTTATTGGCTTTTGTCACTTTGTGCAAAGTGTAATGTCTTAGCTTTTTCCCCTGCCTTAAAGTCCTCTTGGACTCAGTACTGAAACCACCATTTAAAGACACAACATCTTTGTTGAACAGCTCAGAGCTGTCAGTTGATTCAAAAGTGCAGCAGCTGTTCTGGCTACATGCTTTTAAGTCAATGCATACAGAAATTTCATTTTAACTGCTTCTTCACTCCAGTGGTACATGGACTTAAGCAGTTACTGCCCTGCACTTGGTTCTCTGTCCCTGGCAATGCACCACATTGCATTTGTGTGTGCCATTCTACCTCTAGAGTCCTGGTCTCAAAATTAGAGCTAACCTGGAGAAAATCTGCCCGTTGTGTGAAGTGATGGCCTCAGACTTTGCCGTTGCTGACTTGTCTCTCATCTTGCAGTTGCTCTGTTAGTAGCTCTTCTGCTGTGAAAGGCAGACAGGTGGCTGCAGCATGAGCTGGAACGACCTGCAGATGAGAAAACCGTGAAATATGAGATAGTAAAAAAGGACAGTTGAACTTGACACCCAGCAGAGGTTGCTCTCAGTGAAGATCGTCAAGGGATCAATGCAAAGAAACTTCAGGATCACTAAAACAGTGGCCTGTTTTCATCAGTGACCTGAAAGTACATTTAAAATTGCTCCTGAAAGCACACAGGCGTGATGAAAGGACTGGTGGAGTGGAGAGTGCTATTGAAGGTGATGTAACCCAGATGGCATGACCCCCGTGCAAATAAAATACACCTTTTAAGTACAGCCAGCTAGCTGGCTGCCTGCGCAAGGTGCGTGTGGAGGGCAGGCTGCTCCCACAGCGTGGAGTGCTGCGGCGCAGAGTCTCATCCCCTCGTTGGCTGCACGCAGGGGAGAGGAACGAGGTGACTTGCTGGGCTGTTTGCAGTTGGGCTGGTGCTGCTGCCATGATTTTGTAGGAGGGACTGGGGAAATTTGAGAGTATGCAGGAAAAAAAATCCAAACCATTTAGGTGCTGGGAGAAAAAGTGTTAAAGCCTTCAAATGAGACTGAGGGTAAATGATTTGGGTTCCTTCTTTGACGAGCGGGGAGAAAAGACCAGGTAATTAAAAGGCTCTCTAAGCTACTGAAGAAAGCCTCACCAAGAACCAGTGCCTGGGAACTGTAGCAGACAAATCAGAAGGTGGCGGGGAGGGGGGTGGTCCTGTTTTTGATGATAGATGTAAGTAACCAGAGGGACAGACGGTCTACCTCATACTGCTGTCAAATCGAGATGTTCTGTGCTAATGGAAAAGAGCTATACTACTGGGGAGCTGGGTGATGTGATACACTGTGAGGCTCAGGTCAGACTAAAAAATTGTCTTGATTTTTCCAAAATCATCAGGAGAAGAGCAGTTGGGACAGTTTTTAATTTAGACATTTTGCAGTGGCATTATTTTCTAGTGCTGAGCTGAGTCACCATTCAGTAACGTTTGAGCATGGAGACAGAAGCTAATCATCCTCAGTTCAGCTTAACTTCAGCTCTGCCGGCGCCTGGCAGTGGCTCGCCCGCCTTCTAGCTCTTGGCATAGCTGTCCTAGATGCTGCTTTTTCGCCTAGGTTTTGAGCTGCTTGGTGCCGAACGGCAGTTCTGCCCCGTGGTGCAGGGCACAAACCCTTCGCTTTGGGAACGCAGCTCGGGGCAGGAAAGCCTCACTGGAAAGCAGTGTTCAGGCAGTGTCTAGGTTGGTGTGACTTTTCTCTGAAGTCGGTTTTAATTTTGCACAGTTTGCAGTGTGAGGTGTGTTCCCAAAAATAGGTCATTAGTTGATGAACTGGTATGCTGGTCACAAAACTTCTTGGCTTAAGCCACGTGATGAGTCTGAATATTAAAGGAGAAGCAGTGAAAAGCAAATTAATTCAGACAAAGGACAAAATAAAGCCTCTTTGGTGAATTTAGTTACTTCACAGGGACAAACCACTGTGTAATCATGTGACCGGTTGAAGAAACCTTTGCAAAATGTTTTTTCGTAATAGCGGGGATTTTCAGTAATAGTCTGAGCCCACCTTCTAACACCTGGGACATTTGGCATCAGGCATCTCTTGTTTTCATGAACCAGTGCACTAACAAAGTGGTTGGCTTGCTAGATGCTCTTTCCTGAAACTAAAAGTCCAAGGGCAGGTGTATAACCGCTTCGGGACGTTATTCATGCAGGGCTGGCTGCTTTGGCCTTCCAGCCTGGATGCTGCGTGTAGCTGTGAGAGTAGATGTCTAGGTGTTTTTGATAGACGTTGCCGTTAACAGCTCAGTGATCGCATTATCTGCAAATCTTACGGCCCAGATAATGCTGGTAGTCAAGTAATCAAGCAGTGCATGAAAAACTAAGCTGCTATAGGTCCCTGTGAAAAGAAGCTTCAGCAAGGCACATTTCTGTGCTCTGCGGACAGGCCAGAAGGCAGGCGGTCTCCCTGGCCGCTCTGGCCAGGCGGTCAGTTAGCAGGGAAGAGAGGAAACACTGCTAAGTCTTCGTTTCATTTAAGTATGCACTTTTTTTTCAGCGTGCTCTTCTTCCCTTTGACTTTTACCATTTCTGCTGAAGTCTCCCAAAAGGAAGAGTGCTTTGTTGTGATAAGCTTGATACTTACCTATAGTTTGTATAATTTAAAAATACCATAGGCTATTTTGGGCAGTGATCCTGAAACTCCTCACCTTGTCTTAATGGCTACGCAAAATATTTTCTAAGTCCTTTGAGATTTTTTTGGAAACATCTGTGGAAAATCCCTTCTAAAAATATCACTGTCTTTACAAAAGCRGTAGGCAGGACATGTTCACTTTACTTCTCAGTCTTGTCTGTAAATAGCTACGTGTGTGCTGAACATTACCATCATACCTCATTCCACTGATTTATCAGATTGGATACATGTGGTTCTGCTGCGACGCATTCACCTCTACTCTCCCCTCCTGCCTGCGCGCTGTGGCCTCACTTGAAATGGTAAAACTGTTTCTGCCATTGCATAATAAATCAGCAGCTGAGAAGGACTGATAGGTCATTTTTCTTCCCTTTTTTTTAACCAGTAGGTTGCTTTGTCTGGTCACCCCCAGCAGCACAAACAACTGTCAGGGCTACTGAGGTGCTGGTGCCAGGGTAGGAGTGAGTGAGTGGCTGGCAGAGGAGAAAGGCTGGGGGGAGCCAGTGGCTGTTAAGCCAGCCTGGCTACCAGAAGAAATGTCTGTGAACCTGCGCTTTTGAATATTTTTTAACAGAAAAACTTCCCACGTAGCTTTCCACAGCTGCTGTTGTGAAACCAGTCAAGTCAGCCATCATCCAGGCAGTTCAAATCGCAGCGCAGTCTGTTTTCAAGTACCCTTGGTTTTCAAGTTTTGGGATCTTGGGCAAGCTGGCACTGCACCCTCTGTGAGCTCCGAAGGCAAAGCAGGCCGCGGCTCTACGTTGTGGAGGCCTGGCGTCGTGGTGGGTTAGCATGAGGGGGCCAGCTGATCGTAAGTATTTGTGGAAAGCATAAACATTTGCATAGTGCTTGTAATTATTGTCAGACTGTGGTGCTCACCTCGTGAGGAGATGTAAAGCTAGAGAGGGAGCCGGCGTGCCTGTACTTGCTGCCTGACTTGTGGGAGCCTTTGGATGAGAAAGACTTGAAGCGGGAACCTGCTGCAGCATGACAAACGCCTGCCACAGCAGCCTGTCTTTTGGGTGCCATTCCACTGGGCTCTTGGGGACCCTGGGCTTGGAAAGATCACAGGATTTTGAAGGAGCTCTGTAGGTACAGACCAGGATTTTCAAGGCCTGCCTGCTGGCAGCGATCGCAGACCTTGGGTTGTCTGGGTTGTCTCTGTTCTGAAAACTGCACAGCGCCTTCCTTCTGCAGAACCGGTCCTTTGGAGGAGATTTTGTTTAATGATAAGCTAAATCTGTAAAAGATTTATGACATTACTTGCTTTTTTCACAGCCGTTTGTTTTACCATGGGAAGAATTTGTTGCCGGCTTGCACTTCTGCCCCGGTGGGTTCTGAGCCCCTGGGCAGACCCTCGCTGCAGTCAAAAGGCAGAGGTGGGGCGAGATGGGCCGTGCCCCCAGTAAAGCATGCAGCATCACAGGGACCGAGTAGTTTAGCTGCATGTTGACCACAACCTTTTAACAGAGAACTTGTTGTATATGTGGTGTTCGAAGTCTGTCACCCAAAGATAACATCTTTGAAACCTCTGGGGTCAGTAGGTTGTGGCCAGCATCTTACTCTTTGGGACAGAGACGGTTTTCATTTATTTTTGGGCAACACCTATTTCATTGTGGCCCACTAACTCTGGAATGTAGTTAGTCATAACCAGCGTTTAAAAAAGAAAAAAAAAAAAAAAACTCACACCACAAAATTTGGGACTGTGGCTGAATAACCTAACCAACTTTCAATGGTTTCTGTGACTATTCAGAGTGCTTAAAAGAGTGCATCTGAAAAAGATGGAGACATTGGTATTTTTCCCAAATATTGCCAATTTATAGGGTACATGCTCAGTATTAGAAACTGTCATTAAAGTCTCTCTAAGTAATGTGGAACAATGCCTAAGTGAGCTATATATTCTATTTAAGTATTTGTTGCTTTAAATAGCAGCTCCAGGGACCCAGGACTGGAATAGCAGACACGTTGCTGGACGTAGATGAGGTTTCATTGGCAGACCTCTCCAGCACCTGGCTTAGGAAAATGTTGTTCCCCTTACAAATGCCAAAGCTGCATACCTTTTTACTTCTGTACTATAGTTTTTAATGTTATGGTGAGTATGGCCAGCAGTTGAAGTTCGTCCTGGATACTTTGGATCTGGCTGAAAGGACCTTTAGTCGTAATCTTTTTTTTTTTTTTTTTTCCATAATTCTGAAGTGGATGCATTATACTTTTCTGGTATGTTTTTGTTTTGAAATGTTATTATTCCATTTGTTTGCTGAATAGCTTCCTTATTTCTTGGACATGTATTGATGGTGCAAAAGTTAACTTAATTTTACTACATATAAAAAATAAAATTGCCATTCAGCCACCACTGCCTTCTATTTTGAAAGTATACTTGCACGATGTGCTTATGCACGTAGTATTTTTAATTTCCAGCTTTGGTGCCAACATGAGCCCATTCTGTTTACTCCCCACAGTTGGAGCTTTGTGTGTTTTGGGGAGGACTTCTGTTTTGCAGCAGCAGCAGTTTTACCAGCTGCATGCTTTGAGGCCTCCGTCTCTTCTGGCGTGAGATCCAGTGGTGAACTGAGAGAAGGGCAGCATGGGAGCCGGGTTGGACTGTCCCCATTTTACGTGTTCTGCAAACTGAAGAGCCGTTGTCAAGCGAGGCACGGGCCCGTCCACTACCCCCTTTCTGCAGGCTGAAGGCCTGAGCTTGGGTGTTGCAGCAGGTAGTCATGGCAAGGAAGTGATAAGCTGGGAGTCTTTTCAAGACACTTCTTCAAAATTATTTGGGGCTCTTCGATCAATCAGTCTGCTTGTGAGACTCCGTGGAATTATATCAGATACGCAAACACACACGTGAAACCCCCTCCTCTGGGACGGACAGACAGTTGTTGATACTGGAAGAGGACTGTCCTGTGAGGAAAATAGTGTGTGGTGATTTGGCACCTGAAGGCACAAACAAGCCAGTGAAGTTTGCCTGGACGACTCAAATGTGGCACTTGTGCATTTTGAATTCCTTGGCAAGGGCTAAGAAAAGCCATCCATCTTGTACAACTGCTTGCTAGAAAGCAGGGGGGGTCCTTTGAACATCCCCGTGGCCCCTCCGAGGGCTGAGAAAACATGGGGGAAAAGCGGCCTCGGCATGCTCGAGCCCCTGGCACTGGCAGCACACTGCCCCTGTGCTACACACTAGCCACAGGGAGCCCCTCGAAAATGGGAGTGCTGAGGGGTGAGGTTGCTCTGGGTCGGCAGCAGTCAGACCTGGAAGAGAGGTTCCCTGCTCCTGGCCGCCTGCTGATGTCCAAACATCCCTCTGTGGTCCCAGTTGCTGGGTTAAGCACCGGAGCCATGTGAAGCTGCTGCCTATTGCAAGGGAGGGCCTGGCTAAGGACAGTGCTGGCTTATGTATAAAAATAAAACATATTTATATTGTTATATATGACTTTTCTAAAAGTAGAAGACAGAGAAGGTGAATCCAGCTTCTTTGAAAGTTAATGATAACTGTTGACAGCAATGAAATAATGAGCATCAAGCTAGATCCCTTTCAGGAGTTATTCAGTACCTTTTTCCCTGTTGAATTAGGGAATTACATGCTTTTTGCTGTGCTTCTTGGATTTTATCTTGGTGGACCCTGAGGTGCAGGTAGAAAAGAACTGAAATACACAAGGAATTCTGTCTCTAGCAATGTTTAAACATTGGAGACAGTATCAGCTAAAGTGTGATTTGGTATTATTTTCCTTGCAGCTGTGGATTTTTTTCCTTGCCATCTTGCACGTGGCATCATCGCTTGCACCTTTGCAAAGTGTGTCTAAATAACTGTGAAATTGCATTTCTTCTCTGGCTTTCTTCAGTAYGAGATGGTGCCATTGTATTTTGGATCCTTCTAGCTCAGCTATATCTTTTGCTTTGTTTGCAGTAAGCCAAGTATTTCCAGATTCTTTCCCTACCGCCCAAAATATTTAGAACTGTTCATGTAGTTTTTTGTTTGTTGGTTTGAGTTTGTTTGGGTTTTTTGTAGCTGTTGTCTGTTTATAAACCCTTCAGCACAACTATCCCAAAGTGTGGTTTAAACAGTTTTCCCTCCCCCCTTTAATTTGCTCAAAGTCTTTAGCAGCATAAAAAGTTTGTAGGGGGGAAGAAAAAAAAAAAAAACTTTTTTTGTTTGTGTGTGTGTACCAGAAAGGGCACCTTAAAAAGGACAGTGTGATTCTGGTGAATTGAAATGGATCTTTACAGCTTGTTTTGAAACAAAACCTGCAGCTTTTCTTAGAAACAAAATGGGTTTGTCTGTGTGTTAAAAGCAAACAGTTTTGGAGTCTGTGCCCTTCTTGTGCAGATTTGTTTTTTCACTATGGAGGGGGGAGAGTGTGTTGCAGGAAATAGAGCCTTACCATTGTGATGCTGGTTCTGCTGGGTGAAACATGTCAGGACCACGAGCTGCACAGAGATAGCAAAGAGCAGGATTAAGAAATCGGGAGCGGATCCTCCCCATCCTCTTCACTCTCATCCTTAGCGTGCTTAAACCTAGTGACTTTTGATAAACAAGACAGTCTGCTTCCATTTAAATACTGTTCAGCTGGGAGGAGAGGATTTAAGAAATTCTGGAGATTTACAGGAAGTCTCCCAGCTTCCCTGTCTGACTTTTGCAATAGAAACCTAAAGGCGGGGTTGGAATGACTTGTGTTTTTTGTCTTACTTTCCAGTTGGCCTGCTGCTGCGGTACTGCCGCTTGTTCCTTGTGCTGCAAATGCTGCCCTAAGATAAAACAGTCAACCAGCACCCGCTTCATGTATGCGCTTTACTTCATCCTGGTGACTGTCATCTGTTGTGTCATGATGTCAACAACAGTAGCTAATGAAATGAAAACGCACGTAAGTAAGAGAGATGAACCCACGGCTGCCCCTAGAAGGAAATGGGGCTCCTTCCACGGCTCTTCACGTATAGGGGCACTCCCTCAGCAGAGGCGGTCGATTCCCTCCACCCATCCACTTCCAAACCCAGACGGGATGATTTTCCGTGCTCAGCCTCTTCCTGTCCATTGCTCACCCGTTGAGTGTGTTTCACAACAGGAAGAGTCAAGGGTCACAGGACTAGCAGCCTTCCTCCTCTTTCATTGTGCGGAAACCCGCTGCAGTGAACCCATCCCAGGTTTGCTGCACAGGTAGTGTCACTAGAGGCTGTTAGGGAACATGTTATAGTAGAACAAATCGGCTCAGTGTAACATTGATTTCATCTCTGGCAATTTGTTTAGTAGCAGAAGCAGCAAATTAGAAAATAACTCTTCAAGTTATAATTTTAATTCTGTGTCCTTGGTGCTGTGTGCAGACTACTGCAATGCACAATGCTGCGGATCCTTTACAAGGGGCTTTCTTCAGTGTGCGTTGAGTCATTGTGTTCACATGGCCTCTAACCACAGCAGATATTGTTCATCTCTAATTGCCTTTTTAATTAAAAAGCTTCAAAAGCATGAAAGCAGCTGTGGCTAAAATTAGATTTTAAAACTCAAGTTTCTTTCAGAATCTTAATATAACTTTCCTAAGCTAAAAGCTCACCAGCCTGCTTGCGGTCACACACTAGACCTGTTGTACCGCATCTTTGGTTTGGTTTCTTAAGCCACCCAAGTTGCTCTCAGTAGCACAAATCCTCTCTCTCACCCTCTGCAAACTGCAAGAAGAGAAGTCTGTTTTTAAGTAGAGGGAACAATGGCTGGATTGCTTAATTCTTAAAAATTAAGTTTCTGCACCAAAGTGGGCATCAGGCCTGTTTCGAGGTTGTGAATGTGCTTGCCCTGGAGGTACAGAAGGCTTCCCTCACTGCGGGCATCTAGTTGTTTTGTGTTAACCTCCCAAGAGGGAGTGCTGGTAGGTGCACAGTTAAGGCTGTTTCCTCATTTAACCAGTTGCTGGTCAAGTTGATGCCCTGCTTACCTTCTGCACTTGACTTTCAGTTGTCTGTGAAACACTTCCCTCCGCAGCAGCTCAGATCCAAAAGCTGGAAGCTGGCGGTAGCACCCTGTGCCTGCAACACGGATGAACCAGTGGGCTTATGATGGGGCTAGTTTGAGGGTTTCTGTACTCTGCTGCCACTGACCTTTCCTTCTTCCCATTGTACCCTCTTTGTATGTTCTGTTCTAATTTTCTTTCATTTAATAGTGCTTTGCTTGAGTTATCCTACTGCCATCTTCTTACCCCTGGCCACCAGAAGTTGCTGACAGCCCTGTAAGAGCACCCAGTACAGACGTGATGCTTGCCTGTGAGCTGCGACTTAAAACTGTTCAACATGTGTGTGCTGAAATTGCTTGCCAGGAATTACTTTGACTTACTAGATGCTTAGCTTGGCAATAAAGTGAATAACCCAAGGAACTCAAGTGTGTGGGAGACAAATTACGTGCTCGTATCCAAATTTCATAAAATCGTTTTCCATCAGTAGTGTGGTTTTAATGCAGCTTGTATCCCTAACAAAAATACTCGCTCTTTATCCAACAGAAAAGTGATTCAAGAAGCCTTCAACAACATGCTTTTCAGTATTGCCAAATTTTTTTTCCAGTTCATAGTCTTAAAAGCTCGGTGTGGGAAGAATAGCACAAAGAGTAGCTGTTAATGTGAAGTGGAAAGATAATCACCCTCTTAATTTAGAGCATTTGATGTCTTTGAATGGGAAATGGACCATCTGAAAGTAGGCTTCCTTTATCTGCTCTCTAATTTAATAATTATATTCAGGGCCGTTAAAAATTCAAAGACTCCTGAAGCTAATTCAGCCCAGTTGTAATAGAGTGCACCTTGAAAATATTTGTTCAGACTAACCAGTCTCAGCTTCCCAATGATGAACTGTGTTTTGAAAGTGCTGGGCGATTCCTTTGCTTTTGCCTAGGTTGTGGAGCACTCCTAGCTCCTGAAGCCAGACATTAAGCAAACACTTTGCATGATGCTTCTAGGACCTTACCCTCTCTTTCTTGAGAGGAGACCGAATTTTAATTAATTTTAATCAGAATTTTTAAATTTTTGTAATAAAATAAAAAATTAAAATTTTAAATTTTAGTGCAGTCCTTTATGGAACCATAATCTTGGCAGGGAACCACGTGTCGTCTTTGCCAGTTTAGAGTTCAAATACTCACGCTGATGTTACGTGAAAGGAATCTCTCCCTTGTCAGTGAGAGGTTTTTTTGGTTGATTGGCTGTAAATTCCCAAGTCTAAAGTAGTTCTAAAAGTATTTATTGTAGCACTTGGTCCTTTGGCATTATTTTGAGAGGAAGCAACAGCAAATGTGCATCTCTTCTGGTCACCTTAAACAGAGACTTTTAAAAAATGTTTGTATTAGTTTTTCAGTATTTATGTAGCCCCCATGGTCATGCATTCTTCCTATTAAAACACATTTAGGACAGTTTTTCAGTTCCCAAGATGCCAGACTCTGCAGGTGCCAGCCCAGAGCTGGGGACCTGCTCTGTGCCCTGCAACATGGTTGGAAAAATGAGGCACTGTCCCAGGGAGCTCAACTTCCACATCCTCACCAAAGTTGGCAGGTAGATGAAACCATCTGTCAGTGGGAGGACTTGGTACCTGTGGAATATTTGTTATGGTTTCAAAACCTTGGTTCCTAATCTAACCAGCAGCATTTTGAGGAGGTTGCATTTTGTGGTGAGCCTTAAGAATTGAACAGTGTCTTTTGGGGGGGGGAGTTTTTTCTCTGTTATTTTCACTCTTCTTCCCCAACTCCTAAGCTGTTCCTGCACCTACAGGACACTGAGGGAGAGAGACCCAAAGTGTTAAATTCTGAAAAATGTGCAAAGAAACCAAGGCATTTGTGTTTGATCTCTGGGGAAGAAGCAAGAGGCAGTGGAGGGGCAGGGAAGGAGTGGATTGTTTTGACCAGGAAAATATTTGAATAGTAGCATGTAGAATAGGTTTCAGAGGAGCAAGGTTGTGTATCAAGGCAAAGGATGGGGTAGAGCATCAATCAAGACATGAGAGCCTCAGTGATGGGGACAGAAAGACAGAAAAGGCCAATATACAGTTACACAAAATGGTTTAGAGACTTGACTCTGTTCCAAAATGAAGCAAAGCAGGACCCAACTTGAAGAAGTGCTTCTATGCCTTGATCCATATATTATTTCTTTTTTCCAGTTATTCTGGTTTTTTGAAAAACAGGTACAGCTTTACTTACAAGTGCTCTGTTGAAGCAAAAACTTGCATTTCAAAGACTTTGAAAGGATAATTGAGAGAAGAAAAGGGAGAGAATTGTTTTGGTCTGTCGAAATAGTGGTTTAATTTATTTTTTTTAAATTAATTTGTTAATGTTAAAGCTGTTTCAAAACTAGTGGTTTCACCCTGAAAATATGCCTGTCCTCCTTAAATAATGAAAGGAAAAATAAGAAAAATGTTTTCAGGAAAGCAAACACCAGTAAAAACCAGTTCAGTTGTGTCAAAGCATTTAAATTCTAGATGGTTACATGTTCTGGCAGAGCATGCTTTTGGGCTTGTTTCCCCAGCCAGGTTTATATCTTGGCCCTTAACTCCATTATAGTATGTTAAAACCCAAATTTGCTACCAAAAATGAGGTTTTTAGGTGCAGATGCCTATTGTCTATTTCTGACAAGAAGTTAGCCACAGATGCAAGATGGCGTGTGTTTTGGTGTGATTGTTTTTTGTTTTTCTATTCCCTGTCTCAGCTGCTCAAGACAGGTGGTTTTACCTGTTTGGTTTTGCCCTTGTCTCCCCACCTACACAGATTTTCTTTCATGCTTCCTCCATTTCCATAACAAAGTTCGTCTGCCACATTCTCCCTCTACTGGATGAGGACATCCAGGCAAAACCAGACTCCTTCAGGCTCTTAAGGCCCATTTCTACACAATTCTTCCTTCCTATTCCCCCTCTGATGCTATTTCCGGCCCTCCTGCATTCACATGTTTGGGTGCAGACAGACCCCAGCTCAGAGGTGGCCAAGCCCCAGCCGGCTGGAGCCTGGATGCGGTGTGGCCATGTTGGCTTGTTTCATGCACTGCATTTATTTCGGGCGCCAGCAGCTCGCAGTGAGGGGAAAGCAAGTTCAGGGCAGTCTGTCTCTGTTTCTGTAGATGTTGCTATTGTCTCAAAGGGTTTCACTGCACTCGGAAAATTGCCAGCTTTGCTCTGATAACATCATTGCTTGCGCAGCAACCGAGGCGTTTACTTATCTGAGTGGATACTGAGTTTCTGCAGCAAGAATGCTTTGTTCCCTACTCAGAGGCCAAAGAATTTAGCTTATGTTGCTTTTAAAGGTATAAAAGTAGATATTTCACTATATCAAACTTGGCAAATAACTAATACATGACTTTAACAGCTGGCAAAACTACCCAGCAAATGGAAAGCCTGGTAAATCACATAGGCTGGGCAGGCTGCTCAGCAGCTAAACACATTTCAGAGATACAGAATTTAAAAATAAAAATTAGTCTTTTTTAACTTTCAGTGAAGTCACATAAGCCTTGATAAATTGTTCCCAGGAGTAGACCATCCTTTCACAAAAACATGCCCTTTTCATTACATCAGCCCGTTTGTCACCAGTGTTGTGCTCATGTTTATTATCTGCTGGGGTCCCCAAGAGTTTGGTTTTATTCTTGTTTTCTTCCTTCAGGATCACAGGTCTCCAAAAAGGGCGTTCAATCCCACAGGACTATTCCTGTGGCCATCACTTATTATTGCATGGTGTTGTGCATACTACATGACGGCTCAGCTCTTTGTTGCTTGTGTAGGCACAAACTGAGCTATTGTACTTGTGAATCTATCAATTTTCTCTCAGCCAGATCTGTAAGGAAATTCCTACTAAATGGAGAAAAGAACATATAGGGTCAAAAATCCCATCAAGATCTCTGTGGAAACCTAGGCAATTAAAGAAGATGCCCATTTACAGTTACCCTGAGATCTGTTTTTAATTAGCTAGTCAGTGAATCAAGTTCCATGGTATTTTTTTGTTTTGTTCTATAAGTTTCATAAGCAAAATGCTGCTTGGTACCAAGTACAGATCTTACAGAAATCTGTCTCCTTGGTCAGTACTATTGTCTATATCAAACAAATATCTAATTTTCTGAGAAATGTTGTTAGTTCAATATTATGCATCTTTTTAATCTCTGCTGACTGATGGTTATTATAAGCAGAGAACTGGAGAGCATGAACTGATAGCCCAGTTGCTTTCCCTGGCATTGCTGTGGCCCTGGCATCACTGTGGCATTGATAGGTCTCTTAATTATTCCAGTCAATCCATTTGTTCATTTTGAATGCTGGCACATTTGGCCAATCTGACGTTTCATTCATTGCCTTTCAAGACCTGGGAAAAGCATCGCTGATGCTCCAGACAATTTCTCAGGAGCTCTCTAAAAACTCCTGCATGTGAGTTAGCCACAGCTACTCGTTTACTGTCCAGCTTCTTGCGCAGTGGCTACTCATCTCTGAATTACTTCTAAAAGAGCATCTCAGAGTGGCCCAGCTTGAATCCGTTCTTGTAACACCACGCAGCTCCCATGAGACCTGCTTTTCATCTCCTCAGCTGGTTCTAGCCCACCGAGGATAAGCTCAATACCGTAGTTAGATTTGCTACCCTTAGCACAGCAACTCAGTGTTACTGTGAGCTGCTAAAATAGTTGCTCTTTTTGGGAGGCTGCTAGGAGGATTGTTAAGCTCCTGACTGGTTTGGGTTGCTGGCACTCGATGGGAAGTTGCATACCCTGCTGAGGAAAGCAGGCTTTCAGAGCCTGCTGGCTGGAAGTCGGCAGTTTATGTGTTTCCTGCATCTCTATGGCCTTCTACCCAGCTGGGAATGCTGCCTGATCACTTGCTCTCGGGTCCTGTTCTTTCCCTGTCCTGGTTTTGTGTACTGACCAGCCTGCTGATGGAAGGAGGGACTCCTATTTTTGCTAATTTATTGGAAATGTTCAAGTATGGTACTGCCCATAATCTTTATATATTTTTTCTAAGCAAAATCTGACCTGGCTGAATGCTTTCTGAAGTCAGATTCCCATTTCATTTGCCTGAGTTACTTATTTGTGCATGTTGTGTCCTGGCACACATTGTCTTCTGTCTCCTCCAGTTACCTGTGCAGGCAGCAGCAATCAGCTCCAGAGGATTTGATGTGTTGCTCAACTGGTCTCACCAGCCTTGGCTGAGGGCTGTGAGCATACAGAGAGGCCCTTCTTTCTTTGAAACGAACGGTGGTTTTCTAATTATATGCCTGTATTTCTGCGCAGCTGGATGGCTCCCTGGCTGCGAGGGGGGGTGTCTGCACAGAGGCACCCCACAGGAGTGGGTCCTGGCCACACAGACCTGCTTTTTGAGTGCCCAGCATCATGTCCGCCTGGTGAAACTGAAGCCAAAATGTGCAGCTGTTTGCTTTCCCCTCGTGGCAAGGCCTCAGAGGCAAATATTTAATCAGTCAAGAGAAAGGTGCCATTTTCCTGCCTTTCTGTTAATTTAAAACAAAATCAGGGCAACTGGCACAACTCCCTTTCGGAGGCTGTGATGGAGGGGAGCAGGCTTGCTGCCCCTGTGCCTCTTGAGTGTGCTTCCGTCTACCTTTCCTCTGAGGGCAGCATGAGCCAGAGCTTCCTGCCCTGCAGCCCTATTCATGCCCCTTCGGCTGGTAAAACCGCGGGTGTGGCTCATGTAAACTGGATTACTGAAGCAATCAGTCTTTTGCTGTATAGCATGGGAAGGAGGGGGAGGGTCCCCGGGGTGAGGGGGTCAGCAGTAAGGAGCAGGGATGGCTTAAGCCAACAGAGCTGAAGGAAAGATAGATGGACTTGTTATCCCAAAGCTTCTGGAAGGAGTTGAGAGTTGAGGCTCTGGAAAACTCCAGTCCCTTATGTTTTACATTTCTTTATGTCCCTTGAACCTTTAAATCCAGGCTGAGGGGTATCAAGAGTGAAAGGTGTTAAACGAAGCCAGTGAAAAGTCGGTGGTGCATAGACGTAGACATGCTTAGTTATGAGAAACCCTGTGTCCTATCTAATGGTTTGTAACATGTTGTGCTTTTCAGATTCCCTTCTACAAGCAGATGTGCAAGGGTATTCAGGCGGGTGAGATGTGTGAGAAGTTGGTAGGATACTCTGCCGTGTACAAAGTCTGTTTTGGAATGGCCTGTTTCTTCTTTTTATTCTTCTTGTTCACCATCAAAATTAACAGCAGCAAAAGCTGCCGAGCATACATTCATAATGGGTGAGTATTTGTTTGATTGCTTAATTTCCACTTCTCTTTACAGGTTTGTGCTGCCTACTTTCCAGTTGGGTGTAGTATTAGGCAAAAAAAAAACCAAAACAAAACAAAAGTTGATTTTACTGCTTTTGTCAGAAATAATGCAGTCAAATGAAAACTAACTGAAGTGGCAACCAGTCATCAAAGGCTGTTTTTTCTCTTGTTGGGCTTTAAATAGAGATTTCTCATGGTACTTGAGTTTAAGACCTTTAATTCCTATTACAACCTGATTTTTTTTTTTTTTTTCTCTCTCCTTTCATCCAGATTCTGGCTCATTAAACTTATACTTCTGGCAGCGATGTGCTCAGGAGCCTTCTTCATTCCTGATCAGGACACTTTCCTCAATGGTACGTCCTTCTTGCTTTGTTATGCTGCTTTGTTCTGTACTATGTTGTGAGTGGTTATAAATCCTAAAGGTCTGATCAACATGAATATTGCCATATTTCTTCAAGTAAAGCCAGTATAGTCCAGGTGCAAAAGGAATATTTGGAGCTGTTTGGGGGGAGCTCTGTGTGCACAGCGTACGTGATCGTTGTGTGAATGTGCAGTAAAGAGCATGTTTTTTTCTGACCAAGAGGAGGCCAAATGGGTAGGTAAAAATACCACTGTGATGCTATCCTGCAAATTCTTTAAGAAGCAGGGAGCTGTAATGGTGCATAAGAAATTGTTCACTCAAGAACGCAGAGCCGCATGTTTGGCTTGTGCAGGTAGCTCTGCCGTAGCGCAGCAGCCGGGTGCGTGCTGCACGGTGGAGAGGTGCCAGTGCTCAAGGGGGCATGGTGACCTGCCGGGCTGTTTGCTGCCTGGAAACCTGCAATGCCGCGAAAGAATTTGGGATGCTGTTAGCTTTCAGGCTGGTGGCGTAAATGCAGTAAGGTAAAATTAGACTTCTTGGGGCATGTTGTGAGTGCTCTGCTGAGGATGCTGTGCCTGAAGCATTTCCAGTTATGGAAGACACCCTGGCACAGCACAGGCACGCTGGTACTGGACCAGTGCTTAAATGCCAGTTCTGGGGATGGCTTCTCACAGGCCTCTTTTGAGCTAGGAGCAAAAATCCCGGTGATACTGAGATAAGCTTGTGCTCTTCAGTTGTCAGGTACTTGTAAGTCCTTAAGCTGTTGAGTCTGGGCAGGTGGAAAGCGGTGGGATCAGTAATGCAAAGGAGTGGTTCTGTCTGCTGCCTGCTTCCACCAAGGCAAAGAGGAAGGAGTAACACGAGGGAAGAGAATAGGGTGGGCATACATACTATGAGCACAGTGCTCTGGGAAACTAAGGTAAAAACCACTGCAACTAAACCACTGATAGGTGTAATTCAGCTTCTTGCTCTTACTAGCTGTTTGTTTGGTCCTGGTTCGGTCTGATGCCCAAGAAGCGAAGGGCTCCTTATCCCTATTCCTCTCCCCTGCAAAGTCACGGGATGGCTGTATGTGCTTGTCCTTAGAATCTCATCGCTTTTGGATTAGAAAGATGTGGTGGTGCAGTGCATTGTACTCATGAGCAAGCAAGACTGCTTATCATCTTTGCAAGTGACCGTCTTCATGGTGAAGAGTCATCAAGAACTGAAGTGTTTGAGGAAAAGAGGAAAAAAAACTTTCTGTGCTGATTAGAGGGCTGTTTCTCGACAACAGTCTAACCTAGTGTGGAGATAACAGCATGACAAGCTTTCTTCCCCAAATTAGCTCTTGACTTTTCTATCTAAAGCTGTATTCTGCACATCCTGCTAAACTGTTCTCCAGTCAGCCCCTGAATTTGAGATTTACAGATGGTTTAGGTATTCTGTGGTTTTGTTTTCTCTTTTTTTCCCTGTCATCAAGAAACTTACACTGTTTTTTTTTTTTTTGGAGCGTTCACTCAGTTTGCTTATTTTTTCTTAAAAAAAAAAAAAAAAAGCTCTTGCCATGCTTCCCATGCTTAGCAGTTTGTTAATCATGGAGGAGCAGTATTACGTGCAAGCACTAGGCTTGTGTGGGCTGTAGTGTTAAATCCACGGAGGCCATGCTAACCTTATCTATGATGGATCCATAAAACATCCCATAGTGTCCTGCCTGTGACAGTGGGAGATCCTGAGAGTCTGGCTATTTAATTACTAACTCCATTGGTGGTCTGCTTTTTCCTACTCTACCTCTCCCAAACACACATGCACACCTTGTTCCCTGCCTCTTTTTTATGTACTTTTTTACATGCTAGCTTCTCTCGGTTTTTGTTCTGTTTGTTTGAAGAACAGCGTGCTTATCAAGTGCATGCAGTAAGTTTAGCAAAACCACACAAATGGCGTTTTTTGCTTGCTTTCAAATAATGAGCTTATGGTACAGTAAAAAAAAAATATCTACATCATCTGCTAGCGGTAACATGCCTTGACTGTTCTGTTCTTTCACTTCACTTATACAAGCTTTTTTCAAAAGGAAAACACAGTGGTAGGATATGGCAGAACTTTGCTAAAGCAATTCCATTGTCGTTTTCACTGAAATCTACTGCACACCTAGAGTCATTTATAGGCTATGCTCTGCACAGCAGCACAAGCTGTATATGCAACTAAACATTTAAATAGGTATCCGTATTTCCTCAGAGACTTCTGATGTTGCACATAAGAGATCTGTTTTCTGAAATATCCAAACAGCTACCCAAATACAGTATGGCTAATGGTTAAGTAGTCAAATAACTTGTCTTAAAACCAGTCAGTGAATACCAAGTGTTCCTGCCTCTTTGGGAGTGGCTCAGAACAGCATTTGTAAATAGATAAACCCCACCTTTGTTTTTCTGTGGTACTGGAATCTGGAAGGGAAGAAATTGCCCTTTTTAGTACTGGGTTCCAGTACCTTGCAATTTCAGGGTTTAGATTTCTGTGAAATGGCTTCACAGCATCTCCTTCCCGCCAGTCACAAATAAAGGTTTCAGTATTTTCTGTCTGAATATAGTAACTCATAGTCTCCACAAAAATCCTCTAGGTTAGGGAAACTCAGTAAATGTCCTAATAGACTTATTTTAAAAGTGTAGCAGGTTGCAAGGGAGCTAATCTTGAGTTAGCTGAGTTGGCCTTTCAGCTGAAACCTCTCATCCCCTGCTACATCTGGGGGCTTGAGTTATTCAAACCGCTGAACGGCTTCACTGCATTGACAATAATGCCATTTTGTCTCAAAGGAAAGGCGACTGCAGTTTGACCTGTTTTCTGCCTCTCTGCCTTGCAGCCTGGCGCTACGTAGGAGCAACAGGAGGTTTCCTTTTCATTGCCATTCAGCTCATCCTGCTTGTTGAGTTTGCACACAAGTGGAATAAAAATTGGTATGTGTTGGGCAAGTAGTTATTTGCATAGAATTCTGGTGGACTCCTTGCTCGTAACAAAGAATTTAAAAGTAGCATGGATCTAATTTCTGAAAGAAGACACTTTAATGTCAATATTTAGAGCTGTTCATCTTTGCTTCATCCACTTTTCCCTTTCCCAGCAGAAATGTTTCCTCCTTATTCAGTTCTAGTCTGCTGATTTATTCTTAACCTGAATTGCTCAGCTTCCAGTAAGTAGTAGCATGTTGGGATGCAAAAACCTCTTACTTTAAGTTGGTTCCTATTTTATATGAAAATATACCTGTTAAGAAACAGAGTGGTGCAAAAGAGTAAAACTAGGTTTGCAAAATGTAACAGTGAAACTGTATGCAGTGATGTAAACTGGTAAATCCTGCTTTTTTGTGTTAGATTAATGCACATCAATTTATTTTTTTTTCTTGACATAAGAACTGCTACTTTCTCTTCAGCTTCTTTGCTTTCATCTAAATATGCAAGATTCCGTTATCAATTCACATATACCCCATTTTGGCATTGACTTTATTTCTGGTTTAAGCATAGCCCTTGACCTCTCATCAATTTAAAGTATTTAAATTGTCCTCCCACATATACACAGGACCTCCTGCCTCTACCTCCATCCTTTCGGTCTCTCATTTTTTTCTCTACAAACCTTTGCAGTCTTCTCTTGTTCTAGTTAGCGTATTGACTGCTAAGGGGAAGTTTTAGCAAACCTTTGGGCTTTGTTAGGTACCTGTTTTCAGGGAGGAAAAGGTAAGATCTCCTTACACCACAGATATTTTTACTGCTAATTCCTGTAGCTGCTTTTCTGTGTGTGAAAGATTTCCACCAGCAGCATTTGACTTTAGCACTCTCTACATTAGATACTCATTTTAAAATAAGTCATGTTTCCACAAAACAACAACAACGAAAAAAAAAAAAAAAACAAAAAACCTTCCATACACCAAAAAGCCCTTTGTGCCAAAACAACTTTTTTAGTTGCTTATCCTAAAAACAAGCAGTGATCTCTGCAAGAGATGTTTGGAAGGTGAAGAGGGGAAAACAAGATGGACCACGCTTTAGCTGAGGGATACTGGTGGGATAGACCCAAATGGTGAGGAGGCTTTCTGAGCAAAAGAGTAGTAAAACTGTGAAGGTAGCGCAAGGGGCAGAAGAGAGGCTGAGCTAAGCAATATGCCTTTGCTGTCCTTGTGTGAAGAGCACCACTCACTAGCTGAGCCTGGGGCACTTCCGAGTTCCCTCTGCGGAAATCCCTGAAGTATTGAGCTGAGATGCGCTGATGGGCTGATCCCAGAGGTTGGGGGTTCTCAGAGTCACACTGGGCTATAACTACAGAAACAGCTGGGCATGGTAATACAGAAGATAAACACTAATTCTAAGGAATGTTTACCTCTGTTTTGTGGGAGGAACCTTGCAAGGGCCTATGCTGGTGTAGTGATGTACACATGCTTCAGGAAAGTAAGCACTGTCTTTTGTGTTTGAGCATATGAACTATTCAAATATTAGAATTTTATTTTTTGGGGAGGGGAAGATAAAGATAAGGTGCTTGTCTCTCTCTCCAGGACTGCAGGTGCAAACCACAAGCAGATGTGGAATGGTTTGCTCGCCCTGGTCACTCTCATCTTGTACTCCGTTGCTGTGGCAGCCCTGGTCCTCATGGCTCTTTTCTACACGCGCTCAGAGGGCTGCATGTATAACAAGGTCCTGATCGGTGTTAATGGTGGCCTGTGCCTCTTTGTGTCACTAGTGGCCATATCGCCCTGTGTCCAGAACCGTGAGTCCGCTGACCTCTCCTCCTGGGTTTCAGGTGCTGCCTGGAGGCATGAGCCGAGTTCGGCAGAAAGTCTGGTGATACTTCAGAGCTGGTGCTGCTCTTGCGCTTGTCCCTTTATCTACACTATGAAGCGCTGTTGCTGGCTGTCAGCTCAGCTGCTAAAACTACAGAGGTGTGAGACGTTTTGAGTGTGCCATCAGGCAGTCATACTGTAAAGAAGGCTCACATGCTGATGCCTGGTAATGTGTTGTGGAGCTCACACAACTCTTGCAGTGGTAGCAGTTGAGGTAATAGCTGTCAAACTCATTCACCACTATTTTACCATTTACTTTTGACTGCTTGTGATTTACTGTATGTACAGTTTGGGGCTGGAGAAGCTGACAGCAATATTTCATTCTTCGGTATATTTTATGTGTGCTGTTAGTATCTTGCATACATTGGACTTGGAAATAGTAATTAGAGTGACTTCAACAGAAATTTTACCAGCAAGTAAAACTATCATGGCAGCTTCTCAATAGCTTTTGGAAAGCTGATGCTTTTGGCGAGAGCAGAGGGGTGATTCTTTACTTACGTGGCAATCTTTAATGCCTTTCTAAAACAGCCAGCGGAACTAAAGGACAGACTCTTTTCTCTTTATATGCCAGTGGAAATGTATCTAAACTGCCTCAAAGATTTACGAACTGCTTTAAGTAAAACATAAAAGATACTTCTCTCTTCTGAAAGATAATAGTGTGCTGTTCTTTAAAGGATATGAATTTCTTTTTCAGTTTGTTAAAATGTCTGCAAAAATCACTTATTTTCCTCTTTCTTGTAAAGGCCAGCCCCATTCTGGTTTGCTGCAGTCAGGAGTTATCAGCTGCTACGTTATGTACCTCACTTTCTCAGCACTATCCAGCAAGCCACCAGAAACTAGTAAGTTATCTAATGCTTTATGTAAATTCTTTTAGGCATACCATGTATTAAAAGCAAGAATTTAGCAAACCTGAATTAACAAATTCAGGGATATAGGAGTGCTGGGTTTGGTCTGTTCTGGCCTATGCAGAAGAAATTGCAAATACTAAAAATAAATCTGTGCAGCAGAGAGACCATGCAATTGGCACTCTCCATGTACCTTAAATGCTTTGGTCTAAGGGAGCTTGACTTACCTTGGGTAAGTTGCATCTGTTGTACCGAGCAATTCCAGCCTGTTTCCTACGGACAAATTTCCCAGGGTCTTGTAGCCTATCCCTCATGTGGCAAGTGCATGTTCTGCTATGACAGGACATGACTAAATACGTAACATGTTTAGTCACATGATGGGAAAGGAGTTGGAACAAATGGTTCTTGGATGCCTCTGGAAGAAGCTGGCTGATCAGCTCATCCAAAAGTTTACTAGGTCCATCACCAGTTAGTAGGTGCTGGCAGTCAGAGTGGATGCTAAAATCACTTCTTTTCTCCTAGAACTGGTATGCTAGATGGCCTTAGCTCTGGACTCCTAATGGAGCAAAAACTTGAGTATCACTTGTCTTCTGTTTTGAGAGGAAGCATTCTGCGAAAGGACTTGGAGTTATGTTGCAGTTGTTTGAGATGATGCTGTTCTTCAGCAGAGTTCCTATACTCCACTTGCCTTCTAACCATTGGCATTGCAAGCCAGGAGTAGGGAAATCCCTAGAGTTCTTTATGCTACAAAAACACAGCAAGACTTTACAAGCACAATTCAAACTGCTTCTTTTTCCCAGGTAACCATCAGATTCGCCTATTTGGACAGGGAGTATTCTTTTCACTTACAGAAGACTTTTCTGGTTCAAATCAATAACGCTAAAACCCCCTTCTTTATTATTGCTCAGCTTAGCGTTGAATAGTTGAAACAACAGTAACTAGAGGATAGTAAGTCCATTGACAGGAAGGAGAAGTTTTTAGACACCTCCCAAGAAGAAAGGGGAGAGATGGGGGAAAGAATGTCTCTCTCACACACTTCTGTAGGCACAAGAAGGAGCTAAGAAGGAAAAACAGACAGTATTTAGGTGGAAGATTTACTTACGGAGCTTAAGCAGTGTTTTTGAATGAATATAGAAGTTAATTTAGAAGGCATCTGAATTACTCATAAGACTTGACACAATGTACAAAAAAAACCAAAAAGAACAAAAAAACAAAAAAGGGGAAGGAAGTGATGTATGGTATTAAATCATTGGTTTCCTGTTACTTCATGCTTGTGACAGTTAAAGCCTTCAGCAGTTAAGTGAATGCTCTGATTCTTGTACGTATTGCAAATGTGGTTATTGCATTTGTCAGAGTATGCATCAAGCACACTCCCTCAGACCTCCTGAAATCAGACATTTCTCCTTGTCTTCCCAGGCCAGAGAACTCCCTTGGTTGTCATCTGCTCTCAGAGATGCTCCTTTCTCCCCTGTCTCTGTGATAAGGACTCTCATACTGGCCTGTGCAGCTTTTACAGTGGCATGTGCTGGAGAATATATGGGGTGCTGGCACTTACAAAAGTGTCCCATGCCCTGTCACTCAGATTTGTCATGATCTTACCTAATGTTGACTCATTCCTCAAGGAGGGACTTTCAAATTGGCTATCTTGCAAATCAGCCACCTTGCAAACCAGGCTTGAAGAAAATGCAAGTATTTATTTGCAACACTCAAAAAGCTGAGTTGCAAATGTCTTTAGAAGGAATGGGCAAACAAAAGATAATGTCTGTTGAACCTTTGCTTATCGCAGCGTACCTTAGCTTTTTGGTGCCAGACTTGGCTAAAAGGCCTACCAAACAGTGGACCTGCCTTGCTGCAGATGTGTCCCTGATGGACGCAGGTGGGGGATTCTGCATGTCTCTGGCCAAGGCGTTTGCATGTCCAGAGAAGGGCAGTGAAGCTGATGAAGGGTCTAGAGCACAAGCCTTATGAGGAGCAGCTGAGGGAGCTGGGGTTGTTTAGCCTGGAGAAGAGGAGGCTGAGGGGAGACCTTATGGCTCTCTACAACTACCTGAAAGGAGGCTGTAGCGAGGTGGGGGTCGGTCTCTTCTCCCAAGAAGCAAGTGATAGGACCAGAGGAAATGGCCTCAGGCTGCCCCAGGAGAGGTTTATATTGGATATTAGGAAAAACTTCTTCACTGAAACAGTTATGAAGCATTGGAACAGGCTGCCCAGGGAAGTGGTTGAGTCACCATCCCTGGGGGTATTTAAAAGACATGTAAATGTGGTGCTTAGGGACACGGTTTAGTGGTGTACTTGGCAGTGTTAGGTAAGCAGTTGGACTCGATGATCTTATGGGTCTTTTCCAACCTAAATGATTCTGTGATTCTATAAAGGCTTGTCATCCCTTCTTTTGCTCCCACCTTCGCGCTGTCCCTGCTGTGTGCTGATAAAGCTGTTTGTGCAGCCCTGCAGGGCCACACAAAGTCCTCCCCCGCCAGGACAGAGGACTGACTTTAAGTTTATTTTTAACCTGGGTGTAGCCTTTGCAACATTTTGCCCTCTGCCCCTACAAACAGTTGTGCTGTCCCAGTGGGGATGCAGAGTGGCTGCTGGAAGGAAAGAGGAGATGGAAACATAGTTTGCCTTAAACAGCATTGTCTCAAAAAGCTCTTGATTTGAGAGAAGGTGCGGCTGTAATCTCTTGCTTTGGAGTGATGCTGCAGGCTACTGATCTGCTTTGCTTTGACTCCAAGCAGGCACTAAAAAGCCAGATGCACCTTGGAACATCAGGACTGAATTGGTTGCATTTCAGGGACCTAGAAGTAGTATTTGTGTAGATGTTAAGATAAAATCTGGCCTGGGACCTAAAAGTATTATTTGCTTAGATGGTAAGATAAAATCTTGCCTTTAACTGGTGCATCTCCTTTTCTTTGGTCTTCTGTATATCAGTCTGAGAACAGGGCAGCTACACCACCTTTTTTCACTGAGTATGAATTTCATAGTTGTCCTCGAGGCACCCCTGCTGTCAAAGAAATTTATGGTTTCAGGTCTGTACTATCGTGGTGTTATATGGCTCTGTAGTCTTGGCTGAAGTGTTGGTAAACTTCCAACTTCTCAGTTCACCTGACGGTCTTTTTCCTTGTTTATCTGCTCTGGTCAAACAAATATTAGTACCCTAGTAAGTTGCATTTTTGTTTTGCCTGAAACACAGAATCTGCCAGGTCAGATTTACGGAATTTTTTTCTGTATGATCTTTTCAAAAGATAGATAGAAACCACCAAAATGTACCTACCCAGTGTCTGAAGCAATAAAAATATTTTGCTGAAAACCTTCAGCCTGAAGACTTCTTTCAAATGCAGTAAAATGAACTTCGCTAATTGTTCTCTTTGTTTCTTTTGTTTTGTGAAGTCCTGGATGAAAACAATCAGAACATCACAATCTGTGTACCTGAATTTAGCCAAGGCCTGCACAGAGATGAAAACCTGGTTACTGGCCTGGGTACTACCATTTTGTTTGGCTGCATTTTATATTCTTGGTAAGTCTGGGGGTTTGCAGTTACCTCACTGTAAATGCAATGTTGTGGTCCAACTAGCAAAGGCTTATAGCAGGCCTCATGCAGACAAAGTAATGGGGGGAAATAGAACTGAGCTGGAAGGTTCATATTCTCCTTACTTTCAGAATGGTTAGATGTTTTAGCCAAAAATGTTCAACAAGATAATATAACTTTTGAAACAAATATATTTCATCAAAACCAAATAGAGCAATTTACATCTAGAGGTAGAGGGAAAAAATTTCCAGCTGTCCATGATCCCAAACAGTCTCAGGGTGCTTTGATTCTGTATTTACTCCTTGTATAAGAAAAACTCTATGCAGCTATGTCCATCTAAAAAAGCTATCTGAAATTTCTGTAGCCTCCTGGCAGAGGCTGTGACTATTCCTTGAGGGTCTTGTGACTATTCCTTGAGGGTCTTTAAAACAAACTAAACTGTTTGGGAGGGTTTAGGGCTTCCTTTGAACAAGTGATGAGCACAGTACTGCCATCAGGATTTTCCAGCTATCTCCTGCTTTAAAAAAAACTGTTTGGGCCCATATAGTTGTGATGTTCACCTTGTATTATTGCAGCTCACATCAACAAATTAAGTCATGCTCCGGGGTGAGGGGCATGGTGATTGAAAGGTGATGTATCACCTGTTTTGGCTGTGTAGGTTGCCAGGAGACAGCACTGCCTGACTGCTGCAGGTTTTTGAGCAGGTTCTGCTTCTGAATCAGTCCACCTCAAAATTTACGTGCTGAAACTCCTTCATAATTTTAAAGTGAAAACGAGAGACTTTCTGAAAAGGTAGCACAGCTACTCTTCTGCTATCTAATATGCGTATGTGTTCCATTTAATCCTAATATCAAATATATGGATATCATGTATCATGGATCTAGTTCACATTAGAACAGTGTTTCCAGTGCCTCAGGAAGGTGTTTCAGGAATGCAGACAAGCTTCATGTAGCCTGCAGGGAAGTGCACCATGTGGCTGGGGAGATAAGGTGGCCTTAAGGGGAACATTTTGAAGTGTTGCCTCCTAAGGCTTAGTGTGTACAGCAAACCATTAACACACACCTCCCTATGGGTAATGGGAAGTTTGCATTACACATCCTGAAAGGGGAAGACTGGGCAAGAGATGTTTCTGATCAGAAGAAACTAGAAAGGATTCCCTGCAGACAACTACAATCATGCAAGAAAGTGATTTCCAGCAACTGGTACACTGACAATAGTGGTTGGTAATTTACTTTTGAAAACTGATTGCTGCCAGTGACCTTCGCTGTTACTTCGCTGGCAAAGCCTTTACAGAAATGCTGAGCCAAAGTGATGGCTGTGAAGTTAATATAAAAGCATTGGTTATGAACAGCAGGGGAGATCTCTTCTGAATTGCAAATTAGAGCGCTTAGCTGTTTGCTGCTGCCTGATGGTGATGAGTTTACCACCTTTCAGGAGTGACCTACTTTTAAGCTCCCGATTTAGCCAACGGCTGTCTGTCAGGCTGGTTTATACTTGTGCAGAACAAACTTTTCACATGCTTAGTGCTTGATGCTATATCCAGGCAAATGCTTAGATTAGACATGGGAGTAGACTATTTATGTTTGCTGTGGTGTTGAAAAATCACCCAGTTGGGCTTATACTTACGCCGAGGGTTTTGACACCATCTTCTTTTGCTCCTAGTTTGACCTCAACAACACGTGCAAGCTCAGAGGCACTGAGGGGAATATATGCAACACCTGAAACTGAAGTGAGTTCTTGCTTCCTCCCACAGGATTTCTGTGCAGACTTCCTCATGTGCTTTTCTTGCTGTTGTTTTCATGGCTAAGTAACCTGTAATTAGGTGAAAACAAAAGCTTGTTCATAGCATGCATGCTACATGCCTCTGGGTATGGTATGGACTCAGAACGCTTGTCCACACTGGCCCTTGTGCAGCTCTTGCTGGTCCCATGGAGGTGCCTTTATGTACTGAAATAATTTGCTGCTCTTGCAGTTTACTTAACATCCTGCAGACTTCCTGTAAATCTTGTGCTCCACACAAGCTCATATCTTCTCATTTAAAGGAAAAGTCTGCTGGGAAGTTATCAGAAAAAGAAGTGGAGGTGTTCTTGAACGTTTTCAGTCCTGGTTGCCTCTCTTCTCATAGCAACTGACTATGATCCCAAGTTCCTATCTCTTATTTTTATTTCTGCACATAAGTACTTCCTTTCTTTTTGCCTATAATCTCATCTCGGATGATATTTCTTGCCCCTGTTTCAGCAATACCGGTTTCTTCATTCCACCTGCCTATTTCTTTGCCCTTCTTATCCTGGGAACACCCAGAAACACTGGGAAATGAGTGGGTTTTTGCTAAGTAACAGTTACCCCTTACTTAGGCTTGCTAGTGTCACTCTTCAAATGTATGTGTGTGTTTGGAGGATGAATCTCCACCCCTAGCTCTCTCTACGTTGGTGTTACTTGCATCTGCAGTTTTAACTTCTCTTTTTCAAGTCTTTAACCAGAGTGTTTGTGAGGCTCCAAAAATGCAGAAGTGTCTGCTGAGACACTTGACGTTTGCAGTAACTGGGCGTGGGGAAGCAAAACGCGTTTCACCGCGGGAGCCCGTCTGTGCTGAAGGAGCTTCCCTCTGGCAGGACAGTGCGACTGGACGGGTGCCGGTGCCAGCACTGAGGAGTGAAGCGCCCAGTGGCTCCTCGCACCGGCCTCAGCCCTTGCAGGCGGGCAGCCTGCGGCAGGCTCAGCGTCGAGCACCGAGACATGGCCTGGCCCGCCTCAGGCAGATCCGGGCAGGACCTGCGCCTTCCTGCCTTGTGCTGAGGAGGGGAAGGCCGGCGGAGGGAGGGCCGGAGAGAAGACAGCCACCCTTCACGCCCACCCACCATCCTCTGCCAGCGTTACGCCGTAGGAGGTCTGGTCCGAAGGGCCTGGGGCTGCCCTGCGGCAGGAGCAGCGGGCAGGTTGGGGGCGGCTGGCACAGCGTGGACGCTGGATGCGGCCTCCTCGCCGGGAAGGTCCGGCTCATCTGCCGCAGTGCTTGCCAATGGGATTATTTCTGGACCGTTTGGTTTTAAAAAGCAGTACAAGAGCTGCTGAACGTAAATAACAAGAAATGACGGGTGAAGAGCAACTAATTGCACTGATTGCCTTCCCTGTGGCAAAGGGCCTTTGTCTCCTGACCAAGAGCATGAACGCAGCTCTGCAGTTGCTTGTGGTGTACAGAGGATCTGTCGGCACCTGTGCTGAAGACGACTGAGCATTACGAGGGGCTAGCGGTATTTGTGCCAGCATTGCTAATATCATCACTCTGTGTGTGCAAGGACTTAATTGAAACAGATTAAAAAGTTTGAGGGAACCCAGCACTTGCTTCAGAATGTGAGTGCAGCCCAAGGGGAGCTCAGGCTGGCGCCGTAGGTGGGGCTTGGCACAGCAGCAGAAAGAGATACGGAATAAGGGTTTTATTTAAACTCTCAGATAGTCTCTTGAAAAAGAATGAGCTTTTTGGCTTTTCATGACTTTGTGAACCCAGTGAGTACATGTAATCATGGATACACAGTTGAAAAACCGCCATTTGATGTTCCTGTTGGACACTTTACCTTAAAGGCTTACTATCAGATTTTTGAGGGTGTTAGGAAAACTTGCAGCTGGCCCGTGCCAACTGAGATGAGAAGGCAAAGTATAGAATTACAAGGGTAAATATTTATTCATGCGCATGAGTTGTCCCAGCCAAATTGGGGCACCCCGAATGTGGTTTTGCACAGGGTTCTTATACCCTTCAAACGTTTGGGTATAGCACGATTTGACTAATCACTAATACCCACACCACCAATTATTAGTCATAGTAAAACTTTGCAAAGCAACTGTATTTCTGCAGCGTTCTTGCCGCTTGTCTATTGATCCAGACATCCCTGGAGTCAGTCTTGTGGTAGTTACTTATCTATGATGCTGGAAGGGTTTCAAAGATGTGTTAGAGGAGCTAGGATGCTGGCATTAATTTGGTTGTCCAGGGGTATATTTTATCCTTCATGGACAGCTCTAAGCTTCCATGAAGCAAAGTCCTTCTTTCCAGGGCTGGGCTGTCCTTTAGTTTGTTTTACTTGAGCATGAACAATACCAAAGTCTCCAGTAAAACTCCACTACCTCATTACATTGCAGTGTATACTGTGAACTAATTAACTAACTGTTACTGTTAACAAAGTTAACACACTTTCATACTATAAAGACTGATTGATATAATAGTCAGGGAAAGGAATTTTCTTAACAGGGTTCATTGTCTTCATCAGACCACAACCAAAACAAATCCCAGAGTAGGATTTTATCAGAACAAATAATGTTGGTGATGTACTACAGGAAGTGCTGACTTGTGCTGTGGTCTGGTGCAGAAAATGCGCTTACTTATATATTTATTGGATGGTCAGCACCCTTTTCCCATTTACATTACCACTCAACACAAGAAGTGTCGATTTCAGCTTTCCTTTTTCTATCAGTTTAAAAAAAAAATCTTCATTTAAAGAAAGCAGTAAAACCAGCTTTCTGCTTTTACTCATTCTGCTTGTACTCATTCTGGCTCCATTTCAGCAAAATCTTGCAAAGTTAAGTACATTTCTGACTTAAGCTTGTGCAGTTGTGATTTCCAACATATGCAGCAGGGTTTTAAAAGTTCCTTATACTTTCATTTCAGTAGAGAAATTTTTTATTTAAAAAGCACTTAGATGCAAGTCTGACGAGGTGGGTCCCCTCTGAACTACTAATGTGCAACCGCTTTACTGTAGCTTTTCCACCATTTTGTCATAATTATTTGCACCAGTGTTTGACCTTGAGTTATGTGAAATGGGTAGAGTAATTCTTAAAGAATGGTTAATTTGCTCCAAACCTTTACTGAGTAGGTTTTTCCAAAGCTTAGAAACTGCTGTTATGAACTACTTGGCAAATCCTAATTTGAGTTTTGTGCTGGTTGGAAATACAAACCAGACTTTCTAAATTAGTGTCTGTAACGTAGACGTAACAGATCTTCTTTCATCAACTGTTCTGCTTCTCTGCTATAGCGCAGACTCTTACCCTTCCTGTTGTCTGTTCCACAGGTAGCTCGTTGCTGCTTTTGCTGCATGCCTGATGGAGACGGTAATTACATTTTCACTGCACAGTTTACCTCACTTGTGGCTTTCAGACCAAAGCCGAGAGAGTTAAGGACACAGCTGCAGAAGGAGAGCTGCTTGTATCCTCGTTCTGTAGCATATCAAACTGAAGTGCTCAAAGTTAGGCTACGGAAGGAAGCAAGAGATGTAACAATACCATTTTAAAACAACAGGCTAGTTCATAATTCCTTAAAGGACATTTCATTACTGCAACATACAAAGAGTAATCTCTGCTCTTTGCATGCTTGTGCGTGTGACTGCTGGATTTTTGGCTCAGCAGCTCTCCAGGGACTGCAGTTCAGGAGTGAGTTAGGAAGGGAGCATCCTGTTTGCAGACCTGGTACAATCAGGGCTATCAGCTTGGACTTGCCAGAAGAATATCATACAGGTAGACCAATTTAAATGGCACAAATGCTCAAAAACTAGCCAGTAGGCCAGGAAGCTGATACAAGGCAGGATTTCAATGGCAGTCCCATTTCTTTTACTAAAGGCTTAGGCCCGTGCCCTGAGAGCAAGGAGATGTTCAAGTGTTGCTCTGTATCATGCTTTCCTAAATCACACCGTAGATGTTTTGCTGTGTTCTTCATGAAGCCAGCTGCTGTTTTCAGTTCTCATTAAATTTGCAAAAGCTTTCTTGTTTCCTGTCTCTTCCAGCTGATGCAGAAGAGCACATTGAAAAAAGGGGAGGCCAGACCGTGATTTATGATGAGAAGAAAGGCACAGTGTACAGTTATGCCTACTTCCACTTCGTTTTCTTCTTGGCTTCACTGTACGTGATGATGACAGTAACTCATTGGTTCCAGTAAGTGTATTTCTTTAAAGCTGAGAAATTAACATCTCTCTGTGTTGAGAGGGGAGATGTGAACGGGAACTTCTGCCGTTAGTGTGTCTCCTCTCCTTAAGTAAGAAGCTGGAAGAGACGTTGCAAGTCTTTCCCGGGTGATTCTTGAGCAAAGTCTTGCTCTATAAAGGGCTGCTCTCCCCTGCTTCGTGTCTGAGTTAACCTAGTTGAAGTCTGTGACCCACTTCAAAAGACAGAGATTACTGCAGTCTGAAATATGAATAGTGAGTTTATTGCTTCTTTTGTTTTTTGTTTTTTTTTTTCCCCTTAACAGTTATGAAAGTGCTCAGATTGAAAAATTCTTCACCGGAACCTGGTCCATCTTCTGGATTAAGATGGTCTCCTGTTGGGTTTGTGTCTGTCTGTACTTATGGACTCTTATTGCTCCACTCTGTTGCCCAACCAGAGAGTTCTCAGTGTGAACACTCAGAAGGTTCTTCTGTGTTTTACTCTTTTTTTTTTTTTTTTTTTCTGTTACAAATAAAATACAACAATCATTTTGTAATGAGGAAACACATATTGCCCACTTATCATAATGTACCAGTTAGTAACTTTGTAGTCAGACTAAACAAATTATTGAAGACTTTTTTACCTTTTTTAATTGTCATGAACAAGCATTGCCCAAGGGAACAAATCTGTTACAAAACTTTGTAACACTGATGTGTGGAGCGTAGGAAACACAGTTGTTCCATAAATTGGAGTAAGTGAAATGCTTTTCAAATAACTGACAATCTTTCTCTGGCTTCATCGGCAAGAAAAGGAAAAATCATGGTGCAGATATATCTTCTTTCTTCCTGTGAATGTTGGATATCTTATAGCAAATACGCATTCCTTTTTATACTCTTTTATTAACTGTGTCTTTTACAGTTTGCAGTGATGATTTGGACTGCTGTTTTGTACAGCATATAATTCTTGTAAGTAGTATCCAGATAATTTTTTCCAAAAACATAACTAAATACTTCTGTAGAAATAGAGAATATGTAAGAATTTGACTGCCAAAGCATCTACTAAAAATTGTTTATCTAAATATTAAATATATTTAAGTTATTATATACCTGGATTGAGAAAGGAATGTACCAATGATAATAGAGTATTTATTCTGTTATAACTTTAAAAGGCACCTGAATATTTTATGCAATTCAGATCTGGTCCAGTTTTTAACAGAAGGGGAGTTCTACACACAAATTCTTAAACTCTGAATTTTGTCCAACTTTGCTTTGCCAGCTCACTTAAACTGTAAGTTGTGTGCACTGCACGGGGATTTAAGATACGGTACCTTCTTTATTCAAAATGTTTGCTGTTGAGAAGATGATAATTACAGGAGCACTGCCAGTTGCTGTTAAATTTAAAAGTGGAGTGCTCATTTACTTTTCTACCCTGCTGTTTCAACTTGTGTCTAAAGATCTTCCAGGATCTTCAGTTGTTTCCATTACTAATTTTATAATATTTTAAATGCATTGATGGTCAGAAAAGGACTATAGTGTGTCATCTTCCTTTTCTGCCTGTGTGTTGGTTGGAAAGTATTCTTTCTAACTGCTATATTTTTATACGCCTCTGTTGACGTTAGTTTTGCTGTTGGGATGGGACTTAGCCAACCAATCCATTAATGGAGACTAAACTTCTTTTGGAGAGCTCCTATTCCAAGCAATGGGGTAAGCAGTCAGAAAAACAAAACCAGAAGACACAAATGTAACAGCAGCTGCCTTAGTACAAATGACTGACGTGACAATATTAAAGCCCACCATGTCACTTTTATTTGCTTTAAGCAGATGATTTGGTGGTAGAACAACAGCTCAGATGCCCTAAGTGCTGAATAAGGTTGAACCCACTATAGTTGTCTACATTCCGGCGGGATGAATTTATGAATTATGCTAGTCCCAGAGGTTTTGTCTTCTCTCTATATATATAAATACACATACAATGTGAGATATGCAGGATATAATCAAAATCAACTGATTTAGCAGTTCTTTTTCTGAAATATGTTTGAGCCTTAAATCTTCAACAAATGCTTTCTGCAAAACAAAGAAAAGCACAACATAGAGGCCAATGAGATGGCCAAAATATTTGCATGCCTTATTTGTTCTGTTGACATAATTGATAGCTAATGCACACCTGGTGAGTAATCTTAACGTAACAGATCTCAGTTCTGCTCTTGTTTTCATTACCATTTTTAGCTGCCTTGTTGCTATGGTATTCTAGGGCTTCTGTATTGCTTGGAGCTTCCTAGGGGTGCAATCTTCGAAACTCCGTGCACTCTTACCTCAAACAAAATCTACAGGTCTGAAGTCCTGGATACTTATACCACCTACCCCAATAATTAGGAGCCTCAAAATACATCTGTCATGAGATCTGAGGGAAGGAGGAGTCTGTCCAGAGGTGACTCTCTTGCTGCTCTTCTCCTTGTTTGCACCTAGGGGGCAAAAAGCAGTTGAAGCTTAGCTTTGACACTGAGTTAGAAAAGCAACAAATAGCTCTGGAGAGGGAGACAGGTTTATTTCTTTCCTTTTGCTTCTGCTGGGAGGTTCTGATCTCGCTAAGAGCTCTGCTAGCATGGGGGCCCATCGGTATGACTCTGCCTGCATTTGGAGTCCAGCCACACAGATCCTTCTGCAGCAGAAAAAGGCCTTTGTTAATGCATTTGCAATCTAGAAGCCTTTATCTGTCCCGTCTCTAAGATAAAAGCTTATGGGCTGTGCAATGATGACTAACAGTTGTCCCACCTAACTCATAGCAGCTATTCTGACAAACAATCTTGATCCAGTACTAGAGCTGTGAGCTGCAGCTGAGATAGTCTGGGCTCTTGCTCCTCCCTTGGCAAATGCTGTTCCCTAAAGTATAGAGGCTTGCAGGAGTTGCCTTCTAGTGCTATATGTGTTGTACTGTGAGAAACCAAGCATGTTTTTTTTAGAATTAGCTATGTTTTTTATAATAGAACAATCTGGGCAAGGAGCTCTACAGAAGGCGGCATGCACTATGTCAAGTTATAAGGCAGGGAATGGTAACTGTTCTTTGGTTCTGATAGCAGGCATCCCAGTCACAAATGTGGATGATCTTAATACATATCTTAGCCAATGGATGTTCTTATTTGTTTATGAAAACACTTATTTTATGTAGGCAGTATCTGCCTGCATAAGGACTTCCTTTACATCCTTGTGCTCATTTTTTTTCATAGTTTGTATTTAAGGAAATAGGTTTTGCACAGAGGAAACAGGGTTGTAAGAGGAAAGTCCATAGTGAGGCATGAGTCCATTCTTCTTACACAGCACTCGCCTCACTGAGTTGCTCCTTCATCCTTCCACCAACTATTGACCTTAAGCATCTAGATCTGCGGGTATATGTAGTGGGAATGGGGCAGTGCCTGACTACACTGCTTTGTCTGCTTCTGAGCAAACATTGTGGGAAAAGATCCCAAAAATAACTTTGAGGACCTGTGTGTCTATACTGTGGCCCCAGATCCAGGTATGGATCTCCAGGCCTTTCTAAGGAATCAGTAACTGGTGGCATCTGGGTGCACAAAGCCTCCAGTTCCTCAGTGAGGTACGGCTTCCCGCTGGCCAGGCAGATGTTACAGCCTTAGCGTTTGCCATAAAGTCTGTACTGTGAACTTCCATGTGCAACTACTTCATAAAATCCTCGGCTAGTGTCGAGGATTCAAGTGCCAGTTCATAGATTCCAAACAGTTCATGCAAATGGGCTTTTAAAACCTTAAAAACTTAGGAAGTGCCTTCATACCTACTGCTGTGATAGCTAATAATTCAGGTGGCACTGAACTGGAAGAACCTGAACTGAGCCTGTGACGGAGTGATGCTGCCTTGTATGTTACACCAGCGCATACAAGACACCATCAGACCCGTGGTGCATGTGGAAGACCAAATAATCTGTGCTTGACAAACCTCTGGAGGTGAGACTGATTCAGATATTACTGTGCAGTGGAAGATGAACAGGGAAAACTCACAAATAGCCTGGTGCTTTTTTAAATAAATAAGTAGTTGTCGCTTACATTTAAACTGTAAACAGTTAACTGTCTCTCCCCCCATACCTGAAAGTGCAGGTAATGGCTCTGCTTGAGGCGGTTAGCTGTGCGGTGTCTATCCTGCCTTGTGCCACAATTGTTCGTTGAATTTGTGCGCGGTGCAGCATTTCTGGCTCCTAGTATTTTTGGGTTGTGTGAAGTGAGGAAGCTGTTGTTACAAAGACAGGAAGACTAGAGAACATGTGCTGTACTAAGTTTCCTCTAGTTAAACTTGAATTTGAATTAATGCTGTCGTTTAATGGACTCTTGGAGGAACAGACCGTGTTGGCAGAAGTTAGTTCTGTTGTGAAGGTGAAACGATTTTATTGGTGTTTTCCTACTTTTTCAAATTTGCTATCGTAAGAAAGGTTATTTGGAACCTCACTGCTGCACTGCCATCTGAGACTGGAACAATTTTAGTTTTTCTCATGAAGGCGACCGAGAGCTGCAATCGTGACTGGTTCTTGTTTGGGGTAAAATCAATGGGACGGACTCGGAGAGCAAGTCTCTGAATCCAAATAGCTGGACTGACAAATGAGACCATAAAACCTGATGAAGAACGTGTGGAAAGCAGATGGATATGCTTGTTTGCTGTTTACCACCTAGTTCCTCAAAGTGTGCCGGCAGCCCTTGCAGTGGGATGCCAAGTAAGGAACTCCACTGTGATCACACATCAGAGTTATTACATGTTTCTGATACTCTTAGCTTTGTACTTCAAGCATTTCCATGAGGTTCAAAAGCTCGTACTTGCCCAGCTAATTTGTTAAATCCTGGCTGGGTTGGGCCACTTTTGTCTGAAACGGGTAATTCAGTGTTGCTAAAGTATGCGTAGTCCAGAGAGAGGGCTTATCCCCTCACAGAATCATAAACACTGCATGTTATTTATTTATTTATTTTGTGTTTTAGCACCTTTTAACAAATCTAGAAGCGCTTTGAGATTATAAGCTATGCACGTATAATTGCTTCATCAGCCACCGGTGCAGCCATTTCTGGGCTAGAACATTGCTATTAATGAAGCAACCCTTGCACTTGTGAAAAAGCTGTTTTTTAACAGTTCTCTGGTTTTGACCAATGCATCGAGAAAATTTGGGAACTCAAGACAGTGCTGCTTGAACTTTGGCTAGCAGCCCACAGTATCATGGGCACCTCTGAACAGGTTGGTAACAAAATAATCCACTTACTGCTTTTAAAACATGCTATAAAGATTTTATCCTATAAACTGTTAGACTTTTCTCCGAAATAAGTTGATGAAGCAAAATACCATGAGACTGTACCTGTGTGGCTAGGTGAGCGAGATTATCTGCAGCTAAAATTTTGCTCTCATCTTTCCTTCTGGGCTTTAGAAGCAATGTCTTTTGCTTGCAGGCTGTATCTCCTCATTTTATCTGCCTTTTTCTGCTTGTTTTTTAAAGGCATTGTAAACCTGCTTCACTCCCATTCTGCTTCCTGTCCAGTGGGATGTCTTTGGTGCTAGAAACTAGCAAAGACTTCTTTGCCAGGTCTCGCTGATTCTTTCCTTTTATAGCAGGACAATCTGCAGTGTTGAAGTAAAGTCAAGGATCATAGTTTTTTACATGGATCAGCTTTCCTCTGTGAAAACTGCTTCTTTGTTTTCTGAAGTAGCTTACAAGTTCTTGTGGGAAGAAAACACATAATCAGCGCCATGACGTTTTACTTTGTGTTTTCAATTTTGTAAACGGTAGTTTGAACTGAGTGTTTCACAGGACTGTACAAGGGAATGCCAGGGGTCAAGTGCTTAGAAAGCTTTGGCTTTTTGTACTCGTAACAGGATACGTAGCTTGGGAACTGGTATGTCTCTGCATTTTCAACATCCCGATGGCAGAATGCCTGAGTGCCCCAGGATGGGGATGTAGACACACTCTGCAGGGTTTGAAGTAGAAATTCTGGGAGACTGGCTGCTTTCTAATGCCTGAAGAAACTCTGTAGGTTTCAAGTAGGCCTTAAATTCAGTTTTGTTTTGTTTTTTTTTCCCAAAACTTGGTTTCAACTCATTCCACACCTGTTCAATAATGTTATTTTAAAAAAGCTGGAACTTATTTCACATATAAGCCACATTGACTTCCTGCCATTTGCCAGTCTCTGATAGCTCCCAGTGCTGTGGCGTACAACCGTTTACACAAACTTCTTCAGAGCCACAGTCATCAGCTTTGAAAGCACTCCAGCAGCTTAAAGCTTCCAGGACTTTTGCTCGCCAGAGCTGCGGGGTGCAGCACTACGGCCACGCTTTTGCCAAAGAAGCCTCAGTGCAACGCCAAGAATTTTGGAAAGCTGTGGGGAAATAATGTCTTGTTACTCATACCGTAGCTTTATTTTTCCTCTTAGGTGTCTTTGGACATCCATGCAAACTTAAAGCGAGAAGAATTAACTTTCAGAGAAAATTGTTCAACTTGTCATACGGAAATTGAGAAAATACTTACTAGGAACATATGGGTTCACTGTCTGCTTTGTGTTTACCACCAATGAGTGGTGTTCAGTCTCGTATATGCCATGTTCGAAAACTGGATGCAAAGTAGTCAAAATGTAAAGACTTTTTCTTAATGCTGGGGGATTTTTAATTAGTCTTTTTCAAGGTTCTTAATATCTCAAGGGAACTTTTTGGTGTGTATGTGTGGTTTTATTTTATTAAGCTGTAGCCCAATGAAGTGGAGGTTTGCTAGCTTATTTAACGTTTTTTGCAAGTGTTGTGATTTTGAGTAACTGTAACACTTTGACTTTTAAGGATTGGTAAAGATTTCACAATTGTAAGATCTTAATTGTAAAATAGTCAACAGCTTTGCCTTTCTTAAAGCATGTTAATGGTTTTTATGGACACTTCCTTTTGTATACTGAGTGAATGTATTGTTATAGATTTAATGTTTAATGGACCAATAAAGTTTTTCTTACATTTCAGATGAGTTCTTGTGATATATTAAAGTTGAAAAATGAACACATTCTAGGAGAAACTTTAAAAATATATAAATATATGAGCTAAGCAGTTACTGAGTCAGTAAAAGTAAATTGGTTGATCTTTTTTGTTCACTATATTTGGATGTTGTTTAACGAAAAAAATGTTGGCCTGTGGAATATTACGTGGCTTCACTGTCCACATTATTTTTGTATTCCACCAGAGCATGATCTCGGAAGATGGCAGGTTGCACAGATTTGTCCGTGGCATCTGCTCTGTACAACCCAGCTCTCTGAGACGTGTCAGATGCCTCTGACAGTGCAAACAAAATATTTTCCACGCCAAGTATAGCGCTGAAGCCGGTGCAGTTGTTTGAAACGAGGATCTCTGATTTTTTTTTTTCTCATTTGCCCTGATGGTGGGGTGGGCAACTGCTGAATTTGACACCTAGATCCACACCAGGGAAAGTGCTGCGTCTCCATTGGTCCTGGTCCCTTGCTTTTCACCATCCATGTTCGGGCTGTAGTGGAGTCCTGCGTCAGCATGTGCCTGCTGCAGCCTGCCTGCTGGTCCTGGTTGCACCTGTGCCCTAGAGCTGACCAGACCCACACCAGGATAGGGGCTCCTTGTGGTTATGAGAAACTGCTGACCAAGTTTCAAAGGGTCGAATGGTGGCTGCTATTCTCTCTGCAGCTCTGGTGCACAAGAGGGCTCTGGTGCACGTAGCTGGATGGCTGTGCATTTTGGCTGAGGTGCAAGGCAGAGCAGTTCCCGAGTGGTGCCGAGGCTCTGCGAGAGCCAGCCACCATTGCTCAGCTGCCTCCCACCCGTCTGCCCACCTCTGCCTTCACCCCACCCTGCAGCATCCTGGCAGGATGTTCTCTTCTGGTGTTTCAAATCAGGAGGCGGTCTTTAGGGAACAGAAGCGTTTGAAGTGTGTTTGTTGTGGTGGTTGTAGCACACAGGAAAGAGTTAACCTTTGGTAAGAAGTTAGACCCTGATGCAGGAGCCCCAGGGTCTGAACTCCAAAGAAGTTGCAGCTGCTGCTCCAGCTGAGCACAGCCCAGCTGTCCAAGCGGTGGGGGCAAGAGAGAACTACACATTCGGTTTTAAAGATGTGGGATTGCAGTGTCTTTACTTGCCAGAGGCCACACATGGAGCTACGTCTGTGTTGCACAACAGTCCAGAAAGAGGTGGTGGTGCAAGAGAAGCTTGTTTAAACGCTTATACACAGGGACTGCACAGTCTCTGATGGGAATGTGAGGCGCGGGAGGTTTCCCAAGCCCAGACTATGATCTTGGGGCAAATCTTTGTGTGCAACAGCTGGACTTTGATGTTCCTGAACTTGCAGGCTACCCGGCAGTTGGTGTGTCAACACAACACACATAGGGAGCTCCGGCACCCCATTGTAAGGTCCCACCAGCACCGTCTGAAACGAGTACTGGCTGCCTGAGCTGTGACTGGTTTCTGTGGCTACCAGTTGAGCAAGTCAGTATGTTTTCTGTTGGGGGAGGTTAGAGGCTCACAGCCTCATGCAGTTACCTTTGACAGTGCAAGAGCCAGAGCCTGCATCTCATCTTCCAGCCTCCAGTGACCAACAGCCATGGCATAGACTGGAAGAGAGCCTGGAAATGGGCAAGCTCGAAGGTTGCGAACTGGTGTGGCAAATGGCCAGGTGCTCCCTCCCAGCCACTGTAGCAGGAGGAGGGCTGGGCGGAGGTTCGGAGGCCGGCTGCAGTCATGTTTTGTGATGGAGCTGATGTGTGCTGTTGTGCTCTGACCAGCACATGCTGCAGGCAGATCAGAGTGGGCCAGGCCTGTTGCATCCACTGTGAGGAGGCCACTTGTGCAAAACGTATGCACTGCAGGCCCTGGCTGTGGGGCACCCATGGTGTATGCGCGTGTTGTACAAGTAACTGCCTTCTGCCCGGACTGCGCCCAAACCATTCAGAGAGGCTTTCTGGCTGGAGAAGGGGCTCATCCAGTGAAACACAAATGCACGATAAGGAAGACGTAAATTTGGTTTATGGTCTGTGTTCTTGTTCATAAATGAACGACACTGCAGTTACAGCCTATGTTCAGCTAGAAAAAGATGGTTTTTTCTCATCTTTTAAGCATAATTTGACAATACCCTCTGTGTTGCTCCAAACTAACTAGCCTTTCAATCCTCTGTTGACAAACTGGTGAGTGAAGTTGGGTTTGGTGAAGCCAAGGGAAGAGGAGGACTGAAACTGAAGGACCTTTCATGATGAAGTGCCGTGCCAGGGCAACGCTCCTGCATTGTTCTCTTTGCTGTGGGACTCTGGGATCTGTCGTGGGACAGGTTCCAGGGCCGCGCCGCTCCCAGAAGCCTTGGCAATGGTGGACAAGCCCACGGTGAAAACTCTTCCCATAGCCCAAGCCTTTGATAGCACCATAAACTGTAAGGGTATTTTTATTGTACTGAGAACAGGAAACTTCTTTTGTTTTGATACTCACTTGATAATTTAACTCAGCATTTCCCCTGTATTCTTGTGCTGGGAAAAAGCCATGGCTGTTCATTTTCTCAGGGCTACTTCTGATTTTTAAAACTCTCACTGTATTCCCCCTCTGTGTGTTTTCCCCCCCTCCCTCCCCCCAGGCTGAAGTACTGTTTCCCATTGTCCTTTTTAAAGTAATTATCCTATAGGCTGCAATACTCTTTTCTTCAGCTGTCCTTGGAGCTTGTCCTCCCTTTCCTAGCTCCACTTTGAAAAAGAATGTAGTTGAAATGCACATGGTATCCAACACCTTTCTGTACTTCGAATTAGAGTGCATTGTGATACAGGTTTTTTTGGCTTTTGGTTTTCCAGTCTTTTCCTAATGGTTACTAATGCTTAATGCAGCGTTTTGGGTTTTTAACTTGGCGACTTATTTTTCTAAGATTGCAGTACCTGCTGAGAGAGCTCAGCCCTGAGTGGGGACAGCAGGTCAAAGCCTGGCTTTTGTGTACGTGAAAGTTAGGGTTATTTTCTCTATGTAGGTAATTCTGCATTTATCTCTGTATGTCTTTTTTGGTTTTAGTCACGTGCAAGTCATAAGATGTAACTACAACGCCCTGCAGTCAGCTTTTTTGCTTTTACAGGATGTGGTAGTGTTACTCACTTTTCTGGGAGTGGGAGGGCAGGGATGTCTAAGAGAGTTCTTAGAGGAGGTCTGCCAAAGGTAACCAAGTCTCCAGAGGAGTTAAACTGCTCTAAAGGAGAAAAAACTTTTCCCTAGCAGGACTGGAAAGGTACAAAGAAGCCCTTGGCTTGGCCAGACAGCTCCCAACCACTTCATGCCCCGATGCAACCTGTTGTTTCTGACACATTCCAGATAGACAAGATCGCGCTTTCTTCCCCAGCCTGTTCAAAACAGCAACAGATTCAAACTTTTTCTGAGAATGTTTTAAGCTAGTGTCACACCATTACATGCCACTCCCTAGATTTTAGGGCAAATTTGAAAACAAGTGAAGTCCCAGTCTATTTTGTCTCCTTTTTATTTTCAGTTTTATACAAAAAAAAGTCTGACATAGTCACATCAACAAGAACAAGCTTCGGTGTGCACTCTTACAACAACAATCATATAAGGATTTAAAATATATTGTTTTATTGTTTGCAATAGCAATGTTAGTTTGCTTTTCCTTCTTAAATATCACCAACACCAAATTGCTGAGCTTGAAATTCTTGAAAGTCATCTGGGATGGTGTCTGAAAACAGGAAAATATGCAAAAGTTTAGTCTCTTCTGACAAAATCAAGGAGCACTTAAACTAATGATTTACCCACCTACTCTTTTTTTTTTAGGTAACATGCCTTCTCTTTTGTTTACACATTAAGAATGAATAGGGAATGTTTTCAGTTTTAGCTGTACACCACTGAAAAGCACAGAGAGGTTAACAAGACAGTGAGGGGTACAGTGCCAGCCCATAACGGAGTACTATCAATCTTCAAATTACATTTCCACCCGAAACCTTTGTGGCTTCCACTCTTATATTTTTATTAATAAACACTGACCAGGAAGGCAGAAGAAGTGGTTGTCTTACTCTGCAGCCTGGACACGTTTGTAGCGTCAGCGTCTCTCATACCCTAGTTCAGCTTCCCTGTGATGGTTTCCCACGCCACGAGAAGGGACAGAAACATTAACCCAAGGACCAATAGCAACTGGTAGAAAAACTTCAGAATTGGCAAAGGGAGCTGGAGATGGGTCAATGTTGTAAGCATAACTACAGTTCTGTTTGAAGTGGTGAGTTTGCAGTTTGCCTTTGCCAGATCTCAGACCATTTTATCTGGAGAGCCACAGAGCTAACTGTAGAGCTAAAGCTGCGGCCAAAGATGGAGCCACAGCAATGAAGCTCAACTGCCTCACCTCAACTTTGCCCTGATTATTTCCACCCTGATGATGGACAGGTAACTCTAAACTCAAAAAAGGAAGTAACTATATAAATACACACAGTATATACAAAAAGAAGGAGTAAATGTCCTTCGCTTTTTGTTGATCACTTCTTTTTTTGAGGCTTGAAAATTCTTTTTAAGCTTTTTCTGCAAATGTAGGAACTTGTCTGAAATGAAAGCAAGGATACTTGGGGACTCCAGAGACTTCTTTGAGTGGGTTTCATTGACTTACTGCAGCGCCTGCAGCAAAGCCACTGCCTGCTCACTGCCAGGAAAGTATCTGTGACTTCAGCGGCAGCTTTGAAATATGCCTTCTGGGAAACCACATACTGTTTGAGACTCTTATCAAGTAATTCTTAATTGTAAGCATCACTGTCTAGAAGCTTCCCTGTTTAACCATGACCTGCAAGTGCCAGCCTAGGTGTACCAAGTGCCCAAGAACCAGGGTCCATCACCAGGACAAGCCACAGAGCCAGGGTCTGGCTGTGCACAGGCTGTGTCCACTGCAGACCTGGGCTGGGCTTCTTGGATTCACAGAAAGCAGACAAGGAAACTATTCCAACTTGGCTGGTAACTTATCTTCCTAAGGCTGCCTTCATCAGGTAGGGGTTGATGCTGAGAGGAGGGGGGGCAGCCCCTCCAACCCCACTTCAAGCTAGCTGAACTGCTGCCAGGGCAGAAATACCCTGACATCAGTTTCTGTGTGAGTGACCAAGGTTTGAGTTATTCCATACAGTGGGAGATCAGGGCTAAACGAGGCTCTTGCCCCAAGAGGAATGAACCAGCATGCTCCCACAGAGTCTGAGAAGGATTCCTCCATAGGAGGAAGGGCATCTTATGATCTTGTCCTCCCACAGACAGGAGCAACCACCAAGTACACGAGTGACTGATCCCACTGGCTTTCCAGATTTATTGCACCTTGTATTCAGAGCTCGAGGCATTCTACATGCATGATGGCCTCAGTATATTGTGCGTGTACAGCTCTCACGGTTGGTTGGCTTTAAATAACATTTCTAATTCTCTGATGACAGCTATACTACTTAGTTGGCACAATCTCTGCAGCAGAGTGACTGCTCTGGGAGGAGCGGTTGTGAGGTGTTAGTTCCTGTCTGGCTGGGCTGCAGTGTGCTGCTGGTGTCAGGGGAGGCATTTCACAGATATGAGTAACTTGTAAATGAAAAGCAAAGGAAAGGATGCAAAATGGCTTAATCCAACAGCCACACTACCGGTTCTTCGTGGTCACTTGTTAGTTCTTAGCTAAAGTGACGTAAGAGCAACATTACCATTGCAGCGGTATTTCAGGTTGGACCAAATAATGTTTTCCTGAGAGAAGCAGAAAACTCCAAGCCGTCCTCCACGCATCGTGGTGTCTATAGTTACACCAGAGTCTGCTACTAGGTCAGAGCCTTCATAAAATCTTGCCCTTAATGAAAGCAAACAGAAGCTCTGTTAGGTCTTTTCCAAGGCTGCAACATTCCTAAAAGTAACTTTGTTATCCATGGTGACTCTAGCCTTGGACATGCTATCCTGCCATCTAGCCCAGGCGAGAAAAAGTTAGTTAAGATAACTCCTCTGCAGGCTGGGAACTGGCGTGATGCTGCACACTGGCAAGAGCTGGGCAGGGAGGGTGTTTTGGTGGTCTTTTTTTTACACATCCTACTAAAGCCTTGGAATCTTTTTTCCTGTAGTCAGTCAGGCTGAGCGCTTTAACTCTTGAAAATTTCCACAGTTGATAGTTACAGGAGAAAGGAAGAATCAGATTAGATCAGTTGAAGAAGGCCAGATGGATATTGTCTCACACAGTTTGAAGCTAAATGTGGTTTGGTTTTTTTTTTACATAGGCGAAGTGTCAAACAAACCATTTGGAATCTTGAACTTGACTGTGAGATTTCTTTAAAAATGTGAGTATGATTAATTCCAGGAACAGTTTTGATGATCTGGCATCTTCTTGTTAGAAAACCCATCAGCAAATTCCCAAATAGCTCTGGGAACCGCTGCGCCCTCCCAGCTCCCCAGTGTGTGCCCTGTACTGAGGGCTTGAGCAGAACCACACTGGAGCCAGCTGAGCTGTTGCAGCGCTCTCTACACCAAGCCCTCAGCCTCTAGGGTACAGGGTAAACGACTCAGAGGATGATGAGCCCGGAGGGCCCTGTTTTGGATGGGGACACTGCTGGTCTGACATGCAAGAAAATAGCGAGTGGTGAAGGGAAATAAAGTCCCCGAGTTCCTGTGTCTTTTCATAAAATAAGAAAAAAAAAAAAACCCCAAACAATTCCTGTTACATTCCTGAGTTTATTTCCTGATTTGCTGAGGCAGTTCAAAAGCATCTGTACAATTAATAGAACTTGTTGTCTTTCAAATTTCCGTGGGAGAGGCTGGCTCAAGTGACTTTTTCCTAGGCTTCCTTGAAGCCTCGGAAAACCTTTGCTAGACACATTATGGTCTGTGGCATCTGGCCTAAACAGACCACAGTGAGATGTGGACAGAGAGCTGGCAGAAGTCCGCTTTAGGCCTGGCTGCCTTTAGTTTTTGAAGGATTTTGTGACAATGACTTTGCTACCTTTCCCAGTTGCAGGGGGCATTAATTTGGCTGGCTAGAGAGAGACTGCAACCACAGGCAGACATTTGCTCATGAAGCAGCTTCACAAACAGCTTGGTCTAAACAAAAGTTGCCACCCAAGATCTACTCACTACTGCCCTGTGGCTAGGACACAATAATTGACAGTATAAGTGTCCTTAATCCACTTTAGCAATTACTGCTGAAGATGATGCTCTGCACCAGCAAAGTGGAATAATTATACCATCAAGTTACTGCATCTCAACTGCATGGTGGTGATTTTTTGAAGAACAACTGACTTACGTGTATTTCTGTTCTATTATAAGGTTGCAAAACCTGAGCTGATAGTGCCAGAGCAGTTTATTTTTTGCATTTTAACATCACCCTTGATCTACAAGTATAATACCTGCTGATCTGGATGTTGCAGAGTGAAACGTTTCCTCCTGAATGGTGAATTATTTTTTAAATAACTTCTTTTTTTTCCAAATAACAAAATAAGAATAGATAACATGCATTACATAGCTTTGACAAACTTTATGAATATATGCTATGTAATCTCAAATCTATCATGTCAGGATAATTACTGATCTTGGTTAGGATCACAACCTTTAAGTGGACAACTTTTATTAATTCCCAGAATATGTAAATGAACTATCACAATTCCAACAAAAATACTCCAAAAGATCAAAATTAAGAAATTTTGAAATGCATTGTTTTTCAGATCAGCGGCGAGTAGTAGCTTGGAAAACAAGGTATTAAAGCCAGAAGAGGGCTTATTAGGGTAAAGCACAGTTACAACAGCCAGATGGTAGAAAACTTCAGTTACAAACAGGCTGAGCTTGGAATTGTCTTTCCTAGAAAAAGAATTGCAGGCTGAATTTCAAAAGTCTAACCTCTTATAAGGCTTCATCAGTGCAAAGCCCAGACATACCATAAATTCTCAGATTATCATCTGAATTAGGTGTTGGGAAACAACAGTTTAGGCAGACATGTATCTGTACTCACCTTATCTATCCTTTCCTCTCTTACCTGATATAACCGATCTGGGGTCTGTGCTGCAAGAACCAGCGGTAGGAGACTTTGTCTTTCCACCCTACATTTCGGGGGTCCTTCCACAGCAGCCTGACCTGATCACTGGTGTCTCCCGTGTGCCAGAGGGAGTTGCGGAGGTGCTCGCCAGGGCCTGTCTTGGATTTCACAGCCTGCAGAAATACAATTTTCCAATGCTGACCACAGAGAAATGTCACTTTCAGGAGCTCTAAGTCTTTTTGTAGCGGGGAGCAGGTCTGCAGAAGCACCCTCCCTCCTGCTCACAAGCCCCTAACTTCTCTTGCATAACTGCAGCCACTGCTTGCGTGGAAAAGCAACTGAGTTCCTGGACCAAGGAGAAGGAGGCAATTTGACCAATTACGGTCAGAGCACAATGAAAGCAGAGACTAAACACTCCAGCTGATGAGCAGGGGCAAGACTGGAGATGGAGTTCCTTAAAAAATGGTGCTATTAAAAGGGCTGTATGGCAGCCGCCTGACGTAGCAGTTTTGACACCTGTTGCAGGGAGAGAACAGCGGGCGGGCAGCACAGCCAACACGCAGTGCGATGGCTTGGCCAACGCACACCATGACGGCTTAGCCCATGGCAGTCAGATGGCAGGGTGGCATGGCCAACACATGGCAGGATGGCATAGCCAGGCTGTGGTGACCACTGTGACCCTAGCTAGGAGCCCACAACCACTACCTTTAGCTGAATGCCAGGCTCTGCAACAGCTCTGAAGGGAGTCGCTTGCCAGTACGTCTGTTCAGTCTGTTTCCACATTACCACATAAAAGCTAGAGCTGTCTTGATAACCAAAAATAAAGCCAGCATAGTCGTCATCTGTCACCGTGTTCACATGAAAAGTGCCCTCAAAGTCAACGCCGTTAAAAGCTGTGTAACCTGAGGACACACACAGGTTAAAAACAAGTTTGCAGAAAATGTGTTCACATGCTATAAATTTTCTGTTGTAAAACTTGAATCTCAGAAGAGGACACATACCAACAGCAAGGCCAGGATCGCTGTTCATAGTCTGCACAATTTCCATGCCCTGTAAGAGTAAATTCAGGGTGGTTAGTGTGCGTGACGAGCTGGGTTGGCTAGGCCTGGCGGCCTCTTACAGCCTCTGTCTAGCACCCCCTCCATCGGTCTCCTCCGTTTGCTCACAACATGTCTGTAACACTTGTAGCTCTGAATTAAAATGAGAACTATAATCAAACACTAATGCTTCAGCTGCTTGTGTGCCCCGAGTCGGGAAGGATTTTTCTTTTCCTATTGCAGAAATGGTACTCTGATATTTTCTTTCCCCACCCCAATCATCTCCTGGAAATGACTGAATCTGGCCAGAATTGGTGACGGGACTGGGCAGGGGGAAGGGTGTGCGGAAAGAGGGCTGGGGGCAGGAAGAGAGCTCTTCCTAGGCTTAGCTCATACAGTTTGTTCATGGCGTTTGGGATTAAACTGACTAGCAGGACTGGGTTAAGGAAGGTGTATACATCTCAGCTGGCTTGGCAGAGACTTTAGCAATGGGAATAAATTGCACATTCCTTGTGACTCAGAACACATTAGCCTCCTGAAGGCTAAAATTTGTTAGTAAGTAACAGTTATTGGACTCCATCTAGGAGTAAATGCTCTGCTATACAGCAGGTCAGATTTTGAAATTCTGGGAAGGATTCATGAAACTGCTTACTACAGAAATATGTCAATAGGGTGACACAAAAGTCTCATGTTTGCCTTCTTAGCAGCAGTGAAATCCACCCAGAACAAACTGACCAGCCTGTAGTTATTTTAGATTACTAGAAGCATCAAGCTTCAAGCTATAATATGCTAAAAGAAAGTTCCTTCATTATAACTCCTGTAAAATAGTCAACCAATCAACAGCTTCCACTTTCCACTTGTTTGCCAGAGTGTCTCTGTACAGAGACAGTTTTACTGTGGTTTTCAAATGACCTTTCTCCGAGAGGTAAGAAAGACCAGATGTATTTTTACCTGGTTCAGAACCACCCAGTTGGGATCAATCTGCGCATCCCCCTCTGGGTCCAGCACCACTGTCTGATAGGCCCTGAAGTCTGTCAAGGTGATCTCTGCGTTCTCAGGGCACACATCAATCTGATCAATCACTGTATCCTGGTCAAAATCAGACTCGCAGATATCCCCGACTCCATCACCTGAATGTATTGGAGAAGTGAAAGCAGATTTATGGGGCAGCAAGCAGCCACATGTGTCCGAGCCACTGGATCAGGGTTTCAAAGAAGCAGGTGGAGTCTCAGCCCCGATGGCCACAGTGCCCGGGGAGGGGACCTGAGGACCTCTGCCTTGGCCAAAGGGCCCCTGTGTGTTGGGGTCCCTCCTGGGATGAGTGTATGCAAACATGGTGACTGTGTCGGATCCTGGTGCACATGTGTAATGCCTCGGGAAGGATGTAGTGCCCAAGTATCGAAATGGCTCCTGAACCCCCATCTTACCATTGTTATCTTCCTGCCCTGGGTTCGGGACCAGCCTGCAGTTGTCAGGGCCTGGGGGCAAGAGGTCAGGAATGCCATCGTTATCATCGTCATCGTCACACTCGTCACCCAACCCGTCCTTATCCGTGTCCAGCTGGGAGCTGTTAATGATGGTGGGGCAGTTGTCTGTGCTGTCCTGGTGACCATCGCCATCGCTGCGAGCAGAGAGACAAAAAGAAATGGCATGCCGGCATCAGCTCCTGCCTCTGCATGGGGGACGGCACGGGTACCTGAGCGGGAAACGCGCTCGAGGCACCCCCAGAGCTGGAAACAGACCAGTTGGGGCACCATGACCTAGTGTGGCTCAGGTGGATGAACAGCAAGGAGACACGGAACAAACAGAGACTGTATGGTAAGGTGGCAGGAAGATGAAGACTAAGCCTGGAGCTATAAAAATACTCAGATAAGGAAAAGAAAAAGAAGCCTTACATGGAGTGGGAAAAGATATCAGAGCCCAAGATCCCAAATGACATCCGCTCCTAAAGGGCATGTAAGGCACATCCAACAAGTGTAGTGTCACCAATCAAAAGGCACCCAGGAGACAGGAAGAGCTCAACAGCTGGTGTCCCTTGTCACACGTTGTCCACAAGTGTCTTGGTGCTCACGAACGTGCGGGTGTGAGTGTGAATGGAAATTTATGGGAGACTCTGCATGAGCACTTGGAATCAGACTTGTTTAAAAACAACGGCCACTTTCACCCTCCTGCATAGCAAGTTTTGTTACATTACGGTCCCGCAGGGGAGCTGTGCAGTAAGAAGGAGAGGAGAAAGTCTGTAGCTCCCAAGCACGCCTCCAGCCCATGGCTGCATTGGCTGGTTACAATGAAGAGTCATCAGGAACAGGGACACAGACTACAGAAAAGGGTTTGGGAAGTTATGGGGTGGCTGCCTTGTTTCTCCATGCCAACAGTTAAGCGCATCTCTGCAAAAAAATGGCCTGAAGTCAGGCGTGCTTTGTACACACACCATAAACAAAATGGTTTCTGGCGATAAGCAGGCATGTTTACCCTCAGAAGCTTTTTGCCTAGCACAGGCAGCACAGAAGTGACATGCAGCCAAATTAAGGCAGTGCTGCAGCTTATAGCTATGCATATTCCCACCTCTCTCTCCCTGCTTAAGAAACGTGCTTTAATTTTAGCTCAGAGCAACTAATGTCTGCACATTCTTGAGATAAAAATGCAATGCGGACCATGCATCTGTTGCAAGGTTAACTCAGGCAGAGCTACAGCATTTCTACCAGGCAATGTTTCATACACATTAGTTACGTTTGAGGAAAAAAAGAAAACATGTCCTTTTTTAAAACAGGAAAAAAACAAGGCCATAACTACTTAAAAGTAAACCAGCTCCCAGCTAGGGCCCTTGGCAGCTACTGGCCCCAGACTGGCAATGCTCCCTGCAGAGACAGGGAAGTGGGCTCCCCGCGCTTATCATCCCACACAGCAGCACCCACCAACAGCCCTGGGGTGAGACCTTGCAGCCATCTGTGGCTGGTGAAATGCTGTGCCAGCACAGGATTTACCACTTCCCTTTCCTCTTGCTTTAAGTGAGGAGCACAGGGGAGGACTTGCCACCCCCAAAGCTGGCTATGCAGAAGCTGCTTCCAGCCAGGTGTTAGCAGTTTGTCATGGGATGTGCTCCCCTGAATGTTCAGGGCACGTAAAAGCCATAGAGGAGCCTTGCCACTCTTGCTGTGCTAAAGCAAAGGGGTTTATCTGCAGAAGTTTTACACTTGATAGAAAATTCTGTTTCTGAAGCACTAGGTTCTTATGGAAAAACATAGAGCCCTTAACTGTGAAATTTCTCCTAAAGGAAAAAAGAAAGAAAAGAGGAATGAAAAATAACAAAAAGAAAAAAGACGTTACCTCGCTAAGAAGCTCTGAGCAGTGCTCTGGGTTTTACAGCCAGAGAACTGCTCTGAATGTCACTTCCACAGGAACTCACAGGAAGCCTGTGTGAACATGGGGCTAAAGGTGAAGGGCTCCTTAACTGTACTGCTACAGGGAAGTGAACCAACAAGGCTAATAAACAATAACATTGTTTTTGAAATAGCATCTCTTTGAAGAGGTACTGGAGTTAAATCCAGACTAGTCTGAGGGATTACAGCTCTCCAGGAATCAGCTCAAGACTAGTCTCTTCCACTTCCCTGCTGCTGTTACAAGCCACAACACAGCATACCTGTCCTGATTGGTATCACAGGAATCTCCAACCAGGTCATTGTCAACATCCGACTGCAAAATGAAACAGAGAAAGTTCCAGTATCAGCTGCTGAGAGCATCTATTAAAACGGCAGTATTAAACCAAAACACAACCAAATCAAATACAATTAAAATAAAAGCATGAAAAAACATTTATTTTACAAAACTTATTTTCTTGTTTGCATCATCCATCTAACCAAAAAGTCAGTTTTATTAAAGAAAAAAAACCCCAGACAATGAATAAACAGGGTTAAACTTGATTGGAGCAGTTCCAGCAAGATGAGTAGTTCAAGCAAGATTCCTCTACTACTGGAAAAAAGTATCCCCCTATTTCTAACCAAGGTTGATTTCTTAAGCAGCTTTAAAAATCTACCATGTTTTTCTAAAGTTTCCAGCAGTTTTTGTTAGTCACAAGTGGCTTAAACAGAATTCAAAACATATGGAAAGACTCACCAACTTCTCACCTCGGAGCAGTGAAAGTTTTGCAAAATAAGGACACCAGGATTTTGTCCTAATTAAAGAAATACCAAGTGCAAATAAATCACACCACTGTGTGGAGTCTGGCTCTGTAGGACTGGAGCATGCCCACATTTCAGAGCATGACAGCAGAAGATAGTGGCAGGGCAGAGGTTCTAACAACATCCCAAACTATGAGAATACACCTGGTGGCTCCCCTTTCCCCTGTCAGGAGAGCTTGAAGCTCTACAAATTTTTCCTGAATACTTACTAGTAAAAGATAAACACTGTGGCTGCATGGGCTGCCTCATGYTCTTGCATACTTTTGGACCTCAGCAGTCCTTCTCCCTAAACAAGGATATTTCTTCCTTCTGCCTGCTAACCTGGTTTGGGTTGCTGATTGCAGGGCAGCTGTCACAGGCGTCACCAACACCATCATTATCCTTGTCCTCCTGGTCTTGGTTGGGGATTCTCTGGCAATTATCCAAAAGGTTCTTAATACCTAGTGAAAAGTGGATTGGATGTTAGTTAAAAACAATTCCCGTCTTTGTTGTTGGATAACATAAACATTAAGAACATTAAAGACACTATTGCTTTTCAGCAACTACTTAATCTTGCAATGACATTATAAACCTGCCCAGCAAATCCTTCTTATGTGTGCCTCCATTCATTTAACAGAAGTTAGAAACACCTTGCTACACAACAGCTTTCAACCCCATCACACACACTTCATTTATTACACACAATTCATTCTACCCTGTTCTTGTATCCCAGCTTACAGGATGGGACGTTTCATCTTCGTTATTACATTTGAAGGGTTGTGATTTTTTCACTTCTTTCAAGCGTCTTACAGCAATGAAAATAATACATTATGTAGCTCTTGGGCATCTGGGACAGGCAGCAGCTGGGTACTCTGGGACGTGTTTGCACCTTTAAGGAATTACTCAATGACCAATGACCTTAACTTCTACGTGAAACATGGCTTGGTTTATCTGTTACAGTGTTCAGTGCTTCCAATGGAGGCTAAAAGATACATATTAATCTAAATGAAAAGAATTCCAAACACAGGTTTCATGAAGAAAGACAAAACTTAGCAGCTGGTGACAGGAAATCTCCCAACAAATGGCACATTCTGGTCAAGTTTCAAGAACATCAGAGAAGCTGGAAGTGAAGAATTACCAACCATCTCCATCCATGTCATCATCACAAGCATCTCCTTTCCCATCACCATCTGTGTCCCTCTGGTCATTATTCAGGACATTGCGGCAGTTGTCACAAGCATCTCCAAAGATATCTTGGTCACCGTTTCTCTGGTTAACGTTGGGAGCCAGGACACAGTTATCCTGCAAGAGAGACAGATCCAAATCAGACACGAACCAGGCCCCGAATCTTTAATTTCTACTTCAGTGGATTTATATAACTCTTATATTTATTCCTACTTTCACAAAAAATGATTACGTGAGCAGTTTGACATTTTATGTGAATATTAGCTCTGCATCAGATTTCACTGGCTCCCTCAAAGCTCTGCTTTGAACCACAACATGGGAACCCTAAACATTAACACCCAGTATCATAGGGCTTTATTTATAACTTTGACTTCTGATTCTCATTTTGGATGCGTCCATGGTGAGTAACCTGTTTTGGTGCCCTGGCTTCCTTACATGGTCCTTCTCAAAAGCTGCAGTTCAGAGACCCTGACAGGGTTTGTAGATGCTCTTGGTGAAAGGCCATTGCCCCCTTCTGGTAGAGACTCAAACGGAAGCTGAAACACTTGGAAAAATTGGACTTTTTGATGCAAAAATGTGTAAGTCTTTTTTTTTTTTTTTTTTGGTCAACCAAGCTGCTATTGACTCTCTATGACCATCAGAAGGCATATGGAGAAAACTTTATTTCAAAGTGGTGTAAACTTTCCTCTCCCATCTAGCACACCCATGACCTCATCCTCTTGCATACATGGAGGCAGAACAGAGCTCAACAACAATATAGAAGTTACTTGATTGCAAAGGTGCTGAACTTGCATATAGATTTACAGTTGAAGGAGGATTTAACATCTACCAGTTGCTTCAAGCTACCAGAATTTAGGGTTGGCCTCTGTGGCAAAACAGCCTGAGACAGACCTTCTGTGATTGCTAGTCTGCCCTAGCTCCACATGGACATTTGTACTCTGGATAGAGTGTTCTTGTCTTCCTTGGAAGTGCATTAAGCAATACCACAGAAGGATTTAATATAGAACAATAGTGGGCATGTGAGGATATGGGGTGAACGCAAAAGAGCTTTTACAGTCTGAATTTATTCTCCAATATATTCTGCAGTAGTGTACGCACATGGAAACCTCTTTTGCTTTGAGAACATGATTCAAAGCTATTTCAAGTTATGGGCAAGACACCCATTAATTTATGTGGGTTTTGGATCTCTCATGGAATCTGAAATCAGGTCAACCTGCTCTTTAAAAAGAAAGACACTAATGCAAGTAACGTTCCTAAAGACCATGCTATGGGAGAGTGTGACAGAAGGATACAAGTTCTGTATACAAAAAGCTCTAGAATTCAATGCTAAAATATAATAATGGAGCATACACTGGTGGGATTTAAGGCTGGGTGAGACAGCCTGGATTTTTTAGGTCTTATAATAGCTAGCATTATGTAAAAGAAAAAGACAGGATTTAGAGAGCTGCTGACAGTGATGGGTATGTAATAATCTCTGGCAAATAGTAGTGAGCCAGATTTCAAAATCACTGCCTACTGCAGTAACATAAAATCCTTCTGTTTGCACAGACCCCTGCACCCTGATCTACACACAGCACCTGCTCATTGGGAATGCCATCTCCATCTGCATCGTCGTCACAGGCATCTCCAATCCCATCACCATCGKCATCTTCTTGTCCAGAGTTTGGGACAAATCTGCAATTGTCCTAGACAAAAAATAAGACATGTTGGTGTTCTACGGGTAAACTGGATGCCATCATAATTTGAATGACTTTTTCTATTATTGTTTTAATTAATCAATTAATCAAATTAAATACAATTTATCCAGAGGAATTCAATAACTTGAAAAAAGATTAATACATCTAGTCATGTTTCTTCCACTATTCCTCTTCACTCCTTCATGCTCTGAATTATTACAGGATTAAGAAGGAATTTCTTACCTTTCTGCAGTTTTCAGCAGAGCATGAGAGTTCTTCGTTAGGGTAGCCGTCAATGTCCCCATCTTTTCCACAAATATAACCATCACCAGCCCAGCCAATGCCACACTATCAATAAAACACCATGGTAGTATTACCAAAAGGTTAATGAGTCATTGTAGCAATATTCAAGAGGGAAACCCCACATCAATCTTGGAAACACTAACATACAGAAGCCATGAACAGACACTGAAGCACAATGAGGTACACTTCAGCATCTCTCAATGGGGAAGGAAAATCTTTGTTTCAAGCTCTCTATATCTAGGCACAGCTAGAAAGAGCTAAGACTCGATGTCAAATGGAATGTGTGCCTGCAACACCTAATGATTTCAGTAGGAGGTATAGATTTCTTTTAGACACTGGTCAGGAATCAATTTTGGTTCCTCACCTGCAGGTGGAGAAAAAGAAAAGAGGGGACCCTGGCAGAATATGCACCTAGCATCTCAGCAAGGGGCCCACAGTTAGATGGGATGACTGTGTTTTGTTCAGTATCTCAAGAACACATCTGCTACTAGAAGAAGTTTTAAGAGAAAACTGCACTGACAGTTACTAAGGTTGCATCAGCAAAGCAAGTGCATCTGCACACAAGTTTCTCCTAGCCAATTAAATTGGTACTGTTTCATACCAATGCCTAATTTGTGTTGTAACTGAAGATACATGCATAGAACTGCATGTCAAACTCTGGCCTTCCCTTAAAATGTATCTAGGCATCTTCCCATTACAGCATGGACTTAAAATATCCTAGATTCTTCTTCTTCGAAATAGATGTACTTAAAAATGAGACCAAAGCCAGTGCCAGCAAAAGCATGCACTGTATCCAAATTAGGATACAGTGCATGTATTAGATTAGCCACAGGATTAGTCTCTTGCTTCCCCTTGCAAGCTGGAAAACTAAGTAATATACTTCAGTTAGACTCTTACAATGAAAGTTCATATGCCACTCGGTGCTCCTCTGCTCCCATGGCTGGAAAGCACAGTACAGCCTACCTGTGCCTAGAATCTGTGGTCTCACTTGGAAAAATACCATCTCGATCAGCAAGCAAATACAGGCACATCGGGTATGCAGAGAGGATCCCTACTCACAGCTATGTAGCTAAGCACCAGGAGAGGAATGTGTCCTTGTGATGTCTTCTGCAGAGTGACACTTGACAGTCCTTTCTGAGGAGACTATAGAAAGTCTATAAAAGCCATTCTCAAAAGATCTAATTACACAGACGCAGTAAATATGGTATATGAGTACGGCTGCCTTACAGACATGCTGCAAGAAGAAAACAATTGCAAGACAGACTCAGCCCGGTTATTTTCATAGCTGGTCTGGGCCAGTGTGCCACAATCTGGTTAAAACACCCAAGTGTATAAAATCATCACAAAGACTTTCTCAGTTCCAGCCTAAAAAAGGCTATTTTTCACTGTACAAATGCATGAATTTATGAACTCACAATACATGTCACCTCTCCTCTCCTCTCCTCAATACAACGGGCATGGACACTGCACGGATTGAGAGCTCGATTTCTGCAGCTCCTCTCAGCCTGGCATCCCCTGGCTTGGTCTCCTGTATATCCTGGTTTGCACTGCCCACAGTGGTAAGATCCCTGTAAGAACAAAAAGTTACTAGCCACCCTTTTAACAGGACTTCTTTTTCTTATAAAGCAAGGATGTGAGCAAGATTCATGCCACGCTGCTTATGCTGTGCGAGTATAGTTTTTCATCCATTGAGGCCTCTTGCACTGTGAACAAACTTTATTTTCTATGTGAAATTCAGGTTTGGCTCCCACAGTGCATGATGGAAAACAGGCTCAACTCCCACCAATCTTTTGTTAAGCCAGAGAAAAGTCACATAGCAGCAAAAGTTTCTTCATGATGCTTCATGTCCCTGCCAGCATCACTCTGAGCTGCTTCCAGGTGGCCAAAACTTTGTGCAAAGTTCTAAGCAGCATCTGCTTAATTAGATTGGATGCTCTTACTTCAGTGTAAAGCAGACTCATCAGTTTATCTAAACTCAACTAGACACAACTTTTAATCAAAGAGAGACAGAAAAGTTCATCATGTCTTTGCCCCATCTTTTTTTTTAATTTAAATGTCTTTAAGCCAATTTGAGCTAAATCTCATTCTTCAGAAAAGAATTCAGGCATTGAAGCACAGTCATCGTCATTTATACTGCAATAAGAACATCCATGTAATCTTCTGCAGTGGTTTACCTAGACGCATACATATATACATACATATGTATTTTATATTTGTGCCACTCTCTTGTGTAAATAAACCCAAAGGAGCTAAGCCAAGGAATCTCAGTGTGTGCTGGGACAATCACTATATGAGATATAAAAGGATAAATGCTGATAAGAAGGGGTCTTCTTTAGGCATCTAATGTGGCTTTTGTCTCTCTCTCACATACACGTAGATTTGTAACCTATGACACAAAAGTTAATTGAAAACAATCTTTTTTCTTTATAGAGAATAATTATTTGTGACATGTCAAGGAACAGAAACAGGCAGATCTCTGATAAACTTGTGCATCCACCCCTTTGTGAAACTGAGGCACTTCACACAACTTTACTTTTCCCATGCAAAGCCTGTTGGAGGAACTTTCACGATTGTCCCAGTCCACCATGACAGAGAGATACATTTACTACCTCACTGGGCATTATTTTTGTCCTCTGTTCCTAGTTTCATTCCAAATTTTAACTCTGTGCTGTCCGCATACTTTCAGGCTGAAGATGAAGATATACAGATAACTGAAGGGTAAAATAATCACTGGGCCATGCAAATGGTATGGCCTATATAAAACATAGTGGCCTGTGCACCTTCTCCTAATGGACGCCAGGGTAATATCTTCTGGAGTCTGCTGAATTTGCTCAGCATATTCTGTTCTATATCAAGCCCTGGTATGCATTAAAATAGCCCTTAAGGCAGCAGTTCCGACCAAACTGTTTCTATATGGGGACAGGAGTAAAAAACCCACACTGCTCTGTTTTGACAGATGGCAGGCCACTTGTTGCCCTCTGCAAACAGGGCCTGATGGCCTCCTGAAGAGGACTAGTCATGTCTAGTCATGCAATAAGATACAACACGTGACAGAAATGTTCTAGATATTTAAAAAAAAAAAAAAAGAGAGAAACATATTGAACAGCAAAAGCAGCCCTGGAAAAACAAGGTTATTCACAAGGAAAGTACACCACTTCAAACACTACTGGTAGCCTCAACGATATCTAGCTGCAAAAAGGATCACCTTTACAACTGCAGGATACTTTTAACCCTTCTCTTGTTATGGAGAAAGCCTGCCCTGTGCAGCCAGCTATAGCAGAACAGTATTTGACAGTGGCGTAACTGGCACATACAGGACAACCAGGGGATCGGGTCCAGCCAGCACAGGTTTATGAAAGGCAGGTCCTGCTTGACCAACCTGATCTCCTTCTATGACAAGGTGACCCGCTTAGTGGATGAGGGAAAGGCTGTGTATGTTGTCTACCTAGACTTTAGTAAAGCCTTTGACAACATTTCCCACAGCATTCTCCTGGAGAAACTGGCTGCTCATGGTTTAGACGGGTGTAGTCTTCGCTGGGTAAAAAACTGGCTGGACGGCCGAGCCCAGAGAGTTGTGGTAAACGGAGTTAAATCTGGTTGGCGGCTGGTCACAAGCGGTGTTCCCGAGGGCTCAGTTTTGGGGCCCGTCTTGTTTAACATCTTTATCAACGATCTGGACGAGGGGATCGAGTGCTCCCTCATAAGTTTGCAGACGACACCAAGTTGGGCAGCAGTGTTGATCTGCCTGAGGGTAGGAAGGCTCTGCAGAGGGATCTGGACAGGCTGGATCGATGGGCCAAGGCCAACTGCATGAGGTTCAACAAGGCCCAGTGCCGGGTCCTGCACTTGGGTCACAACAACCCCAGGCAACGCTACAGGCTTGGGAAAGAGTGGCTGGAAAGCTGCCCGGCGGGAAAGGMCCTGGGGGTGCTGGTCGACAGCCGGCTGAACATGAGCCGGCAGTGTGCCCAGGTGGCCAAGAAGGCCAACRGCATCCTGGCCTGTGTCAGAAACAGTGTGGTCAGCAAGAGTAGGGAGGTGATCGTCCCCCTGTACTCGACACTGGTGAGGCCACACCTCGAATACCGTGTTCAGTTTTGGGCCCCTCACTACAAGAAGGACATTGAGGTGCTGGAGTGTGTCCGGAGAAGGGCAACGAAGCTGGTGAAGGGTCTGGAGAACAGGTCTTATGAGGAGCGTCTGAGGGAACTGGGGTTGTTTAGCCTGGAGAAAAGGAGGCTGAGGGGAGACCTTATCGCTCTCTACAACTACCTGAAAGGAGGCTGTAGAGAAGCGGGTGTTGGTCTCTTCTCCCAAGTAACAAGTGATAGGACCAGAGGAAATGGCCTCAGGCTGCCCCAGGGGAGGTTTATATTGGCTATTAGGAAAATTTTTTTCACTGAAACGGTTATGAAGCATTGGAACAGGCTGCCCAGGGAAGTGGTTGAGTCACCATCCCTGGGGGCATTTAAAAGACATGTAAATGTGGTGCTTAGGGACATGGTTTAGTGGTGGACTTGGCAGTGTTAGGTAAGCAGTTGGACTCGATGATCTTATGGGTCTTTTCCAACCTAAATGATTCTATGATTCGGTGATTCTAAGTGAAAGGTCCAACTTGCTTCATAGCATTAAAATGGTTGTATTCCCACTCTATTAGATCCTAACATCTTTCAAACCATTTCTACTTTTGCTATGCTTGCTCTTCTCCATTTATTATCTATGGGTATTAGAAGTGTTGCACAAATTGCAGCTCTCCTCCTCTCTGTACTTATTTAGGGGGATATCTGGTACTGTATAAATACCCTAACAAAGTGAAGACATTAGTCCTATAAAAAGAGCACGCAGGGGAACAGCTTGCTGCAGCAGTTCCCAGGTGGGAAGAGATGAGGAGAAGCAAAGGTTTAATCTTTCAAAGGAGGTTCCTTGCAGTAACATACTCATAAACACACATAACTGGATAACACGGAGAAAAGAGTTCTGCCATTCCTCAGGGAAAGTGGTAAGAATACAGCTCAGATGGACATGTTAATAACAAATTAAATATTGATATTTTTAGTATTAGTCAGGAAAAGAGGAAAGGATTCTTTGGTTTAGATTAAGACAAGAAACAAATTGTATTCTTCAGCTCTTCAATCAGAGCCATAAATCCAATCCTAGCCTCATGGAATTTTAAAACAATCAATTTTTTAAAGCCAAAAATGAAAAGGTGCTTACCAAAGTGTTTATGCAATGGGAATTTGGAACGCAGAGTCCAAGTCCACCATTCTGACATTCATCAATATCTAAGCAGACCTAGCAATAAAACAAATCAACATGGATCTGAAATTGACATGGTTTTTATTACAAGTCTGAAGAAAAGCCACTGAAGTTTAAGTCTAGAAAAGAGTCATAGCCTTTCCTGAAACCACTCTCAGAATGGCACAGACATACCCATAGGCTGACTTTCCAATGGATCTCCAGACAGATATAAACCCTAAAGAGACACTGTGATACCAAAAATTTCAACCTTAGGATGGGCTTCTGGTTCACGCACAAAACTTTAGACAAGAACTATGTTCCCCTTGTAGGGCACTACACAAACATGCAAAAAATGACAGTAAAATAGCCCTTTTCTATCATGCTTTTCCTAGTTCAAAGCCAGTTTACAGAACTCAGCAGAGCCCCCTTTAAAACTGATCAGAGATACCTATGAAGATAATGACATTTTTTCTTGTCTCCATACCAGTCCTGAGTATTAGACTGTTAAYACTTCCATTAAAGCCAAGCAAACACAACTCACATCTTCTAATTGAAACACTCTGAGCTCTGCCTAACTGCACTAAGGCAATTATGGAATGACTGAAGTATAAATAAAATGCAATACAGATGCATTGACGTTAACCAGCACCTTGCAACGGCGGTTGCCGCAGGGATGCCGCCACTCACCTGCTTATTGCTCTTGGCGTAGCTGAGTCCTATCCCTTGCACAGTTTGTCCTGTATATCCTGGGGGACAGGTCTCACATCGGAAACCTGGAGCAGTGTTCACACATCGCACTCCAGGGAAGCAAGGGTTGTAACGACACTGCAAAGAAAAAAATGAACCGAGCACATGTTCGTGCTTCAGTAACATCCAGACTCTGACTATGTGCACAGACCTCTCAGTCAAAGGCAATGCTACATGCAACATCTGTATGTCTTCTGGTCAGAAGGAAACAGTCTCTGCAGGTGCTTCTGACCCCAGTAGGTCGTCAAGCTATCTCTGTAATTTAAGTAACATTTGCAATCTTCCATTATAGGATGTAGTTGATGCCCTAAGCTCTCATACCCAATCCTTCCTTTTGCTGGGTAAGTTCAGCTCCCTCAGAGGCTCAGAGCCCCCTGAAAGGATCCAGACCACAATATCAGGAAAGCCATGTAACTCCAAGCCACCAAATGGTCCTGCAGCTGTGTTTTGTACACACAGAAGTGGCAGCAGCATTTTCCCTCATTTATATTTGGGCAAATCTCATAGCCAGAAGCAACCCAAACATAAGCCAGATGAGCAGGGATGTGTCAGTGGCACCCACACATTTCTAGACCAGAGGCCCACGGACAACACTCAGCTCTTCTCCCAAAATACTACATGCCCACAGCATCACCCATGGCCTGAAGGCACCATTTGCTTCATTGCCTCATGTGGCTTTACAGAACAGCTGTGACCCATCTTACTGGCCTTGTGGGTGCCAGTTTGGGAACCACATCCTGCATTGCTGCCTCTCCAACATCAACACTAGCTGCTAGGTAATATTTGTAAGAGTACTGAAAACATCAACATGCCATCATGATGCATATGGCTCAAAGACAACAATAAGAGAAAGAAATATAAAAGAGTGTTAAAAATATGCCTTTTTTTCCCCCCTCCATTGCTAACAGAAAAACATCCGCAAGATGGAGGAAGAACAAGCCAGAAGATATCCACCTATAACAAACATACAACTTGTAACCAAACACACACACAAGGGGGCAAGAAAAGGTATGTTTAATATCAAAGTGTGTTTGACAGAAAGATTTTTTAGAAGTAGGTCCACAACTAGCATAAGGAAAATGTAAAATCTAGGACAGACATTTTGTGCTCCTTATTTGCTGTGGATTTTTTATTATAAGCAGCAGAGGGCACTCAAATTACACCATACACAGAGCAGAGCTGCAGCTCTCAAGATGCAGGGCATCAGCATATGAAAGTAATGAATAAGGGAGCATATTGCAGAGATGCTAATAGCCTCAGAAAAGATGACGACAGCTCTTAGTGAGGAAGCTTCTAGATCTGTCTTTATCAGAATTTGTACATGAACTTCTTTTTAAATGCCAGTTATTAGGAAGTAGAGAAATAGTTTATTCAGTAGAAAGGTGCTCTCCCAGAAGAGATTCCTAAAGAGCTTTCAAAAAAAAAAAAAAATTTACTTTCCTTCTTAGTCTCAGCTAACTCAGGAAAACAAATAATTTAACATATCCCTTCTTATTAGACAATGAAAAACTATTGCCATTTATTACCTCTTTTTTCCCCTCTGCACAACTGTAAGTGAAAATCCAGCTGTTAAAGGAGATGTTTACTGGTGAACAAAACCGCGCCAGACTAGGTGGCATTTTAGTAGCAGTGTCCATGTAAAGACCTCATATAGGCAAGATTGTATGACCCCATTTTGGCAAAATTTCCTCACTGTTTCTAATGTGAGATCAGGTCTGCCATGTGGAGTGGTGGCAGGAACATGAAGGCATGTCAATCTCCAGTGGTAGAGCCTGACTGCTCACAGAAAACCATGCTAATGTCAGGCCTCTACAGACCAGTCTCAGTTTGTTTTCCCACCACTACTGTCATGGGTAGAGTTGCTCCAACCCTTAAAATGGCAGGGAGGAGATTATTGCCATGCTCTGCCTCAGTCTGCGTATGGCTCAGGAGGTGGAACCCATCCATACTGGTGGGCTCCTCCTACGCTGGCTTGAGTCTCTCACCATGGTTGTCTTGTGGCATGAAACTTGCACCACAGCTGCTTTAGTTTCACCTCTTGCATTCACATTTCAGAGCTTCACCTCCATTTCCTGCACCTTCTGTTGCAGCAGACACAGTCCATGCCATGTGAGGCAAAATAAAAGACATCACCTACAACTCAGGAAACTGCCACACTCAACCCACTTTCTCTCCCCAGTGTTTTTCACAGACAGATACAAGTTGGGCACATCGCATCCTCTCTGCTGATGGCCTACAGGAGGGAGTAAACCAAAAGAACAGTCAAAGCACATCTCCTGTTGGCCAGAAAGGGGAAAAAAGGAATTGCTTTTGCTGTTTTACATCATTAGGCAGATACATTGGTAATATTGTGTTATTTACAGGCACAGTTAATGACCTAATTCTCCTGGTTCCCTGGTCATCCAGGTGCTTTTCCACAAAAATCACTAAAGAGTAATGGCAAAAATCATCACACAGAAAAAAATGTGGTGAAGCTGTAAGTGGTTTTGTTGTTTGTGTTCTAAGTAAGTGTCACATTCCAATTAACACAGGTATTATTTAATCGTTTAAGATATTGTAAATTTATTAACTCAGTCCTCAATACAAGCAAGCTCTGAATTTCTAACATATAGCACAAGAAAATAGACTTAAGTCAGCATTATCAGCTTTCAACACAACCATAAAGAAGCAAAAGGAACAATAACAATAAATGTTTATTTTCTTTCATAGACTTTAAGGTAAGGCTGAAAACGTGACTCCAGTTTGCGTTGAAGAGAAGACTTTGGTCTCCAAGGCAGGTTCAGGAGCACTACAATTTAAAGAAACAAAGCCCATATTGACAAGAAGTGCTTCTGCAGTTCTGCCTATAACAGAAGCTATTGCATCTTCTTGTGGAATAGAAACAACTATGTCAAAAGCTGGTTTTGGTTGTTTTGGGGTTTTTTTAAAACATTAAACTCCTTTAAGTGACTTCTCAACTCACTAGGATATTTCAAGTTTTCACACATATAACCTCCATAAAGTTGCAGCAACAGCAAAATAGGGAAGTAGAATCAAATCAGAATGAATTAATATTCACTGTGCAAGCAGTCAGCAAATACTGAAAACAGCAAGCATCAGCAATCCACTGATATGTATGAAACAGTTGCTTTTTAGCTTCCCCCCAACACTTTTTTTTTTTTTTTTTTAAATTCAGTGAAAGTCACTATTTTACCTCATCGATGTCTGAGCAGGTAACTCCATTTCCCGTGAGCCCTTCAGGGCAGGGGCCACACTGAAATCCTTCTGCTGTCTCCACACACCTGACTCCCCTGAAGCAGGAATTAACTTCGCATTTGGGTTTACTGCGCCTAGGAAGCTGAGTTGGAAAATTCACAGTTCCCAAACCTTTAATGCATAAAGAACAACAGTTTCAGCGATTGAAAGAAACATCCATCATGGCTTTCAGCTGGCAAGCACTCTGAAGAGATCCCCAAGACGCTGCACAGCAGGGGCTTCGTGTTTCTGCACTGCGCTGCTACCAGCTGTGCTGTGGCTGACGAGACTTCATGCTGGGCATGGCCCAGCAGCTTGCTGTGTCTCCAGACAGGGGAAATTAAGGCTATTTTGTTAGGTCCACATGCTTCACCTGGCTACACATGGGAGCCCTCCTGCTAGGTTAGTCCCACTACAGATCTGCTACTGGCCAGGGTAGGAAACTGAAAGCGAGTGACCTCAGATGGCCCAAGGGACTCAAGTGTGATGATACGAGACATTTCTCTGGCTAAATCAGCAACACTACCACTTCATAATAAAAACAGTGCCATGGATTCACAAGAACATATCTGACAGTCTACAAATAAGAGGAATAAAAAAGCAGCAGCTGGCAGACCACGAACACGCAGCAGGACACAACAGCAGGACAGGCAGCCAGTGCAAGTACACTGCCTTAGGTGCACAGAGACCAGCCCCAGGGGAAAAGCAAGGTTTTCTGAGACTCTGGCAGGTGCTGAACGTTGGTACCGATGTATGCAGGATTTAAAGACTTTTTCTTTGGCACTTACACAGAAAGGTTAACCTGGCTGGAGCTCAACTCAAGTTTTGATGAGGCTGACAGACTGGGAGAAGAAATCAACTAGAAGGCCTGATGAGTTTAAGGCCTTTCGCCCCACCCAGTGAGGGAGTATTTTGGTTTTTATATTGAGTGCATGTGTGTCCTGGTTGTCAGTTGTGTGGGAGGGCCATGCAGTGGCATTTGGGAAAGCATTTATTTCTTCCATTTAGTGAAAAGACGGAGACCACCTTTTGGGTCTTACCGCTGTTAACCAGTGACTGCCTACTCAGAATCAGATGACTTTCAGGTGGCCTGCATACAATCTTCCTCAGACTGACAATACCAGCCAGAGCAGAACATGATTCCTCCCTTGTCCCTCTACTAAGATGGTTCATGAGATACCTGCCAGGCAATGTCTCCCTCCCCAGGAACACGTGGGACAGCTTTGTGTCAGAGCGAGAACTAACAGTACAGGGTGAGTGGTACCTCTTGGTTTACTGGGTTTTATGCCCCAATAGGTGACTGTCAGGTCTATGGAAACAGAAAGCTTTTTCTCTAATGAAAATCTGTTTTAAATTTGTGTGCAATACACCTAGAACTTTGGACACAGTATTTTTTAAAAAGTACTCCTTAGAAACCACATAAAGCTGATGCAATCAATACTAGTTTTAAAATGACTGTACATCTCATCTGGTTGCCTTTTACGGGCAATAACAGGAATACTTACCACATGCTTGGCACTCAGCTATGGTATTTCTCAGGAAAGTTGTTTCTTTGACCTTAAGGATATAGAAAATAAACATTATTTTGATACAGGCAGCTCCAGTTTGCACCTGGCTGCCAGAAGAACCATTACCATTTTTCCCCAAGATGCCGCTCAAACCATGCGACATAGGTACTCTATCTTGAAATGAGATGCTCTTGGTACTCCATAAAATTAAGGACAGTGATAGTGGTTGTACTTCAGTTCATCCTTCATCAACAGGACTTTTAAGAATGACATGCTTAACTAAAGGCATGTGCCACCAGCAATTCCAGTTCTGACACCCACCAGCAAGTGGAACAAATACAATTTCAGTTCTGTGCAACAGACCTACCTCTATCTAATAGTGGGCTAGGATGGCTACTCTAGTTCCTCCCCACTTAAGACACTAGATTTTCTGGATCTGAATAAGCAAGTCCCCTACACTCCCACATTCAGTGATGCTCCGTAGCGAGCACAGGGTACCAGGACTTACATGATTATTTCTTCTCCACTGTGTCATGCCTCTGAGGCAATGAACTCTACACAGGAGTTTATTGCTTATGTAAATTCTACCCTGACTCTACCAGAAGTGGCAAGGTTGGGATATTTTACACTGAAGCCTTTATACAGTACCTGTTGTCTGAGAAGGTCTTTCACATCTCCCAATATTTGATTCATCTGCATCATCTGACCCATCAGCTGCCTATTAAAATCACCTGCAGAGAAACAGCAATGAAAAAGAGAGCACAATGCACATAACCCTCCTTCATTTGCCATGACAATTTCTGAGATACAAGATGGAAACACCATGAAGAGCCAAGGAGGGCAGACATTACTGTTACTTAAGCCCTGTAGGAATCCTCAGAGTAAACACAGTATCTAGCTCCAATTTTTATAGAGTGATTTGCATGAACTCAAGGCTTTTCTGGACTGAACTCCACTGTATACCACAGAAAGGCAAAGCAGAAACCTCTCCACAGAGAGTAAAGCAGTCTGTGATTTTTCTACTATTATTTCAGTGTCATGGCTCTCTAGTAAGACTTAACAACACTGGCAACTAATGCCGCCAGTGTTACTGGTTCCCCCAGGCCTGAGACCAGCAACCCTAAGTGAAACCTTAGGATTTTAAGACTGGGTTTTTGTGATAACCCATTTGGGACAGGAGGGCAAGGCAGGGGCATGAAGTACCTGTGCATACAATGGGAAGTCACTCTCCATAATTTTATTCCATGTCACCACAACTGAATCCTGCACACTTTTCAAAATGAAGTTATCCAGCTTTCTGAGCAAGCTCACTGTGCAGCTCCAATCACGCATTAAGAATGCCTGCTCTGATGAAAACAGTGCTTTTAATACCTGTGACAGTCATTTGGCTTTTCTTCCAAAAGGCAGCTCATCACACTGTACACAAGTTTCATGGCTGCATATGCTTCTGTGGGGTGCAGAGTTTGTATGGACTCACAACACGCCATGAACTCACACCAAAGCCAGTTCTTAATACCAAGTAACAAATTGAAGACCTCTAAGACAATACCAAAAGTTACATCTGTAATGAGCCATAGGGAAGGACCAAAACCAACCCAAGATCTTCACATGAGACTTTTATCTGTTAAATGAAACATTAGTTTTGACCCAGTGACAGAGGAGAAGCAGAGAGCAAGTTTAGCACAGTAGCCCATAGTAGTTTCTATTTGTACCTCACTTCTGAGTTTGTAGCTCTCTCAAGCAGCTATTTGCTTACTTTTCTAAGTCTGTATGTCAAAACAAATTTCACAAATATATACGCTCTTTTACGTTCTAAGCACGGAGGATATTTTGATATTATGCCCAATGGCTTCAGGGAGGTTTATTCATATGTTACTTTTGTGAGTATTGAAAGCTTATATGAAAAATGCTTTTCTTAATGTTTACCTCATTGTTTTGTACTTCAAAGCATGTCTAACTGTTTCCAAACATTCTAGCAGGAATTGTCCAACTCCTCAGATACTACGTTTTCTTCATTTCAGATTTTCTCATCAAAACACTGAACAAGTTTAAAGACTTGGGAACTGCCTGTTCCAGAACCTTCCTCTGTTCTAGTCCTAACCTTGCCTTATTTTCATTTGGGAGGAAGGCAGCAGGACTTAATATCATGGATATTTCAGAATCCCATAGTGGAACTTGGCACGCAGGCTGTTGGGGCAGATGCTGGGATCTGTTCTTGTTTTGCTTGGTTTTTTTTAAACAAAGAATGGTTTAGGCATTATTGATTGAGATCTGCAAAAAATTCTCAAGATTTCAGATGCTGTTCGTTGGCTAGCATCTAAATCAAAACCAGATCTATTCTGTACAGTTAAGTTTTGCAGACTGTTAAACTTTAAGGTGGACTAAACAGGTTGTACTGCCATGAACTACATGTCCTGTTTGCAAATTTAGACAGTAAACCAGAAACAGATGACTTCCCATAGTTGTGTTTTTTTTTTTTTTAAACTTCCATTTAAAGCCAAGTCCTACAGTAGGCCCCACCTGCAGCAGAATGACCAGTGATCAGTGGCAAGAACTCAGAGGGGCCTTTCAGGGAGCTGTTGGTCCTACAGTATATTGTGGGGTGGCTTTTCCCAGGAGTGAGCAGGGTAAGCAAAAGGTACAGCCTGAAGCTATACAGTTACCTGGTCTTACCATGAGTAGTCTCTCTCATCCATATCCCACCTACTGAGGCAACTCCCCAGTTCAGACAGTCCCTAGCTCTATACTCTGAGCCAGTAACAACCTCAGTAACAGAACAGCTTTCACAGCAATAATTAAATTCAGAGACAGATCTGAAGAATTACTGTCCAACAGGGAACTGAAGTCCCTTGACATGCGTATTCTCTGTAAGCCTGAAGTCACGTCAGGGAGCTACCCCATCTTTGTCTTCCCAGGACCTTGCAGTATAGAATCATAGCATGATTTGGGTTGGAAGAGACCTTTAAAGATCATGTAGTCCAACCCCCTTGCCATGGCAGGGACATGTTTCACTAGGTCAGGTTGCTCAAAGCCCCGTCCAACCTGACTTTGAACACTGCCAATGATGGGGCATCCACAACTTCTCTGGGCAACTCCAGTATAGGGCATTGGATTTAGAGCATGCGACCAGCTTTATTACACAGCTAATGGGCCCAGGCAGGGCAAATGCACAAACACTAGCTTGTGTAACTGCAGGCCACCGTGAAATGCCTCATAGATACTTCTTCTAGCTCTCTTGGGAGCAATATTGGCTCAAGCACCCCATTTGACCCATCTGGCAAAGTCAGAGTCCTGAAATGTCATTCAAAGAGATTGTGGTTACTTGGCCAGAGATCCAGCCATGATTAAAGTATGGATGACGGCTGACAAAAGAACAGTTTCCTGTCAGCCTATAATCCCCCACCAAAGAAGCTGCATATACAAGTTACACGTGGAATTACAAAGAGGCAGGTTCAAAGTAAACAGAAGGAGATATCTCCTCAGACATGTGATGAATCTCTTGCCAGGAGACATTCTTGATCATGCATTCAAAACTGACTGGACAGATTCATGGAAGGAAACATACATTGAATACAAAACACAAAGACCGCACCTCTGAGTTGAGAGCTCTGTATACCATGAACTGCTGGAGAACAGGAAAGCATTCAGGGAAAAAACACACTATAACTCCACTTTCTCACACTTTTGCCCTTGGGTCTATATTGGCATACTGTCTCTAACGGTAGCTAGGTTAAAAGAACCTCCGGTCTGGTGCAACATAGCTATTTTTTTTAGACTTTTTTTATTTTTTTTAGGTTCAGGTACCCTACATGAACTAGACGACCTCTAAAGATCCCTTCTGACCTCAATGATTTTGTGATGATGATTACATGCGGCATACTAATCTCATCTACCAAACTCAGTGCATCTTGCACTGTATTTTCCTACCCACATGGGAAGATCCAAATACACATGTTCAACACCTGTCTGATTATCATATTCTCATCTACACTGCTGAGGTGTCTCAGCCTCACAGACTGAACACGGAGGGAACGCTGCTGCCACAGCAGTGAGCAATGACCAGGCACACAGACAAAGCCATGTGCAGTTATTAAGGTCCAAAGCTCTCCCAAGGATTTTCCAATTAATATGAAAATACATGCTTTTACCAAGATACATAGGTGTCACACCCCTATACAGCTAAGCATTTGCATTCCAGCTTTTTCTGGCTGAAGGCAAAACTGTGATTATCTGATATATTGCTCCTGTAAAAGGGCATCGTGAAGCATATACAAAGTGCAAGGCAGCTGAGTTAATATTGCTGTTGGAACATTTGCACCTTTTCCTTTGGTGGATTTGACTATGTAGACTTTGAATATATTCATGTGAGTTGTTTTATTATTATTATTATTAATATGATACTAATTCCACTTGAAGGTTATAAGCTGCTGAATTTGAGAAGCTCAGCCAGGTGGAAGCAGCCAGACAGAGACAATATCTCTCTATATTACTACCATTTGTATTACTGATTAATGAGAAAAACTTACAAATGAGAAAGCTGCAAGTCTCCAATCTGGAAACCTCACCCACAGAGCTATGAGTTTTTCCAGGAAGAAACACTGAATTACCCTTCCCTTCTATGTGCAAATGCCTGTTGATTTAGGGAAGAAGAGAGATCTTTGATGACAAAACTGTATTTTTTTGCCTAGATGTATATATGTTAAGAAGTAAGAAAACAGAAGCATGTGCAATTGAGGATTTACACAGATAAAAGGCAAAACAGATTGTTATCACTGCACACCACTGATGCTTACATTCATATAAAGGTACCCAGGATGTTCTCATATTAAATTTGTGTATCTTGTCTCTATTCTAATCAAAAGTAGCAATGCTGCAGGGTTGGGCTTGGCAGGGGGGACAGGAAAGGGTGTGAGAGAGAGAACTTCTCATGGATCCTATTTCAAACCTTGAACTCACTTTTTTTCCCCCCATGGTTGTCACATATTGCACGCACAGTGTGAACCCATTCTTCTCCCTCATACCCGCAGCAGAAAGGCAGATCGACAGGGACTAGGAAGGGTACAGATGGGGCAGTCTAGCCCAGGTTTGATGTGTTGAGAAGTTAGACAGCATCCTTGCCCATCACAGGGGATTGCACCCAGGCCCTGGGCACCTGCAGGAATCCCAGTAGCCTCAGCTCCTTCCTTTCCTTTCTGTTCTCAGCTCAGTCTCCACAATGCTCATCACACGCAGAAAGGAATTGGTTTTGGAGCAGATTTCCAGCCCAGCAAGTGACAAAAGCCTCAGCTAACTTGCAGTAGGACTAGTGGCTGCCTTGCAATGGCTTTTCCCACGCAGACCCACACACTCTGCAGTTTCCTGTGTCCTTCTTCACACCTTGTTCCTCCCCTCTCCAGGACACTCCAGTGATCAACAAAAGATGAATACTGGCCATGTGGATAAGCACATTGATAGGTCTTGCTGCTCTATCCATCCACCTATTTTCATAAAGCCTGTAGCAGTGTATTACATTTAGGACTACTTCCTGTCTGCAATTTGAATACTTAAAATATTATTAAGCTGACACAAATAGATCATGATCTAGACAGAAGTCTTCTAAATTAGGCAAAAAAGCCTCTTTTAATCTTTACAGACTCCTCCTTCACTAGGACAACTCCTCATTGCTTTATCACCAGCAGCAGTGACTGTTTTCTCTCCAAACTCAGCTATTTCTAAAACATTTACAGGAAGTTATCATGGCTGTAATTCAGACAAACAATTGCTATTACTTGTCTATAGAGCTTCTCCACATTTTTAATATTCATCACATTAGCTTCTTTGCACTGGTATCCTAAGGAACAATTTTAACTCCTGGCTGCAGGCCTTACCAGTGTACTGAGGAACAGGTTCAATTTGTTGAAGAAAACAATCCTGCAGGTTCCCCACTTGGGCAAGTGTTCCTCCAGTTACCAGCTTCAGCTCATCTAGCGTATCCTGGACTCGCAAGAAAAACAGAGCTCACAATTCTGGTACAACAGTGGAAAAACCATGAAATATCAGACAAAGTAATTAATTTTTGAGAGAGGCTGTCCATTTCCTAAGCATGCAGGGCTTCTACCGCCGTCCCCTTCAGGGCCACCCATCACCCTTTGAACTGTAATAARACCCCTAATCTTTGCCTTGCAGATTTTCACATAGCTGTGGTTTTATTTTGAACCTTCTTTTACTATTCCAATTCATATGATCTCACATACCAGGAAGTTCACATATTTTTATATCCATGGCATATAAGAATGATTTTTTTGTGTGTTGAACTGAATCCAAAGCAGTCTTTCTTCCCCCCTTTCAAACAGGTTTACATTCATGTCAGGAATGTGGGCACGTTAGTGATTCTCCATATAAACAGGCTCATTTTCAAGCCTACAATGAAACAAAGCATGGAGGCAACCTTTGGGGCAAAATGCCTTTGCACCTTCTAATGCATATTTTGGATGATGGAAGATGCTTGTGGAAGATAGTTTACCTTGGACTGCTGATACGGAGATGACAGGAATCTATGCCAACCCCTGGTTGGCACACAGAGGAAGAAAAACTATTGTAGTCAAACAGATGGGTATTGGACTCTCACACCACATGAGTCCCCCCCTTCTTTAGTCTTTTTATTCCATGTGGCATATCACAAAGAGGAAAGCCACATACACAGCCAAGGTTGCTCATACTGAACAGCTGTAAGAAGCTGACGAAGAGCTGCCCTTACTGCATCAGCTAAGTCCTTGCAAAAAGTCCAGTCCCAAGAAACACCCAGACTGAAGTGAGGGAGGCAGTTTTTGTTTGTTTGTTTGTTTGTTTTTAATAAGCTAAAAGTTGTCTTTAAAACGAATAGCATAACTATCACTGGGCTCAATGAAGCTAAGATTTCACGTGTACCATAGGGAACTTATATTTACATTTATTTCACAAGTTAATACTCAAGTATTACTGAAGTACCATTGTACAGAGCTTGGCTGCTGCAAGGGCTGAGGTCTGGATTCAGTAATCCAGAGGATCCCTGGTGATCCCTCTAAGTGCTCAGCCTGCTCCCAGTTTTCCCGCTTACCTGTGGCTTCTCCTGGAAAGTGCGCAACTCTACTGCTGCCGACTTCTGAGACAGCGCTGAAAATGCTTTTGGCAGGTCCCGAACGGCACCTACTTGCAGGCAGTCCAGATACAACTCTATGGTGCTCGATCCCTGCTGCAGGCCACTCAGCCACAAGATGACAGCATGGGGTTTCCCATCGGCCAGCTGGATGTTGCTAAAGATCACCGAATTCAACCTCCCGTCACTCTTCAGATAGCGCAACACCACTGGTACAAAATAAACAGAAGGACTATCAGAGGGTAGCAGATAACCCAAGGCTGATCAAGGAAGATCCTGTGGAAATCTGCAATTGCTGTGGTATTTTTCCACATGTCAGCTTTGGCAAATGCATCCCATATGCAGATATAAATGGTAATAAAAAAATGAGACATTGATTCACAGAGCAGGACTACCAGGACTCTTGCGTGACTCCCCGGTTGTAAAGCATTGCTGCCTGCACAGTGTTTTCCACTGCTTTGTCCAGGGCTCTCTAACTGGCTTAACCAATGCCACCTTTCAGGCCATAATGTGCTAAAATACAAGTGGTAAAGGTAAAGGGTGTAGCGGACAGCCTGCAGTCAGCACTTTGGCAAGTACATATCTGATAGACCTAGAAATAATCTGCAGCAGAAATGTACAGCTAGGAAAAATAAGTTTCAGTGATGCGTATTGCATTCAGCGAAGCCATCTGACAGTGTAAACAAATGCATCATTGAAGAAACCAACGGAAGCATGATTCCAGCCAATAACCTGCATTTCTCTATAACAAATAGTAAGTAAAAACAAAATATAATGCAGAAAAGACATATTCCACCCCTAAAGATGACTAAGGCCCCTCTCAACTCCTTTTTAAGGCATTAGTGAATGACCTACTTGATAATTCATACAACAAATTCTCATTTTATGAAGTAAAATGCACCATCAAAAAACACAACAGCASAAAACCAAAATTTCTTACATGTTGTGTAATATTGAAAAAATGTCTCTTTCCTAAGAAAATTGGATCAGTAAGCTAGGATCTGCAAGCTAAATCTCTTAGACCAGCTAGCTAGTGCTCTCCACAAAGTCTCTCCCTGGTTCTCCGAATGCATATCCGCAGAAGCAGTGAGCTGTGTGCATCGAGGCAGTGCATAACGACTCTACAATATTAGACAGACCTTGTTTCAAAGATCCCACTGATCACCAGCCTGCACGTCCCTTATTTCCTCACGATAACAGTTACGTGCACTGAGGACTCAAGCTGCACAGACGCCAGGCACCTGAACAGTTAAGTGCTGGCTCTTGTGAACATCTGTTCGAAGTTCACAGAGGGCTGCTACTGTTGCATCAAGTGAGAGCTCGCAAATACTCCGACCTTCAAGAAACACCTATATTAACATGAGTTCAATTAAAAATTGTGGATATACTGGAGGGAAAAACTCTTACTAGCTTCAGAGCTAATAACACCTACGGAACTYGTCCCATTTCTAGTCATTTAACTAATTATTTTCCCATCTCTCCACTACTAATGTACCCTCTTTGATGCTGTGCATGCAGGTATTCTTGAAAATCAAAAGAAGATTTTGATATGTTCCAAATTGTATRTATATAGACATATTTCTGTGTATACATATGCATTCCTATATATATGTATAACATTTACACACATAATTGTGTGTGTGTGAGAGGGAGAGAGGGAGTATGTGTGATTTATTTAGCAATTAGGTAAGTCAGTGTTAGGAATTGTATGACACTTACTGATAAGGCTGTGTGACCACATCTTACCCACCCCCAACACTCACCTAGCACAAAAGTTCTTATTCCCTGACCTCAGAAGGATTTTGGCAGACCTGATAAAACTACCAAAGTTTTATCTAGCTCATTCCCCTATATTTCGCAAGCAAAAGATAGGAAAATTATTCTGTATGCTGAAGAAAAGCCTATGTGTAGACTGAAATTTCTCAGTAGAGTTTCTCAGTATATTGGATTCAGCTGCCCAATTACAACATTTGCAGCAGCAAATTGTTATAGCAGTGGTGAAGTCAATGGAGCAACAATAATTTACATCATTCGACAATTTTTCGCTGAACCTTAAAATTGCAATATATCCTAGATCTGGTCTAGAGAGCGATGAAAGCTCTCCATTTCTAAAAGCCTGCTGAAGTTCCTACTCTGACTCCTGATTAACTAATTTCAGTAAATGGAGAACAAACATTTTAATTGACCAAAAAGGTCCTGTAAATGCTAGGGATGTTTGTCCTGCATAGTCACATCTAACCTCCAGGGTCAGCAGAACAAGAACCTGCCTTTCATATGCATGAGGCGGCATGTGCGTGTGTCCCTCACATTCCTGAGTAATAAGAACCAGTGACTGTCCCAAGGGGAAAAAGGAAAAAAGAAAAAAAAAAAAAGAAAAACAAATTGACTCCTCTCTCCATACTCCATTTTTTTCCTCCTTTCTCAGCATTGCTCAGAGCAAGCACCATGGCAGAGTGGAGATAACAGCTGATTGTCAGGTCAGCTTCCCCTGGCCAGGAAACAGCAGCATCCAGCAAAAGGAAGGAAAGGGAAGGGGAGTGAGAGGGGATGTAACCAACACTTATCTTGTGAGGGGGGGGCCTAAGTGGTGACAGCATGCAACAGGAATGACTCAAACACAAAGGTCAATCACACAGTTTTCAACATCCATCTCTGACACACCAGTAACTATGGATCCTACACTAGTTTCCCCCTACATACTACAAACAACTCACCTTTATTCATCCGTCCCATTACCGTAAATTCAAAATACTTGCTGTTGTCAGCTGATGAATACAGGCCAAATACAGTGGCTGTGCTCTTCGGCTGCAGTTTGAATGTTGACAGCAAGTACACTTCATTCAGCATAGGATCGCCAAGTGCTTGTTGCAAGAAGTTCGTTACAACTTGCTTGTTGGAATACAGAAGAAGATCAAAAACTGAAAAATAAGCAAGTTTCAACAGCAATTTAAATATAATAATGACCAAAGAAGAAAGTAGTCTGAAGCTACCCTTTGGAGATTGTACACTCTTCACTATTTCCATATAGATACTTTAAAAGAACCCAAGCTGTCCTACCTAAAATAAATAATATGAAAACAAATGTTAACAATATGAAGATCTTTAAAGATCATCTAGTCCAACCTCCCTGACATTGATAGGGACATCTTAAGCAATCTGATCTAGTGAAAGATGTCCCTGCCTATGGCAGAGGGGGTTGGACTAGATGATCTTTAAAGGTCCCTTCTAACTAAAACTATTCTATGATTCTATCAGAATATCATATAGATTTTGTTGTAACTGATCATCTTTTAGCACCTTTTTTTTAAAAGGAATTATTGGTAAGTTACTAACATAGAAATATCTAGTCTTCAAATTGAGGTACTCAAATATTTTCAGGTAGATCTCTAAAATTCTTCTCTTCTGAGGATGCACCTTAATAGGCTTTTTAGCCTATTTTTGCTTTCATAAATTCAGATGCTTATGCTCACATTTCAATTAGACTAAGTATCCAGCATCAAAATTTTCAGACAGATTTCCAGTGTACTTATCCTAAGAACCATTTTGATGGCATTTGCAGGGCACCAATTAAAATGCTAAAAAGCCAGGTAAGCAATATGATGTTCATAACCTCCTCACTTCACTGACTTCTCAGAAGATATATTATATAAATAAGACTCATCTTTCCCTTTTGGCACAGACAAAAAAGAAAGACAGGCCTGACAAAAAAATAACCCTGAAGGCATAGCGAAAGCTGTTTCAAATTTTTGCTTTAATTTTTGCATAATGCATCAGCAAAGAGTCTAACATTATACTCATACGTATGTCAGCTACCCCCATTATGGCACTGAAACAACAAACTGGGGTTTTCCTCAATGTTCCTAAATCCATGATGTCTCCAAACTCAATAAACTATTCCACTAGGTTTCTAGGTTTCCTATTTCAACCCACTGCTATTAAAGCAGTATATATATTATACCCTTCCAATAAAGTCTGATAAATGACTATGTACAAGTGTTATTTAAATATAAGGGCATATTTAGCCATTGTATACCACTGCCACTCCATAGGCCTATCATAGCTGGGCCATATTTTCCTCCCACACCAGCACAATACTGTAGAGCTGCCACAGGAGAAGAGCCCTAACACCAGCAGACAGCAAAGGCACATGACAGCACATTGTGCCCTACCTTCGTTCAAGCCTGTGGTTGTACCACTAAGTTTAGTTTCCCAGGCCAAAAAAAGGTGGGCTTTAGCAGATGAGTCTTTTCTACTCAGCATGACCTCAAGGCTGTCATTTTTGACTGAGGTGATGGGGCCATCCTACCGATCCACTGTATCCATACGCTACAGGCAGGAGGAGACTGAAGAGCGCTCAGAGGACGATCACATGGGCACACAGACCTACCCACAGCCACATGGGAAACCCTGTCCCCTTATACTAAAGCCTGGCTTCATGCTGCTTCCATTGCTTATTCTGGAGCATCCATTCATCTAGATACTAATGTCATTTCCAAAAAAGAAAGACAACGAGATTTTCCCCTTCATCTCATGAAACCATTGAAATACAGACCATTGCTTAAGTCTACATTTGTCAATACAAGGTCCAAGGATCCCATGACTCTACTGAGAGTTTTTAGGACACAATACAAAAAGAATCAGGCCCTTGATTTGCATGCACTTGTAATACTGTTGTCAAACAACTCAGAAACACATATCTATGGTGGACCTGGTCAAAGGACTTCTCTTTCATTCAGTTCAGATTTACAGCATCCCAGGACAACCACTGCTCCCACTGAAACCAGTGACCCACACAGCAGAGGCAAAAGGCTGGGTATTTCATCACGTTTAGTGCACAGAGAGAAAAGCAACTGCCCAAGCAAGAGACTGAAATGCAAGAGACTCTGTACAACAGCATTTTGCAGGTAATAATCATTCATAAAATACAGCTGTGTCTACTCAGCCAGAGCACTACAATACAGTACTTAAGTCATTGACAGCACAAAATATAGCTATACATTTTGTACAGTCCTTCTAGGTCTATTGGCTGATTTTATATAAATTCATGTGAGACTAATTAATCTCTGCTAGAGTCAAACACTTAAAAATACAGGAGAAATATTATAGAAGTAATGACTAAACACTGGCAAATGTCTATCTAACCTTATGGAAAACATTTATTAAAATTTTTGAAATTTGCATATTTAAATGAATGCTCAAATTGGTTTGGTAGTTGCATTCTATAAAGCACACTGCCTCAACTGGACCCTTCGGCATCATGTTATCCCTTGGATATCTCTTGGGATATCTTCACTGACCAGCACATAGATGCAGTACATGACTGGATCCATCCTTTAGTGTAAATTACACAGACACTAACAGAAGTGGCCAGCAGAAGAGCAATGGGGTTATGAAAACTCATTTTACATCCTTAGTAGAGTTGGCAGAGAGAGACAGCTCTTAGACCTTATAGAGACAATTGCTTGTTTGGAAAGAACAAGAAAAGAAGATCCACAAGGACTTCAGATTTCATTTTTAAAGGAATCTCATGTTTTTGTTCCTCTCCCTGGAAAGGCAGACTTGAAAACAAATGGATAGAAAAGGACTGCAGAAGCTGAAAGGCACAAGCAGCTGGTTTCAATCGGTGCAGTGAGACTGAGGACTCGGGCATGCCTCCGAGCATGAGCGTGCATACTCACCGGGCTAAACCGAGCCCACTCGTGAGACAGACCAGGAATTCCCTCCCCCGCCTGCCTTCTGTGGTTTTTAGAAGGGAGCTCCTCACCCTCCTGTGAAAATGCTAACAAGGGATCAGCTACATCTTGAGACAGTGGCAAACCACTCTTTGGAGATCTGCCCAAAATCATCAAGGCTAGCTCTTCGGATGGGAGCTAAAAGACGTGACAGGAAGCCCTAAGAGGAGGAGGCATGGAGGAATGAAATTAGTGGCACAGGAAAGAATTGAGCTCAAAATAAAAGACTCTTTCTTTCCCTTAATTCTGCTGCCATGTCACAGTAGCTTTTTGAGACCCTCTAAGGTTCTCCTCCGGTCACAGCTAACCATAACTGTAAATGTAAACACTGCTTCACTGCTGTTCAGCACTTTTCAAGATAATTAATGATGGCTTAGACACCTGGAGTGAAACCCTAACCCCACGGCAATGATTTCTGACTGACTGTAAGAAGGTGAAAATTTCACATGTTGAGAGTGGGGTCTTTCACTGACCACTGCCCCTGACAAGCGGGAAATCTGCCTCCACTTTTTAAAATATGCCAATACCCTACCCCTCAATATGACAGTTTTCTGAAATGTTTTTACATCAAGAGGATGCCTTTAATAAAGGCTTTTGGAAATGCAGCTAAATTAATCTGAATGGCTGCCTTTTAGATATGCTTCACTTAACTAAAGAATAACCGATTAAATTGTCAAACGTCATTTTGTAAGACAATGGAAGGGGTTAAAAATGCAGGGAGAACCAGGAGCAGCTTTAAGGCTCCTGCACTGGCACCAAGTTACACTAACCGCTGCACTCAGTAGCTGAGCTGGTTCCAGTCACAAGCTGCTACTGGAGAGCGATACCACTGACTTCATGCACCCTCTAAAAGCAGCTCCTGACTTACTACGTGCATAATATTGCCACAGTAATGCTGGATTTAGAAGGTACCTGTTTTCCTATGCACTTTGTGAAGTTTACCCGACGAGTTTTCATAGCTTAGCAATTCACTTCTCATTTATGAGAACCTGCAACTGAAGAAGTGCTCTTCAGACGTTCAACATGCCTACCTGCACCCCTATAAAACCAGACCACTTTTCGCTGATTTTAGGCCGGGTGGCTGATGGAGCGCCTACACCGCCACCTCCTCCGGTCCCCACCGCAATTCCAGCGGGGCAAAGCACGGGCGGGGGCGCCGGCGGGGCCGGGGCAGCCCGGCGGGGCTCCGCGGGCGCTCTCTGCGCCCCGACGGCCTGCGGCACCCCCGCTGCCCGCGACGGCTCCGGCTCTCCTCGCACCTGCAGAGCTGGCGACTCCCCAGCCCCCCCTCGCCTGCCAGCACAGGGCTCCCGGCGGGCGGCACGGCACGCTGCACGCCCACAGCCCTCTTGAATGAAAGAGGGGAAAGAGACGTTCGCTAGATCAAGGGAAGCAGGGGCGGCGGGAGCCCTTACCTCGGGGGGCGGGCGGGGCGGCGCGGCCCGGGCACAGCTGCAGGGCAAGCGGCAGGAGCAGCAGGGCGGCGCCGCGCTCGCACCCCATGGCTGCCGCGGGCCGGGCAGGGCGGCGGAGGACGGAGCACCGCTCCGCTCCGGGACCCGCCGTTTAACGGAGGCGGCCCCGGGTGCGGGGAGGGACGGCGGCAGGCGGCAGGCCATTGGCCGGGGCTGCCCCGGCCCCCGGGGGCGGGCGGGGGCCGCGGCAGGGTAGGGCCGTGCCGTGCCGTCGGGGGCCGCGGCGGGGCACGGCCGAGCCCTGGGCTGGAGCAGAAGGGAGCGAACCGTCGGGGCCCGAGCCGGGAACGACCAGCGTCGGTGGGGGTGTCTGAGACCGGGCAGAGCCGGAGATCCTTTGCCGAGGTCCAGCAAAATCCACACCTGTCGGGATCCTGGCTGGAGCCTGCCTTCTGAGGAAGCCCTGGCAACTGAAACGTCTTTAATGGCATTGAATTCCAAAAGGATGGGGATGCTCTGGTGTGTGGACTTGGTCTTGGCAGGAATTTAACACATCCACTTTTCCTGACTGAAGAGTGCCACCAAAAGGGGTCGTGCAGATTGCAGACTGGAGCAAATTGGGTTTCTAGAAGACCCTGACTGGCAAAGCGAGTAACGTATCACCTGCTCCTCCATTTCATTTAGAGAGCTCAGGAGCACTGGGAGAGCTCAAACCGACTGGATTGAAGCTACTGAAAAAGGTTGCTTGTCTTAAACCCCCAAACCTGATGACTTAACCAAAGTCAGTTTTAAAAAAAAAAAATCTGCCTTCAACTACAACAATTTTCAGTATTGTGTGTGCCCCCAGGATGTCATTATCCCATTGTTTCTCTTCTACTCCAGAAAATTCTAGCCTTGGTGTTGCTGACGTTAAGAAAGCACATGAGAAAGGGAGCAAGCCAGCCAGCTCCATTGGGGCTGAGCAGCTGTGCAACCAGTTTCCGCCATGCCCACGTGAAACCACCCATCAGGCAGGCCACACACACACACACACCCCCGCTACCCTCCCCCCGTGCTCTCTGCTGACAAAGGAAGGGGTGTCCCACAGGACCCTGTGGCAGTAGGAGAGGTGCAAGCCGCTTCTCCCACTCAGGAGCTACCCGCATGCGGTGGGCTTCCCAACCTGCTGCACGGCCCTCTTCGTTCTGTGCCTTTCTCTGTGCCTCAGCCCTGCAGGCAAATCGCTGTCACGTCGAAGAAACCCAGGAAGCCACGGCTGGCCCCCTTGCAGCTTGCTACCCAGCACGCAATTGGAATAGCTAGCTGGAGCTGTCTGATATTATTTACATCATAAAAAGAAGGGCAACATTAGGAGGGAAATTTTATGTTAAGTGAGCAAAGTAGTGTTGATTAATGTTCAGTCACATCAGGCTTGGCATATACAGCTAACGAGCACCGCAGAGAACTGCCCTTGAGGGGGCTCATTGTGTGTGAGGCAAGACACAGCACGCTGCAGGGCTGGGGCTGCAGGACTGGAGCTGTGGAGCGCGCTGCGAAGGGTCGGCCCGAGTGGCTCCGCCACCGCACAGAGTACAGGAACGGGCTCCTCTCCAACGCAGGTGCAGTGGGATTTTCAAATACCTTCAGCTGGCCTATATTCACACGCCCTTTAGTCGCCCTTCCAGCATGGTATATACCCTATAACACACCCTACTTCTTAGCTTATTTGTGTAGCAGTGTTGACCCACTCCCTCAGTCGCTCATTTCTTCCTCTGCCCATTGCCAGGCTGGAGGGTGCTCCCTCATATCCAGTGTGTCTCAGCACAGTGTCATTCCTCCTACTTGCCCTGCTGCTCTTCCGCATATGTCTCCACACAACAAGAAACGCCTCGGCTTCACTCCCACCATCCTTGCCCCTGTGGTGGAAGTGACAGGATGATGTGGTGGTGTCAGCGGGCTAGCAGAGAGCTGCACAGTGGAGTGAGAAAAACAGAGCAGCAGGTGCAGAGTGCTATGGAGCAGGGAGAAAGAGGGAGACTGAAAGGGGATAGAGCAGGAAGCAAGGACATGGAACAAAAAAAAGGAAGAAGGAGGGACTTATGGTGCCACAGGCTCCCTAGAAAGAAGTCTCAGTCCAGAACTTGTCCCCAGCCTAAAGGATGGAGCCAGCACAGGTGCTGCGGAGGCTAATACATGGACCTAGAGCAGCACTGACGTTGCCGTACTATCTATTAAGGAGAAGCCCTTCACCACCAAAGAGCATTCTTTGAAAACATAGGCTTAAATGCCTGTCACAGAAACATCATGAAGGTCTGCAAAATCATCCCAGTTCCGTATTAAAGCATTCAGTGACTATACCAGACAAAAAAAAGGGATAAAAGGATAGTAAAGTTTTGCTTCCACCTATCTAAGGGAACACCATCCATTATTTGTCACCACTTATTATGTAATTTATTTGAGTTTATCAAAACATACAAAATGTTTTCTTGAAAAATTCCTTTCTCTGTCAAAAATATTTATTAAATAATTTTAACTTATCATTTTTCACTTCTGATTTAACTACAGAGAATTCTCTTGCACTGATGCTAATCAACCCTATGGGAGGACAATCTTGTTTGTAGCATTACGTACCCATTAGTGTTAGATTTGTGAGGGCCATATTCTGTTCTTGCTCTACATCTGCTTATTCTCATGCTTACTCACTAAGAATGCACATGGAAGCAATATTTGGCAGAGCATGCTGCACAATACAACAGAAAGGAACCAGTTCACAATGTATATAAACAGAAGCTTAAGTCCATGTTTAGATGAACTTAGCCAGTACACATAAAGGTCACTGCAATTTTTCCAGTTTTCATTTTTATGCTCAGTTTTATTGTTGGAGAACATTACAGACTGAAGGGGATTTTGTGCTCAAGCACAACCTTCTTTAAGGGATTTTCACAAAGTATAATGTTTATCTGCTGTCTGGAAGGGACTACTTGACCTCCTAATCATCATTTTCAATAAAAACAACGGAATACCAGCTATTGCCTTTTGACTCTTGTGAATTCTCTGAAGTACAAACTCCAGCTTAACTTACTGGGGGTTGGTATCTTGGATAAGAATCAAAAAGTGATTATTGGATATTGTGTTTTCAAGAAACTTTCATAAAGCCAGTAACATTTTGTAAGGAAGTTTCTCACAGAAATACATGACTCTAATTTCTTATATAGGATCTGCAAGTAAACCTCAACTGTTAAAATATTTGTCCTGCGTACTTTACATAAATCAATAAAATTCTAAGCATACAGAATACAGAGAAGCTGCCAACATAATAGATTTTGCTTTACAGAAGTGTCCGTGACTTGTTCGAATTCCAAGTAATGGGGTAGGGGGAGTAGAAAGGAATCCCTGCTGCTTAATTCAGCTTTCATATTTTGCTCCTAATCAGGAGACTCACTGTTTTTATGGAATTATATGGATGATTAAAAATAAGGATTCATGGGCAATTAAGATATAGAAGTCTCAATGCAAGTGAAATATCAGCTCTAAACCACATACTTCCATATTTATGTTGACATTTCTGGGTTTGATCCTGCCACATTTTCATAAAAATTTTCTAGAACATAAGGTTTCAAACACAGGTTTCAGAAAAGTTTTGCTTTTTCAAAAACACAAATTGAAGCCCCACTTTTTCAAGTCAAGGCATATATCCATTCTCAATGCATTTATTTACTTTTCATTTACACTAATAGGAATTCCACTCAGGCAACCAAGAGGAAAAAGTTCCTAAAGAGCTTTTGGATGGGGGAGGGAAGATGCAGATTGCCTTTTTTTCCATCTTTGCTCTGGACTCCACAACAGCACAGAGATGAATTGGGCCCTAAGGCAATGCAAAGAAAGTTTACTCTCCTATTTACCTCCTAAGCTTTCTTGCAGCCTCTCTTAAGAAGAGCCATAAGCTGGTTCATCCTCCTTACAGAAACTGATGTTTGGGATCACAGCTGTTAGGAGCCACCCTTGCCTCCAACGTTTGCACATCTCAGCAAGGTGATCCCACGGTGCAAAGCAAAGTACCTGGACAGGCTGGCTAGGAGTTAGCTGGTCCCTGTAGGGAGGAAAAGAGAAGAAAGGTGTCCTTAAGAATATGTACCTTAAGTACCTGTTTACAGGGAGAAATGTAATGTAGATATTAAAAAGAAAAAAAATATTTTCGCTGCTGTTAACGTTGCCAGTGATGTGTTTTTATGAGGAAAAAAACGGATACGTGTTTCTTCACCCATGTTCCTCATAAACTGGAGCAGAATGATCTCAGATGTATCTCGTAAGATTTTTATCACGACACTTTCTGCCACAGATTTCATGCGGATCTGAAACCATGGATCTGGGGGGGAGGAAAGACACATGAAGCTTTGCCCTTGCTCTCCTTATTTCTTTATACATAGGAAACCTGAATAAGGGCGGTCAGCACAGGATTTTTTTTAAGTCAGTGTGTGGTATTTTTTCCTTGGGTGGGAAGGATGGAAACATTTTACTTGACTTAGTATTTAGATGTGCTGTGGCATGTCTGCACAAACACTGAAATGAAACAGCTGACAACTTGATGCCTTTAAAGGTCCACAGTAAAAAAACACACTGAATGGGTTATCATTATAACCTGGTCAAAACTGGTACCATATGATCAGAGTTCCTTATTTTTAAAGCCAGATTGCTGACGACTGCTCTTCACATTTGATCGAAAGCCAGATTTTTCACTCCTGTGGAAAGTCACAACTTCGTGTGCAATAACAGGGCCAGAGACCTGGGGTTCAAAAATGCAGTAGCGTAAACCGCGCGTTTCACGAGTAAAACAACGGTGACTCAAGGCGGCTGGCATTTCCTCACAGGACAACGGCTCCAGCCCTCCGACTCTCCCCTTCCCCTCAGCGGCGCCTCCCGCAGCCTCGCCCCCGGGCAGACGGCGGTGATGAGCCACAGCGCGGAAGACGCCTCCGCGGGGGCCCCCGCCCCTCCCGGCCCTACGGGCCCCGGGGAGGGCGGCGGCCCCTCAGGCGCGCACGCCCCCCGCCGACTTCTCCCTCCCCGAGGCGCGGCCGGCGGCGCTCGGGCGCCGCCATGCGAGGGCAGGAGCGCCGCGCTTCCCGGGCCCGCGCGGACGGCGCACAAGATGGCGGCTCCCATGGAGCTGAGCTGCTGGGGAGGCGATTGGGGGCTGCCGTCCCTGCACCCGGAGTCTTTAACCGTCATGGTAACGGCCGGCGGCCGCCACCCGCCCCGGGAGGAAGAAAGGAAGGGAGGGAGGGAGGGAAGGACGGACGGACGGACGGACGGACGGCGCCCCGGGGCTTGCTCGCCGCCGGCACGGCTGTCCGCGGGGCAGTTCCCCCCGGGAGAGGCGGCGCCGCCGCCGAGAGGCGCGCCCGCCCTCGTCGCCCTGAGGCCGGGCCCGTGCCGGGCGAGGGGCCCACCGCTGCCTGCGTGTTCGGCCGGCGGTGGGAGGCGACGGCGGTTGGGCCCGCGGCGGGGCCTGGCAGGGCGGCGCGGCCCCTGGCTCTTTCCCCACAGGGAGCCGCCTCGCCGCGGAGCCGCGGGCAGGGCCGCTGCCGTTTGTGAGGGCGTCGTGTCTTCCCGGGGGCTGCCTGCCCTCGGCCTTAGCGGGCGGGGTTTCCTAGGAACGCATCAGGGCACTGAAGACCGACTAGAAGCAAATGCGGCGCATTCTATGCCCGAAGCTGTTTAAAACAACTTTTAAAGTGCTATCTTACACTTTTCTTACACATACTGACTGGATTTTTTTCCCTGCAATCTTTATTGCAGGCTTACGCCAAATTTTCTGGTGCTCCCCTGACAGTGCATCCTATAAATAACTCTTGGAGAGCTCCAAAAGGTATCTTTTTTGTGTTTTTCATTCTTTTAATCATAGCCAGTTAAAAACGCAGGTTCCAATTTCTGTGTTATTTCTGAGCTTGCTTTGGTTTTGTGTTCATGAGTGTAACCCGCCCCAGTGAAGACTACCTGCTTTCACGATACATCGATAAATGGCTTTACATGATCAAGCGGCCTGAATTTGTGGGAACAAAATAATGGAAGACATAAAGTGCCTCAAAGGACACTTTATTAAAATGTGTTATGGGTGAAGAAGTGGACAGTCGGCAAAGCAGTGGTGCCAAGTACATACCTGTTTCTGTCAGGCAGTCTAAATTGATGGTATAGTGAAAGCAAATTTTTAATCTTGTTGCACTTTGCATATTTAAAATGATAGTAACTGGACTTGTGTATGGAAATAGTGTTCTTTAATTACACATAATGGGCTGGTTGCAGTTGGAAGTGGAATGTGAGCCTCAAAGAGTGTAACTTGCACCAGCTGGGATGTTTAATACTGTGTCCCGTTAGAGAGGTTGACACAGAAAAGGTGACTAACAACCTGGTTGCCAGAGAAGTTGAAGGTAAGGTATCAGAGGGGACTTCTTTGTGTTGGATACTTCTATTCATTGCTTATCTGTTTGCTCAGCATTTAACTTACTGTCTTGGTGTATTCCAGAGAGGTAAAATCACTGCAGGGTTAAAGTGCTCTGTCATTTACACTTACCGCGTTACCAGTTTTGGCATTGCTGTATCCACACAGAAGTTGCACCTTTGACTCTTGCTTTTCAGTCTATTGTTAGCAGAAAATACCAAGAACTAGCTGGATATACTTGCCAAAAGTTCAGTGGCTTTCTTCATAGCCAAAATACATAAAATCCATTAAAAAAAAAATCCAAATAGTAAGCATTGCTGATAATTGATACTTTAATAGTATGTAGCAGCACAGTCGTGTTAGGCTCATTGYGGCAGTTACGTTGTGAATGTGCTATGATAGCCCCTATTACAGAGATTTTATGCTCTACAGTCTTTCATCCTGCAATCTGATGAGTAAAGGCTGACCAGTAAGCTTCCAACAGAAGGGAATTGTTTGGTTCTGGAATAGTTCTGGAGTAGTGGTTATACAGTGGTAGCTTAGGCAGTGGTTGTTTTCTCTAGCCTTGCTACAGGTGGTTAAAATGGATTTGGAGGGGAAGGGCAGGGAAAAATTGGAGTAGAAGGAAGGAGAAGCCCAGAGGTGAATGACTTGAGAGGGAAGCTGGACTGATTCAGAATTTTTGTCTTAAGGTGAACATCTGAAATCCAGACAAGTGGCCCTGTTCTCAAAGTATCAGATATCTAGCAGAAGACATTGGCTTCAATCTGATTTGATGTGGGCCCTTTTTTATGTATTGTTATTAGTGAAGGCCACAATACGCTAAATATAATTGCAACCTTGGTGGAGCTCCCCTGCTATGTAAAGCTTAGTTTATGCATACGTGGTAGGAAGATCAGAGCATGCTGTGGAGAAAAGGAAAGTAGATGAAGTGGCTGATTGCTTTCTAGTTATGTTAGAACTCATTGATAGAAATTGTTGTCTGTATTATTTATGCCTTCTAGGAGATGTACCAGTCCTGATATCAGAAGACATTGTGATTTCTCAGCCAGCAAAGATACTGAACTTCTTAAGAAAGCAGGTAGGACTCTTTCAAAAGATTTGTTTTCTCTGCCTTGTAGTAACTGTACAAGTCCCCTGTATACATTGATACAGGCTTCCGAAAACCTGGAACTCAGTTCAGACCCAGTGCTTTCCTATTTTTCATACATGCCTGAGAATTGCAAAACAGTGGATAACAGATTGCTGTTTGAAAGTTTGATTGCTAGTAATGTGAAAGATTTAAAAATAGGCACGAGAAAACTGTTCATTGAAAAGGACAGCAATCGGGCCTTAATTGAGCAGTTTCTCACTGAGCACCCTGGTCTTAATTATGACACTTTTAATGTCATTATGACTTTGCAAACCTAGGATATCACAGTTTGGGAAGTGTGGTTTTAACTGCTTAAATGGGTAATCGTCTCCCAGTGCTCTTTTTTCAAGGATAATACGTACAGCATTGCTTTTAATCTATGTAGTTTTTGTATAGCTTGTTGCGTAAAAATGTCCACAAGCATTTCTTGATGCACATCATGTTACTGCGTAGTCAACTCTTGCTTGCCTTTTGCAGATCTCTTAGCTTTATTCTTTGTGAATAGAACATTATATGATTTATTCCTTTCACAAAGTATAAAGATGTCTAATAAAGCATGGCATCATCTTTTTATTTCTTAAGATCGTCCTCCAGCCTACTATTCTGCTTTTATATTAGAAATTCAGTTCCTGCTTAGTCAAGAAGATTATCTGATGAATGCCATGTTAGTGAAACTTTAAATCTTTGAGGGGAGAAAAACAGAATCTGAAAACTGCACATTAGAGATGGTATTTTAGACAGTTGTTTTAAAATTAATAAGTTTCATAGCCATTTGAATACCAAAGATTCCTTAATGCTGGGGAAAAAAAAAACTCTGCGAGTTAAAGTATAACAATAATATGTTTGCTTTTCAGATACCTAAAAATAAGAGTCAGCACTGACCCTTTATTTCTAAATTAATGAAGCTCTTCCTCCTTTCCCCCCCAAAAGCTTATCACTCCTTTTAATGTACCTTAAAAGGATCCTCTTAATGTACCTTAAAATGTACCTTAAAAAAAAAAAAGTAAGAATTAAAAGCTCAGTCAGCTTTAACTGCATTAATTTAGCTGTGCATTTGGTCCGTTATATTGTTGGCATCCAATTTCTAAACTTTTAGAATGGTAATTAAAAGCAAAAGATGGGAATGCTTGCCTTTTTTTATGCCTACACCAGTTAAAGTGCCAGATGCTTCTTCAAAAATAAAGATGGGGACTTGCCAGATGTTTGCTACAGCCCTAAGTATTGAAAAATTGCCTCTGTATCACTGGACAGTTGCTTGGAAAGCAATGGGAAGGAGACAGAAGAGTTATTTTGGGAATAGGAGCGCCCAAAAATCTAAGAATGGGAAAGTGGAAAAGGGAGATGCAAGGAGGTTTTACATAGCTGGACTGAAGAAGTAAAGAAATTCTAGTGAGTGCATGCTTTCTGTCCCACAGAATGTTGTTATATTTACTAACTTGATGGCTGTTAAGTTTGAAGCAACTTCAGGTTGCATTGATCATCTTTTTGGAAAGTTCTGTGTAACATTATTTGTAGTATGTTGTGTTTTTTTTTTTAATTCATAGAAATATAATGCTGATTATGAATTGTCTGCAAAACAAGGAGCTGATACACTGGCATATATTGCACTACTTGAAGAGAAACTGCTTCCTGCTATGGTAAATATTGGGAAATACTTCATAATGGTCAGAATTTTTGGAAGTGAATGCTACAAGAGGTGCCCAACGTGAGAGATGTTAAAGTCTCTCAGCTATAGTCCTGGCTGGAATGTATTTGCTTTGTTAGTCCAATTTTGGGAATACCACCTAGCAACTTCTGAAAAGGAAAGAAGTGTGTGTTTGTGGGGTGTGAAGTAATAGTAATCAGTTTATTAAAGACATTTTAAAAGGGCACCTATGAATGTTCTTTCTTTTAGATACTTTTTGGGAAACAGTATCCTGAAAACAGCTTATTCTGGCCGGTTTTTGTTTAATTTGATTCCTTTGAAAAAACTTTGAGCAAAATGCGTATGTCTGATGTGGGGTGCACAACTGTTCAGTTAGAACTTTTGAGAAATTAAAATACCCATCAGTAGTTTAATTTTTCAGTTCTAAATAACACATGGCCACACACTCTCACCAATTTAGCATAAGTACATTAGAGTTATAAAAATCCTCAGACATTGAATCAGATCTCTTGAATGATTTTGGCTTCAGTTTGTACAGGAAAAAATATTCTGACCCGATGGTATCATAGGTTAGCCTCTTCATCTGACCCGCAAGGTTTCGAATTCATCATTTCATAATATCTTTTATTCTAAGATTTATATAAAATTAAAAAAAAATCTAAAAAGTTCAAACCTGATCCAGTAAGTCTGCAACTTTTTTTGTAATATATTTTCTATGTACAGTGTATGTATGAGTGTGTATATCTATATACACATACATAAACATGAGTGTGTATGTAATTTTATGCACGTGTATATAGGTCTATGTAATATCGTTGTTTTTCTTTAGATGGAAGGTTCCTGTTGCCTTAATTATATACTTCTACACTCCAAAGGATTAGTATAATCCTTTGTGGAGCCTGATTGCCTTAAATTACAATAATTCCTGGTGCCTCTGCTTCTCTGACAGAGATCTTACACATCAAACTTTTAAGAGATGTCTACTATTCTTACTCAAATTCTTCCTTATGTTGATACAGCTGCACACTTTCTGGGTTGAGGCTGAAAATTACTGCAGTGTGACAAAGCCGTGGTTTGCCTCAAGGATTCCCTTCCCACTGAGTTTGTATCTGCCTGGAAAGATGTCCAGGGAAGCACTGAACAGGATCTTGCTGACCAGGGGAGGGCCTCCACTGTACAGTCTCACTGAAGTGGAAGCACAGGTATGTGCTGTGTAGTAAAGAATTTGTAAGTTGGTGCTGTCAAAGACAAGAACTGAAACAGTCTAGCACACTGTCAAATGATGAACAGTGCTGTGCATACTAGCCTTGCTACACGGCTCTTAGACAGTCTTGTGTCTCATCAGATATACAGGGATGCCAAGGAGTGCCTAAACCTCCTGTCGAAGAGATTGGGAACATCTCAGTTTTTCTTTGGAGATACGTGAGTGTGATTTTTTTTTTTTAATGACTAATAAAACACGTACCACATGACTCTCTGAACACTTAAACTTTTTTTGTTTTTTAACCTGCCAGAATGCTAAAAATGCTGCACTGTAGTTTCATGTCTCACACTCTACTTTTCAGATAAATCTGAATGAGCAAACAGGGCACAAAAGAGATCTTTGGACTAAGGCAGTGTGGTGTCTTCCTTATCCTGCATTTTTTCCCAGAGAGGCAGATGCTGCCCACAGCTGCTAAGAAAATGTGGGGTGCTTGAGGAGTTAGTGTAGCCCTAGAGAATGCTTTTCTAGCCACTGAATGTCATCTCTTGTGCTTGTAGGTAGAAAAAATTCTTTAAGCCTGAGGTGTTACCACTGCCTTTACGGGAGGAGGGTGCAGGTCCAGGAACACTCCTCTTCCTGTGGTGTGCGCACAGAGCAGGAAGCAGATACTGCCAACAACATAGCGCCAACAGGTCCTAAAAGGGATAATCTGTTCCTTTAGCCACTGAAGTCAGATTACTTAATGAGAGAGGATCCTGGTCCCCTGGCATACAGCTTGGCTTTTGCAGTGCCAGAAATGTGTTTGAGTGACTTGTTTATCAGTGTATGTGATAGCATGACTGGATTTTAATGCTGAAGTTACTGTTTCAACTTGCCAGCATGTCTCTAGTTTAGAGGTGCTGAAATCAGTCAATAGTCTGTACAAAGCATTTACCAGATTGATACGAAAAGATGGAATGCCAGAAGAGCTCACTTATGTTCCAAGTTGTGTGTGACATACACAGAAAACAGTTACGTTGTAAAGGCCTTAATGTCTTACCTTGGTCACTTTGGTTTTTTGTTTTGTTCTGTCACTCTTTTCAGGCCTACTACCTTGGATGCCTTTGTGTTTGGTTTCCTTGCACCAATTTATAAAGTGTGTTTCCCCAGAGTACAATTACAAGAACATTTGAAACAGCTTCCCAATCTATGTCGATTCTGTGATGATATTTTAACTTGCTACTTCAGGTTAACTGTCTCAGGTAAGATGTGTTTCTTTTCCGCTTCTTGTCATGTATAGTCTTGTTTGGATTAGGACTCCAGGTTTCCATCTGTGTGGAGAAGATGGAAAGCAGAATTAGATTTTATGTAGTTTATGCTGGAGCTTCTGTGGTGAAATGAGGTAGAGAAACTTGCAAAGTTGTGCAGGAAGGATTGAAAATTAAAAGCAAGGGTTAATACTCAGTTTTAGACTCTGTCAAGCATTGGCAAAATGCACCTGCGTCTATGCTATGGCTCATGCTTAGTGCTTCTGTTTTTCTCACATGGAATGGCTTTTCCACCTAAATTCTTCTTAGGATAAAAATACTACATGAACTTTCTCTCCAATGCTGGTTTATTTTTTAAGGATTTAAAAGCTTTTGTAAACACCCTTTCACTCTTCATCTTTCTACCTTCACTCTCCAGGCCATTCTCCGGCTGGACAGGATACAGCAGATGCTAATCTGCAGAAACTCACACAGCTTGTAAATAAGGAATCCAACTTGATTGAAAAGGTTACTTTTGCTTCAGTCTCTAATTTTCCTGCTTCGTTGTGGTTACTTGTTCACAGATATTCTTGCATGGCAACTGCAGCTGTACAATGGACATTTTATTTTAATTGCTTCTTTTCTAGTGAGTTACTTTGTGTAGAGAGGCAGGAAGAATAGTATGTCATTTGAAAGGAATAATTACTGAAGCCTTGTACTTAAAAAGTATTTTTACTACAATCAAAAGAACATTGTCTTGCAAGTGTGCATACCAACTGTAGAGGTTTAACCCAGCAGGCAGCCARATGCCACACAGCCGCTCGCTCACTCCCCCCCCTCAGCGGGACAGGGAGAGAATCGTGAAAAAAAAAATTCGCGGATTGAGATAAAGACAGTTTAATAGAACAGAAAAGGAAAGAATAATAATAATAGCAATTATGATAATATAATAACGATACAATATACAAAATGAGTGATGCACAATGCAATTGCTCACCACCCGCCGAGAAAATGGCCAAAAAAACGATAGTCACTTCTGGATCCCCCCCCATTCATATACTGGGCATGACGTCACATGGTATGGAATACCCCGTTGGCCAGCTGGGCTGGCTGTCCTGGCTATGCTCCCTCCCAGCCTCTTGTGCGCCTGACAGAGCATGGGAAGCTGAAAAGTCCTTGAGTAGCAGATTACCTAGCAACAACTCAAAACGTCAGTGGGTTATCAACGTTCGTCTTATACTAAATTCAAAACATAGCACTAGGAAGAAATTTAACTCTATCCCGGCCGAAACCAGGACAGTGCTGAACATGGAAAAGCATCCATTGATGTTAGCAGTTTGACTTTCGATCTGCTTTCTAGCAGTGTTTGACTATTGTACAAAATTGAAACTTTGACCTCTTAGAAGAAGGTAGCAGTGTTGCTTTCTACAGTAATCTTGATGAAATGATTTGAGCAGAAGTACACCTATTTGCCCTGGGTTTGGTGCACCACATGCTAATGGAATGAATAGCCGCTCTAACACAAGCAGATATTTGGGAGCATCAGTTTTGGCTGGGCCTGAAATAACAGGGTAAAAAAGACCCCAAATCAGCATTAATGACAGCAGCCCTGACAAATAGACTAATCGTATAATCTGTATTCTACTGTTTGCCAGATCCGGCTCTCATTATTTCTCTGCAGATGGACGACAACCTTCGTAAGAGTCCTCAGCATCCCCCTCGAAAGCTAACAACGCTCAAGCTTGCTGCAGGTGGAGAAGAAAGCAGTCCATTGAATCGTTTGTCACCTTGACAGGTTTTGTTGCCTATGCACATGTGTTTGCCTTCAATTCTTCTGAGCATCACAGTAGATTTTTTCACATGAATGTCATTTTGCAAGGGAAGAATCTGCTAGTGGGTACTAGTAGGGAAGAAAGACAGCTTTACAACCTCCTATCTACCTGTTCTTCTTCTAAGAAATTGCATAGTTCAGGCTGAGCACACACTAAGCTGAGGCTAAAGTAAACAAGAGGCTTATTCCTGCAGATGTTAAAGTGATTTTTGTACAGCGTATTTTTGCCTTCAGCCTAGCAGAAGTGTTGACCAAAAGTTAAAATTCCACTTACGGAATGTTCACTGTTATTTTGTGCCTTTTGATTTTACTGTAATCATGTTACTATATGTGAGTGGGTATACTCTTGTATCTCTATGAAAATTACAAAGTCCAGTTGCAAAATTGGTGAAAAGACTGGGGAAAAAAATGAAATGTTGCCTTTCATGGCAGCTGAGAAATGAAAAGCAATGAGAGGAGGCTAAATATTTTTTTATTATACTTTCATCAACACTCTTGGGTCTTGCATTTTAAGGTTATTTGTGTTTTTGAAAGCTTGTCACGTTGTACTTTGAGGTGGATTGTTGAAAAGTGTGTGCGCTCTGGGGAGAACAGTGATGTACAATATTGACATTTCACAGGTACCTGGTATTAGTCCTGTGTGAAACAGGCTTAACCTGTGGACAGGGTAATACCACATGCTGCAAAACTGTTAAGTGAAAATCACATAGGACTGGTAGTGAGATGGAGAGGTTTGATTAGCTCCTGTCAGGACAAGAGACTTGACTAGCAAACATACTGCAGCTCTGGATTGAAAGGAACTGGTTAGCACTTTACAAGAAAGCTGATGTAGGCCGTTAAATTTGTCACAAATGCTTCTTGATTAGTTTTGTCCTTTTTATAAGTACTACAGCTCATTCAAAAACTAAAATAAAAAACTTCCATATTTTTGTTGTTTGACAGTCTAGTTCAGAGTCCTTTATCTCTGCAAACTGTAATACACTGCAGCGCATATTTCTTCTGTTTAATTAAGGGACTTAGTCTCATTACGTTTCCTCTTAGCAGCAGCCTTGCCAGTTCTAGAGACCCAAGCAATTCCATTACAAGAGAGATGCTGTAATTCTCTACTGGCAGCTTACCGGCAAATGCTTCATGAGTGTAAAGAGAATTAGTCAAAGAGATTGGCCAAAATGGCAGCACTGGGGATACAGAATTTCAGTGGCTGTGTGTATAGGATGACGGTTCTGTTTTTTTCCTGCTTCTGGCAAAATCGAAACAAGTCTTTCAGCTTCCATTCAGTTACTAGTCACGTTTGAGATACATAGATAAATTATTTCCTATTTATGCAGACAAGACTGTAGATTGTGTACATATTGTACTTCCAGACTTGATATGTAAGGAATGTAATATCTTTAACATTTCTTAATTGTAATTGAAATGTTGCGTTTCTAATGAGCACTTTGAAATAATGTTTAAGCTTCATGCTCTTACTAGAGTGTTTCAGTGATTTGAAATGAATCTAGCTCATGCTCATAATATCATAATTGTATAAGCCAACAGTCCACTACATGTAGAAGTAAATCAAATGTTTAAAATTTTTACTGCCTGTATCTTGACAAAGTTTAAATGAGATCAAGTCACATGGCTTTTCAAAGTCTTTAATTTATAAACATGGCTATGGAGATTATGCCTTTGTTTGTTGCTTTTTTGAATACGTACACTAAATCTTTAAAATCACTTTGTAAAAAGGTCATTGTTCCAAGATTAAAATTTTGGATTTTTAGTGGAGTTTTGGTAGTGTTTTTTACAGAAATTATGTCAGTTTTTTGAACATTTTTATTTTTCCTTGTGAAAAGGTTTATCTTGTCAGTAAAAAAAGAAATAAAAGTTGCTGACTGCTAGAAAAAGAAATTGGAACAATTTCGCATATCCATGAGGTCAGATTTTAAATTTTAATCGCAACTCTTCAGTACCAATTCCTTCTTTCAACAAAACTGCTTTTGGGAAGGGGGGAATGGGGAAGCACAGACTTTTAATCTTACTAAACATGTGCCTTGGGCTGTGTGACAGCAAAATTTCAACAGACCAATGCCCAAGTAACTTCATTCACTGGATGGTGGAGGACAACAGGGCTAGAGATCACAGCAAACGTTGCCTGCAGTAGTACACACCATCACAGACAACCAGTGTGGTTGTGCAGCCAAGTACTTCCTTCCTTTTTATCCAAGGCAAATTCAAACCCAAACTCCTTCATGTGGAAAGTGTCATCTCTGGCCTGACAACTCAGACTTGCCCGTTAGTTTACTGGCATGTTTTGTGTGCCTGAGCTTTGAAGCTGGGCAGTTCACGATGTACAGGGTGGGATCAGTTTGAGTAACTAGCTATCTGCAGCTGAAATAGTCAAAGCTCTTCTGGCTAGTGGAGAAAGGTGGGATCTAGGTGCGATTCATTTAAGGAATCCTTAAAGTAGATACCTAAAATTGCAAAATGAATTGAGTCCTGAAAATGTGCGTGTCTGCTGAATGTAAAGGAAGCCTTAGCTACCTACCTCAGCTATAGAGTGAAAACCTGCTGCGGTGATTGGCTTTTCCTCCACCGCCTGAGGTTGCAGGTGGTCTGCAAACAAAAGGGGTCAGCCCTTCTTGCCAAGCAGCAGCGGTGGGGCCAAGAAACCGTTGTATGCAACTTGCTTCCAGTGCAGAGCAGCTGGTTGTTGTACACGCTGCAGCTCTGCAGTCTCAAAATACTGGGCTTTTTGTGTGCATGCCTACAACATGCAAGTGCAGGATATACCCCTGGGTTTCCGTTGTCTTGCAGCTACCAGCGCAGCTGGTGGGCCTCCTCCTCCCTGCCCTCCCCCTTGGAAAGTGGTGGCTATGAACAGATTATTACCTCTACAGCAACTCATTCAGCCTGCCATGCTTTCCCTTGTGGAGGGGGCTGCCGATTGTAAGTGGGGTGAACTGCTCCTGTGGGTTGCAAATTTAACACCCCTGCTCCCAGGCAGTCTTGCAGTGAAAGCATATGTGTAGATATCTTCAGGGCTGTTCTGAGTCTTTCTGTCAGCTGGTTGTAGGAATGTGTATATTCCTGAAGAAATAAGAAGAAAAATATTATGAATGAATTGCTAGAAATATGGTCTATTTAACATTTCCAAGATAGCTTGAAAAATGTTCCCCCCCCCCCCCCATATTATTATATTAGGCTTTTATATGCACTTACGTGTTGGTGAAGTCACATCACACTTGCTAATGTAGCTTAGGACTCCATTACGAAAAACACCCAATTGTATTTGATTCCTGATTAAATCAGTTTCCAGACTCACTTGAGTAGGTTTCCTCTCTTGCTTGGTATTATTCTTGGCATTGCAGTAGGAACCATTTGTAGTGCTTTTTTTTTTTTTTCATACAGAAAGGCAGACCAGCTTTTTACGTTAGCCTGACAAACTACGCTGTAGCTCAAATCTGGCTGGTCTGTGCTGTTGGCAACAAGTTGTCCAATTCCTACCATACTTAAAGACCACGTTGACAAACAAGACACTGCATAAAAAAATGTACTGTTTCACAATACAAATGTCCAGTTTCACAAATCATTTTAGTTTGTTGTTAGTGGTTAACCTGGTTCAGCAAAATGCTCCATAATCCTGCTTGGTGCTACCAGTGCCAGTGAGGTGGTGGATTTTAATGCATTTGCTAGAGTGCTGCTGCAGGATGAGGCCGTTCAGCACAGCAGGTGGTATTAAAGAGCCCCGCAGTGGGTTGAGCTGGTCAAATACCAAAGCACACAGCCCAGAGCTTTCCTCAGCATCCGGCCACCCCTTATTCAGTGCCAGTGGAAAAGCCACTTTTCTCCACCTGGCTGGTCCAGGCATTTTAGCCACCATGAATGCTCTGGCCCATGTTGTCAGGAGATGCTGGGTGTGTGCCTGCTGAGCAGCAGCTTTAAGCAGCTTCAGCTCATTAAGCATTTTGCCCCTGAAGCAGGTAAGGGAGCACCCATGGGGCAGCTTTGCCTGCAGAGCTTGGGAGTGCTAGTCCCTGCTGGGGAAGGGGAGAAGTTGCTGAGCGTAGGCGTGTTTCTGGGCGAGAAGCTATTCCCCCGGCCCAGCCACTTGCCAGGCATATGCCCACGTGATGTCTGGGCATACAGGCTTCTCGGCAACACTGCCGTTCTGCATCTGTGTGAGACCCAGCCATGCAGGGATCGTGATGATGTGGGGCTTAATGTTCTTGTAGTACCTTGTGTCCTGGTCTGGGCAGCAGGGTAGAAGCCAAGCCCCACTATACCGGTCTCCTTGCACTAGGAGACCTGTCCAGCAACGGGGAGGGCAGGGGGCAGCCGATTCTGGAGCAGAGCTCTATCAGAGGTAGCTGCCAGGAAGGCAGGTGAGTTTTTGCACCACCTCAGGGATGTGTTAAAGCAAAGAAGGGAAGAAGGAGGTCCAGTGTTCCCTGTACCACACTGGTTTGCTGTTTCTGCCTGGAGCAAAGCTCCCAGGAACAGATCCCAGGTCCCAAGTGAAATCAGATCAGGTTGGAATAAGAAGCTGGGAAGGAGAAGGAAAGAAAAGGTTAGCAAGGGAAAGGCATCAGGGGCATCTGCTTTCACCCTCATCGACCTGTTTATCAGTGACACAGTACTTGGGACTGTGAAAAACTCTGCTTCACTAGCTACGACGTACTGCTCTTATGGGCAAAAGATGGGGGGAATCCAATGACTTGCTGCAGGTTTTGAAAAATAAAGAAATTACTTGTAATGTGCGAGGCCATTCTGCCTCAGTGCAAGACCGAGGGAGCAAGGTTTACTGTTTCATTAAAAGCTAAACTGGGACCAGGAATCAATGATAGGACAACTTTAGTTCCACAGCAAGTAAGATCCTGCAGTAAATCAAGGCACAAGGCTGTTTCTCAGCACTGTTCAGCTCCCTTTTGCGCATTCCCTCATTAAAACCGCATGGGGTTTTTTCATCATGAATGTCAATGTCCCAAATTTTTACAATGTTGAAGTGTTGCATATGGGGTCTGTTGGTGATTTACTGTTACCAAAATACAGAATGTTCCTGGTCCTTCAGTTAAACCAAGAGTGCAGAGAAATTGCATGCCTTGGGTACCAAGCGGGCTCATTAAGTAGAAGCAGTCCCTGTGTAAGCATCCGGTGCTCAGCTCAAATTTGCCGAGCCATTTTGACAAGGGTGGCTAGGCAGCCTGCCAATTCACACAAACACAGCTTTTGTTTCCAAGAGCGTAGAAGTGAGAGAGGGAGAGCGCATGCAAGGAAGTACGAGTCTCTGCAAAGCTATGACTTACCCATAGCAACCCTCAAGTGATGGAGGTGGGAGTCTAGCTTCCCTTGTATTGTCATTTGCTGCGGTAAATGATCATTTATCAGTTGCTGCCAGCTGATCCACCGTTGGCACAACAGCAATTGTGCAAGTGGTAATAATGGTCATGTTGGGAGCTGCTCTTCGCTATTTGAGGAATAGGCTGTTGTCCTTACTGTGCTGCAGTGTCCCCATGTCTGGCCCTCTTACCCTTTATGCATCACTCTCTGTTGACTTCCACATAGCTGTTACCGGCTACCGATGTTCTTACAGGGTTTGGCACTTGCAATTACTGCTTACTTAGGTAATTATTTCAAACAAATGTGGCTGATTTTCTTTTCTCTATGCATTTTAGTTGCTTTTATTTTAAATCTTAGGTCTACTTCTCCAACATTTTTCCATTCCTGCAGTCAGTTATTTCAATTTATATTTAACTTGTACTTGAATGCCATAGCATTAAAGAGTCAGATGCTGAAGGGAAAGTCTTTAGATTTTCATGTGGAGTCCAGCTATAGGGTGTCTTTGTATTCTGAGAATTATTAAAAGCACCAAAAAAAAAAAGGGAAAAAAAAAGGAGAAAGCTTTTCTTCTCACTGTTAAAAGGCAAGACTGGTATTTGGTTAAACTGGGCTGCGTATGTTCAGGTCAGGATTTCTCACTGAGTTTTGCTCTTAGTTGTGACCACAGGGAGAAGCATTTCTAGAAATTCCTCCAGTAGTATGTTCCACTGCTCAGCAGCAGCTGTGGGGAAGAGGATGGGCTGCAGCACCTCCACGGCCAGTGACACATGTTCTGCTGAAACTGTAACTGTTGGACAATGCAAATTTTTGAAACCTATATGTTCTACAAAAAATCTACTGTTTTGGACAGGAAAGATTGCTCATACCCAGATAGTATTTGTGGGGGGGAAGGGAACTGATGGATACGGCACAGGCACAAATTCACCTGGAATAGTTGATACTGTGATTACGTGGGAGAGGGATTTCAGCTCTCTGCTCTGAATTAAGGAAAGTGAGGAATCATTTTGGCTGCTCCACAGCTCTATGCAAGTGTCCGAGCCAGTGGATTAGTAGCTTTTCTGCAGTGGGCAGAGATACCATATTTTTCACAAAAATCTTTGAAAGGTCCTGTTTCTTCAGTGCAGGATATGAAAAACTCAGAAATCCCCCTGACTTCTGTGGGGTAGGAAAGCAGTTTCCCATCTGTTCTGTCTGCTTCCTTAGCGGCTCACAAGGATTACTCTGTTTATCTGGTCTCCTTATTTTAGCTGAGCCAGGTAGCTGTCTTCACAGAGGGAAGACTTAAGTGTTGAAATGGTGTTAGCAATCGGTGGCACCCAGTGTAGAGAACATAGCAATAGAGTGATGTGTTCAGAAGGACTGAAGCAGGCAGGATGCTTACTTTTTTTCCTGAGTTTTTTTCCTGAAGAATATTTTGTGGGAGCCACGGCACCTGCTAGATACCACCTCCAGCAATGGGCAGGTCTTGAGAGCAGTCTCCAAGGGCTCTGTGCTGTTTGCAGACCTGTCCAGTAGACGTCAAATGCCACCAAAGAGTCCAGGGAGAGCAAGGTCAGGTGGGATTACAGTCCCCAATGAAAGACAGTGGGAAGAGTCGGGCATTACCTGCATTTCTCCTAATATTACCAGTTCAGCTTTCTCTCAGGTCAGCCTTAGGTCACACTTAGGTATGCTTAGGTCAGCTTGGTGCAGAAGGCCCCTGACTTACGTTGGCATGTCTTGATGCTGGCACTGTGCCAGTTTGCTCTCCTGCGGTCTCACCAGCCTGAGGAAGACTGAGCCTAAAGTTGCCAGCTCTCCGTGTAATTGCTTATCGGGTGTGGTTTGGGGAGTCCTAACACATGTTGGGATGCTCCCATCGCTGCTTTTACAGCTTTTGCCCTGGGATTTAATGACCAGTTGGCAGTAGGACAGGAGACAAATATGGATGCCCTGTCTTTGTCTTTGGGCATCAGAAATTCACCCACAGCTATGACAAGCGCTGACGCACAGCTTCAATGAGAGGAGCTGGGATATCAGTGACAGAAAAGTGGGGGCAGGAGTCTCTTTTACTAACCTGTATAGTTCATAAAGGAAAACAGCTGAAGAGGACTTCATGGCAATTTTAGGGCCTTTTGTTTAATGGTCAGTGTAGACTTTGTTAAGAGTATTTGCCCACTGTGTTTTCCCTTTTATCAATATGGTGTCAGTCCTCTGCTTCTTTGCTGGGTTTCTGAGTGGGCTAGATTCCTGGAAGGAGGCTCCTGGATGCTGGCTGACTCATCTGGTTGCAGGAGAGGTGAGTGTTCCTGAGAAATAGGAGGGGCTGGTTTCCAGAGCTGGGTTAAAGCACACACCAAGTTTCTGAAGTGATTTGTAGTCTGGAAAACAGTTGCAAAGTATGAGTTTGCTGTTTTATCTGGCAGAGTAAAGGAAGATTTCCTCACCTCCTTCACAGTAAGGGCATGCGTTTGTAGAAAAGTCCTGCCTCCATCTGCATTAAGACTGCGTTTTCCACTCTCAAATTTCCAACTCACAGTTCTGGCATCCAAAATTCTTGCATGCCTGTTGGTTTCTTGTGCCTGGCAAAGTCTGACATAAAAGAAGAATCAGTTTTGAGAGGTGCTTTGTTCACCATTTGAGTAAGAGAATTGTCCACTGGCATAGAGGGAACCGTCTTATTTCCTGTATCACAAGATGTACACTTGGAGAAAGAAACAGTAAATGCCAGAATGACATCTGCTTTCTGCTTTGTCAGGCTATATGAAGGGTTTTCGACAACCTTTGAGCCTGCATCGTTTCACTACATCTGCTGCTCTGTTAAAGCATTATTGAAATTGCGTATTGCCACAAGGGGGACAGTACAGAACAAAACCAGACCATGTTTCTTCCAAAGACCATTTGAATGAAATAAAATAGGCTATGCTCCTGGAAGTTACCCACAGGATGCAAACCATCTGATTTTCATTAAGCAATTAACTGATAGTTCTTAACAATAATGATATCCTTTGCATTCTGTTTCAGTCAATTCAGTGTGGTCTAAGGTTTTAATAACTTTCTTGTGTTACTAAGCTTTAGTAACACTTCCTTCAGTTGTAGGGTTACCAGATGTCTCCCTGGGGCTTGGTTTGAGATAATTCCTACAAAAATACAGGTAATTCAGCATATAAAGCTGACACACCCTATATAGAGTTATTTTAAATTGATATAGATGCATTTAATTTCCCTACTTGTTTCTTCTGGCTACATCTTCTGGCAGATATATTAACTTGCCTCTACTTTCTCCCCTCCCATGTTTTAACAAAACTAATTTTTTTCCTGGTGCACTTTTGCAGAAGCCTTCAGTGCTGTCACAGGTCAAACATCAACACTGAATAGATGGCATAGCTTGACCTGGCATAAGCAGTTGCACTGCTTGTGCTCTTCTGCTCTTCACCCTTTTTCAGGACTTTCCCAATTAGTTGGTAGCTGAATTCTGCAAGAAGTTACTGGTAACTTCAGGTACATCGCAGGAAGGTACCCCACAGTGCCTGGTGGGATGTCGCCTTTTGGAAGGAGACTAGGATATCTTCCTAGGCTCTCCTTTACCATATGGATGAGGGTACAGTGAACTAAGTATTTTTGCAAAGAAGTGGATGCAGTTCTCTTGTTTAACTCTCAGAACAAAATTACATGAGTTCTGACATCACTGGTCAGGCACAAACCTTGAGGAAAGTTTTTTTGAAAGGGACAATATTATTTCTTGGACCTGCAGCTTATAATATTATCCTTACAAAATGATATGCACTTAGGACTTACCTACATTGTTTCTAATTGTGTTTTAGTATGTCCTCACTAATGCACTTGTACACTGAAGCAAGACAAAGAAGAGTCTTCAGTGCTCAGTTACGTCTATGTGAGCCACAGAGCTGTAGGCTGGGCAATGTGACAAATTTTTCCAAAGGTTGACCTCTGTATGTCGCAGCCTGATGTGCAGCTGCGTCACCTCTGGAGACAGACCCCCAAGGTGCCCTTGGAGGCCCCAGCTGCTGATGAGACCGCTTTATCCGTCCATCAATGGTGAAAGCAAAGAAGTTGTTTTACAACTCACAGTATTATTCCACAGAAGTTACGAAACAAGAGCTGAAGAAGGCTACCGTACTGGGAGCCTGGCATCAAAGAAAGACTTGGAGCAGCAAGCAGCATGTCTGCAAATACAAAGAAAGGATCCTGCATGACCTGATAGCACATTCATCACTTAGGAGTCAGAGCAGTCTGTAATCCCACCACCTGTCTTTTCCAAAGTGTGCTATAGCACCTCGTGCTAAAAGTGTATTCTTTTTCAAATACTTTTGCACAAGACAAAGGTACTCAGAGTACCAGAAAGGAGAGTTGAAATTTTGGTTGATTCCTGAAAAGAGCTATCAAGTAGATATTCTAAACCATTGTTCTCTGTTTGTTGAACAAACACAGTAATTTTTTTACCCCAGAACATTTAATCGTAAGAATTATCTGGGGCTTTTGACAAAATTATTCAGACAGAGAAACAAAAAGATTATTTCTTGATAGAAGCATTTATCTTGTTACTTCATAATGATTTAACACTCACCCTTTGAATTCTTTGAATAACATTAATTGTGTTAGAGCATGAGTGAATTTTTTTCCTTCCTTTTCAAACATCTTCCTTCATTGAAAACTGAACATAGTTGCGACTTCTAATATTCTGTCTTCCTGAGGAGTCAAGCATATAAGGCAGAGCTGTGTTTTTTCTAGAAGATATTTTAAAGTATTTCAGGCTTTGGAAAGAAGAGCAAAACTTCAGTTGCTGTGGAATTGCCAAACCTGATGATGCCTTGTCACAACAACTAGTCTCAGTTCTCAGCAAGCCTTGAGCAGAGCGACTGCAGATTTTCCCAAGAAACAAAATGCTGGCTGTCACAATATGAGCAGCAAATGCACTTCGATTCTGTTCAGATTCCAGAACTCAAGTTCTCAGTCATATTAAAATTCAATACTTATTAAACAAAGATCTATTGTATGTGAATAAGGCCAGCTGATCAGGCCCTAGGTTTTGTGGCCTAAAACTAAACCAGAGTGTCAGACTTTTTTTCTCCTGAATCGCTAACCCTATAAACAACCAGTGTACCATCCATGGGACATTTCATAGTTACTAACACCTGTGGCTTAGTTTAGAAAATGCATCATAAAGGCTGTGTAACAAAGCCTGTTTGCAACCTAGAGGCCCATTACACCACTTCACTCCAAATTCCAAATTTGAAACTCCATTTGTATCATGGATGCTTTTAGCTAGTGGCATTTATTTAACATGAAATCTTTTTCCTCAAGATCGATATTCTTACAGGCTGATGAAATAGAACCTATACCTTATATTTCATGAGTTGTGGTGATTTCTGAGCAGATCTGTTTGGGCCATTAAATAAGTCATTATGCTGATTTTAACAGCATAGTGAAGCTCTTCCACATTTTCAGGAATCGAGAGGAAGCTATGAAAATATTTCACCTGCGAAGGAGAGTGTGCTACTCATTAGACCTTTTACTTTGGACAAGAAAGAAAGAAAACTATTAGACTGCACGTTCTACTGACTGTTGATCTCTGCTGATGTACAGCTCTTGCTGAACTTGAAAAATACACTTAGAAATCAAAGATACATAGAAATCATAGAACAAAGACAGACCTTCTTGTTGGCTTGCACTTCAGATGTAGTTAAAGAAGATGGGGTCCTAGGTTTCCTTATTGATTTGAGCTTTGTAAATGGTGACCAGCAACTCTCTCATACTGTCTTGCTTAAAGAAAGGAAGAGAAGATGTATAAAGTTTAACTTTTGTTGGCCAAAAGCAAGAACACCAAAGATACCTTTTCAGTTGCCCCAAAGAACGAACCACTATGCAAATAAAATCTTCCCTTTACTTCTCCCTCTGTGCTAATAGATCAGCGTTAACAAAAAAGCACTCCAGATAGAGTACCTCTCACCAGCAACTGCTGTAAGAGCTTTTCCCATCTGCAGGGTGAAATGAAACTAAAGATTTATTTTGCTAGTCACAGGTATTGGTAAATAACCTAACGTGAAAACTAAAGTCTCTGGTCTAGACATGGTACTGTTTCATCTATGTCAGCTCTTTTTAGCTGTGATCTTAAATACGGTGTAGAATAGTGTAATATGTTGATAAAACTGTATTTCCTTAGGCTTTTTCCCCATGCTCACCACTGACTTAATTAATGCAGTTGGCAGGGACTAGCGGTAGCTGATTATGCTTAACCTCTATAAACATTTGCAGCATGCAGGGTGCCTACTCCTGTTTGAACCACTTGTAAAACTTGGATAGTAAACCATCTGTTCCTAGTTTTTTCCCAGGGTGCAAATGTGATCCAGGAAAAACAGAATGTTTTGCTAACTGTAAACCAGATACCACAATGGTGATCAAACTCCAGTTTCCTTTAATGGCTTCAAAGTCTTTAAATTTGAGTCACTTAAACACATGATGCCAGTAACATGCATGCAAAAAGCATTAAAGCCGAAAAATGAAGGTGGCTCATTACAGCTGATGCTTCCGTTCATGAGTAACAATTGGAGAGCTTTACTTTACGTGCACTCATTATTGTGTTCCTCTGAGAAAAGGCATTAGAGAAGTTTCTCTGAAAATGGGATGTTTTGGAGACCTCATCAGTTAAAATGAAAGGCTCCATTTGAGCAGGCGCTTGGTGTGCTGTGGTACCACTTGCAGCTCCTTGCACCATAGGAGTATCCTGGGTCTGCTCGTTATACAGCTCTTTTGAGAAGGCAGAAAAGGTGTCCAGTGCTTGGGCCTGTGTCTGGCTCAACGTGAGCAGTGCCGTGACTGCTGCCTCAGTGCCCAGATGTGCCCACAGCTGGTGGGGAGCATGCTGTGCAGGGGGCAAGGCAGTCCCACTCAGGGCTGGCTGCAGCAAGACATCTGTAACAGGGTGCCCAAGCCTGTGGGGAAAGGGAGGAAGGGACCCTTGGGAGAAGTGGCTGCCTGCTCCATTGTCTCCAGGTGGGGACTGTTCCCTGCAGGGTCATTTCAAGGGAACCCATGGCCCAGGCATGGCCTGCAGCTGGAGCAGGAGCACTGTGGTACCACCCTGTCTGCTCTGGCCACTCTGGGTCACTCCCTTCTCTCCTTCCCCCAGGCTTGAGGTTGTGATCTGCAGCATTCTAGACCAGGGTGGTCAGACTCTGACACACAGCACCACAACAGTGTTGGCTGGAAGGGACTGCTGGAGGTTTCTCATCCATCCCCACTCGGAGCAAGATGGTTGCTAAGTCGGGCTGGGCTGTGTCCAGCGAAGCCCCAAAAAACCTCCAAGGAAGTGGCTCCACACCATCTCTGTTGAGCCGATCTAGTTCTGCACTGTCCCCCGGGAGAGGAGGCTTTTCTAGCGTGACATTTGAACCCCTACGGGAAGACCCTTTTGGGTATTAATCTCTTTCTCTTGAGTTTCCTGTGGAAGGCTGAAATTCACTGCTGCATTTTTTTTCCGCTCCACTTCCCAACCTACACGCACACAAACCACATGCAAGCAAAAACCCCACCCAAAGCAGCACCTCAAGTATTACAGGACAAGTGGGCGTATATAAGCAAGTTCAATGTCTTTTTTCAAAAGATCATCAGAGTAGGCTTTTCCCAAAACCTTTTCAGGGTTTGATAGGCAGAACAGTATGCTGCAGAGAAGAGAGGGTGAGCTGAGGATTTTATTTCAGTTGGTAACACCAGAGTTGGAAGCGCTACACAACAAGAACAAAAAATCCTGGTTTAAGTGGCACACAATCAGAGCACTGATACATCTTCACAGTGCTGGGAGGACCTTGCAGATATACATGTGGTACATTATTCAGCACAACAGCTTATTTGAGGGTGTAACATATGCCAAGCAAGATGACATCAGATCTCAAGAATCTACATTGCACATCGCTGAGCTGATAACCATGACAGTTCTGAAAAGTGGGAGGAAAAGGATAAATAGAATTTTGATCAGAGGGTGGCAAATGAATTTCAACTACTGGAATATAAGAGAAGAAAAAAGTTTACTTGGTGAAATGAGGGAACTCGAATAGCTGAGGAGGAGTCTGTCCTCTGGGGGTGTCAGAAAATTGCAGGCATCTAGAATGGGGTTTGGCCACTGTTGCAAAGAATAAGCTGTGTGTTTAACTGGCTTGTTTTCAGTGAAGAGAGATCTCATTTCTTATGGTTAGCATAAGCACGAGTAACCTTCCCGAGAACTAAATATTTATTATTTATAACATGTTGGAGTTACTATAGATTTCTGTCATGAGCTGCCGGTATATTGAATAGGATACTATAAGCCCTACGTTATGTTTTACAATGAAGTATTTTCCAGTTTTGCTGGCTTGCTCCCTTCAGCATGGATTTGTTCGGCGTTGCAACCCAGTAGTGATGGTAATAGCTTCCACTGAAGTGGATCCAAGTATATGCTACGTAACACCCTTTCACCCACCACTGGGTGTGAAATAAAGGAATTGTTCAAGTATATGAAGTAACTATTTAAATCAGATTTGAACATGAAATGAAAAATCATTCTGTAGCCAACTGAAACAGCATGGAAAGTTTGCAGAGGTAGATGGTAAATGCCTGAATTGGAATCCAGACAGTAAATTCAAGCTAACATCCTGATGCAAAAGCTTTACTAGACACTCACTCCTACAGAGAGAAAGGCACTGCTGAAATGGGAACATGAATAAGTGGTGAGGACTTCTCCTTCATGCCTCACGTCAAAGACAGCGTCACTTGCAGCACACTCCCATCACGCTCTTTCAAAGAGGAATTTGCTTAGTCAGCCAGCGCCACCACAAGTTGCAGCATGCAAGTCATCCTTGGAGGGCTCTCATCCAAATACAGTCCCACTTCATTTGCAAGAGATGACAAGTGATGGGGTGCCATTGACCTAAGTATTACTACATTGCACAGACGCAGTCCAGCTGAAATAGTTTGAAAGTCTACCAGCTCCCAGTCTGGAGAGAGGCTAGGCAGAGGCACTGCCTTAGGGGCAGCACTGCCCAAGAAGTCTGTATGTGGCAGGCATGGCTGGGCTCACATGAAACATGCTGGCCAAAAGCCAGCACAGAGCTCTTCAGGCGGCCATGTTCTGCTGCTTACTAAACACTGAGCTGCTTTTCCTGGAGCAGCTCTGGCAGGTGAGAGTGAACCCGTCGCAGAACCATTTCAAAGTGTGGCTCTCACCCAAATGCTCAGCAGGCCAAACCAGCAGGCAACCTTGGACATAATGGTCATCACATTACTCCCTGGAAACCACAAAGACCAAGATGAACCTGGGCTTTCCTCACACTGAAATGCTGAACATAGGTATGATCATGCAGGTTCACATACTGGCTTCATGACAACAGCAGGACTCCCTCACAGTGAAACTTCTGGGAAACACAGCTAATCCTTCCTAATGTGGGTTTCTAGACACTGTTGCCTATTAGGTGTTATCTCAGCTTCATCTCATCTCTGTTCTAATTTTCATCTCCCATTGAGAGTGGAGACATCTAAACGGTGACTCACGGCCCTGGAAACCCAATATCAACCTCTCAGTGTGGCTGAGAGCCACAAGACACACACCACGTACAGCGGGGACCTGAGGTATGGTTAAGTGGCTGGCACGGAGAGGATGACCAAGGCTCACTGCTTAATTATAAGCTGGGGCTGTGCACAGAGCTGCATCCCAGGCTGTGAGATACTAGAGTCCTTCCTGCTGCAGATCCAGGCCACACCAGCGCAACTCCATGAGACCAAGCCTCCTGTTTGCACAGCTGTTCCTCCAGAGATGTGGCCAGCCTTCCCTGCCTCACAGCATTTCAAAACCAGCATGACAAGCTCTCACAAACTGGTGGCTAAAATTCACTGGTTTCACACATTTTTGCACAGTAGAATTCCTCCCGGGAGATAAAAGCAGCAGCTCTAACTCTTGTCTCTACTTTGCTCCACTGGCTTCCCAGTTTGCCTCCCTGCTTCTAGTAATGTTCACTCCAGGCAAATGGAAAAGAGAGACCGCCTCCTAGATAGCACAGGAGGAGAAAAATAACCCCAAAGGCAAGGTTCATGCTCCACTTCAGAGTGCTGCCTTCCCTGTGGCTGCTGGTGAGGTCCCCAGGGCCTCTGGGAGTGCAGAGAGCACTGCAACACATCATATCTTCTCCTTAGGGACAGCGTGTCTTCCCGACTGAGAATCAGATTAAAAATTAATCTTCTCCTGAGCTGTTTCCAGAAAAACGGCAGTTCACCCAAGCGCTGCCCTAGCTGCCTGCTGAATTTTGCAGGTCTGTGCCCTGAAAGTGCACCGTTCACTGCGGGGTTCTGCTCCATGGTCTGGATGGCCCCCTGGTATCAGAGGGGCTTGGGTAACACTGTGACTTGCAGGAGGATGCATTTCATGGGTTGTCAGATTGGGAGTTCAGGCATGTTTAAATTTGCTTGATTCTCTTCAGCAATGGTTGTTCTGACCAACTGAGCAGGGATCTTCATCCTCGCCAGGTCAGACCTCTGCTGGGAGATCAAACAGGACCCCAGTCATGCTTCTCCATGCAGGTTGAGAAAAGTGACCTGGTGGCAAATAAACATTTAACACTGGTCCATGGGCCTAGTGATGCTTCTTGCGGGGACTTTTGGTCCACAGCATCAGCAAGCAGCTCACACTCTTGGCACATGCTTGCAGGACCCTGGGCTCACTCACTTGAGGCTAACTGTGCTCTGGTGGGAAATGATAAAGACCACTGGTGTGATTTAGAGGTACCTCAGCCTATGAACTCAAAAAAGAGAGGAAAAAGTGCAACAAAGAAACTATTAAGGAAAGAAACAAAGGAAGAATTTATCATCAAGTGGAAAGACAACTTCTTGAGGAATACAGAAACTATATTCCTACTGCAGTCCTTTGGAAACCAGAGATATTTCAGAGCAGTTAGAAGTTACACTTGTTATTTAAATGGCAGTAGTGCTTTTCTTACACTCATGTTACCCAGTCAAGAAAAAAGAACAACTGACACCACACCTGAAGCTGACAGTGCCCAGCTTTCCCAGGGCTTCTGGCAAATATTTTGAATTCCCTGTTGTCTACCTGGTCTCTTCTTCACGCTGCTGGGGAAGTCTCCACAGAGAGGTTCTGGAGGCTATCCTATTCCCCGCGGGCTGTCCCATTCTGTGGACAGGAGGAGCAGGGCTCCTGCTGTGGGACAAGTTGGTTATGTCAGGCAGCCTTTTCCCTCCAGATGGAGACAGTGACCAGCTTTGGTTTGGTTTTTTTTTCCTTCTTCAAGTGGTTCTGAGGACAAAATGTTGCTGTTAAGACTGCATTTCTGCCACTCTCTGAAAAAGCAGATGTGCCATCTGAGCAGGGCTGATTGTTGTGTAAACACTCAGCATTTTCTGACAAAAACATCCTTTACTTCCTCCTAAGGAAAACCACTCAGCTGTGTCCCTACCGCAGGCAGGAACATCAAACTTCTCAAACATCAGCAGTTGTCAAACTTTTGGAACATTAACACTAACTGAAAAGGTGATCAAAGTGTTTTCATAAGGTGATCTTAAGCATATGCCTTTGCATTATAAGCCCTTATCACTTCTCTGACAGAAATACAGGACAGTATTCATTAGGACAAGTCTGTCTTTCCAGTCTAGTTAACTTCATGGGACACTGCACTGAGGAAAGGAAAATACTCTTTTTTTCCAGGTGAGGATTGCTTTGGACACCATTGGAGAGAGTTTATAAACTGTGGAGCTAGTGAGTCCTTCAGTAGCAAAGGAAGATGGGGTGGCAGATCTCCTGGTGGTGTCCTGCCCTGCCTGGCTGCAACTGCAGTGCCCCACAGCAGCCCTCTCCCTGAACCCAGCACATTCCTCCATCCCCAACCCAGAGTTCCCCATCCCCTCCTACAGCAGAGATGCTCTGTCTCCATTATCTGAAAACTCTCTGGAAGCGGAAGGGTTTGTCCTGGTCTTTGTCATGCTGCAGGGCATGGTAGGGATCAGTGCTATGGCAATTTTGCTGCCTCCTCCTGCAAACCTTCTCCCTAGGGCTTTACATAAGTTGTACTGTATGTAGCAGAGAGCAAATTCAGTGTGCGGGGCTTGACCAACTGAATTTAAAATATGAGCAGATGGAGAAAACCTCCATATTTACTTCTAATTACTTCCCACATTGTTAAAACCCTCCGTAGAAAGCTAAATTAGAAGAGATGGTGAGAAACATGAGATTTTAGATTTTACAAGGCACGAAGAGCCTCCCCAATCAACGTGGCTATATGACAATATTTTCCATCTACCTCAGCTTTTAAGGATTATCACCTCTTGAGCTAACCAGCTGGTCCATGACCCTACAGTTTGGAAACCACTGTAATACGAAGGCACACATATACCTGTGTACAATGTCGCCTACACTGGGTTGTGTGCTACTCTGTTGTACTTGGATTTCGCACCAGCTCTGTGTGCTGTACTTAATTTGGCAGTACTGTATCTCAAGAGCTTCTCCAGTATAAAGTAGGCCAAAAAATAGGATGAGAGTGTTGTCATATACTCGAGATGCCTTGAAAAAGGGAGCCCATGTCTTTTCATATGGAATTTCCTCTTGGCATTGCTTCTTGACTAGATGAAGACCCAAATAAGCCATTTGAGCAAAGTCAGCAGCAGTTCCACATTTTCTCCCACCTCACTGAAATACTCAGCTATCTTTTAATTTCATCTGCTGTCAGATGCAGGTTTTACATCAACTGCAGCAGCTCTAAGTTTCTTCCTTGGAGGTGGTACAAGGGCTAAGGCTGGCATCGTAGACTAGATGAGGCCTTTCAAGACCCTCCCTATACCAATTCTACCCTGGTAGAATAAAAACAGATCTGAGCAATCCTCTAGGATCCCAGCACTTCACAAAGAACAAGAAGCTGGTCATGAGCCCCTGTTGTAGCAGTATTAAGGCACCACTGAAATAGCAGTTAATATTGACAACTGCTGACTGCGGAGATCCCACCCTCCTCCAACCTAACCAGCCCTTCTGCTCCAAGAGATGTAATGCAGAGAAGAGGCTCAAACCTGGCAGCAGTTAGTTCTCATAGCTTGGTCTTCACACTCATCCACCCCAGGCTTGGCTTTTCAAAACACATAGTCCTTCTCCTGCAGGAAATGATTGTCCTTCATATGGTAAGCTGATGTCCCTTTTGCTTTTCAAGATCCAGACCTGGCTCTGCACCACAGTGGACATAGCAGGACTACGCTGATGCTAGAGTGCGCAGCAGGAGTGATTTCCAGACCACTAAGTACCCTCTGATGTGGCACTTGCTGACAGCTTAAGCCCAGACTAAGGCACTTTCAGCCACCTCAGTCAGGACTGGGGAATCAGGATGCCTGTCCCTTTTGTAAGGCACAGCAGCTGATAACACAGGAGGCAATTTAATAAGAACCTTCCTCGCTCCTACACAGGTCCTCAGGGGTTCAACAGTCCAGTAGCTGTGGAAGATATTTATTTTTCTTAGAATTAGTCCAGCTGTGAGCTGGATTAACTGACACAGAGGCCTCTGATCACCACCAGATGTTTGCAAAGTACCCAAATAGCAATGTGCATCTGCTTTTAAATCTGGTCTGCATTCCTGAGGAAGAGGAAAGGGGGGGAATAATTTGACCAGTGTTGGATTTTTGTGGTTAAGATGATGGATAACGAATTTTGTTTGTGCATCCCCAAATCCAGAAAACTGGTCCTTATGACCCATGGCTTCTTAGGGTTTTTTTGTTTGTTTTTTTACCCTAGAAAAATGTGATTTTCAGGGTCCAAGTCTTTGCTGATGGAAACCCCGCACAGGCTTATTAATTCAATTCAGAAGTACTAGTAATGGTTTAAACTCGTCTTCAGATACCTACTGCTTCTTGTCCTGCCCCTTAGCTGGTTATTTTACCTTAGCATGGCCACTTATCCCATTATTTCTCATCACAGGTTTTGCCTACCTTACTGAGATCAAGTCTCAGGCAACGCATTACTACCTGAGAGCTGTACTACAAAGGACATGCATGGATTGATACCAGAACGTATGCTACAGCTCCTACTGGCACCAGAGATAAAGTTCCTCTTGAATGCAATAGGAGTGGGCCATCAGTCCCAGGGACTATAATTTGCTACAACTTTGTGTAATGCCTAGTGCAAAAGGACCCCAGCCTAGCAGATGCTCAAGACACTATTGCCATGAATAATATTGCAGCAGCAGGAGTTTCTGATTAGATGAGACACATCCCAAAACAGGTAAGAGCTTGTAGTKGTGTCAGAGTCGTTACATGGCAATGTGTATCCACCTGACAGCTGGTGCCAAGCAGCCCAACCTGTCTTGGGATACCTCTTTCAACACCACTCCTCCCATGCCATCCAGGCGGGATGGGGCAAGGCCTGCACCAATTACAGCAGTTACTCTCAGCGTTAGGAGCAACGGGATTTTCTTTGCATTAGCCTCCCTTCATCCAGTGCTTATAACCTGTTCACTCTGGATTTACAGGATAACCTGGCAAACCTGTACCGGTTCTGTATGTTCTTGAATAGCAAATGTTGTCCATTTTGGGATACCAATGTCCTTGGCTTACCGAGATCGTTACTGAAAAAATTGACCCATTACCTTGCTTTGGCAAAAACTCGCTTTCTTTCTCCACCCATTAACTCCTGTCAACATACATAGTGTAAAAGCCTTGTGGTTTGACACAGCTATTTTAATATTGATTCAACATATGTCAGCTGGGACTGGATCTCTACCCAATTCATCTATTTGCCTGTCTTATCCATCTGTCTATAAATCTAATTTGTTATGCAGACATTTCATTCCAATATGGTCTTAATATATACTATGGGAACAGCCTTTGGTGATCCATGCTCCAAGCAGAGAACAGCACTTGTGTTTTCAAAAGGGGTTGCAGCCAACAGGGCAAACTGTAGGTAACAATAGAGGATCATAGGTGAACGAATACCTRAACACAAGAAAAATCAAAGTACAGTTTTTGTAAATCCCAAGAGAAATTTGGGAGTCGATGGGAATAACAGAATGTGGCTGTGCAACATTCTGGGTTTGGCTGTTAAAAGACCCTGGCATGTATTTCCATTCAAACTATTGCAGTCTTTAATATGTTATGAAGGTAGTGACAACAATAAAAAATGAGAATAGGGCATACAGTGACACCTTCCAGACTAGATTTCCCCATTGTTTTATTTGCTTAATAGCCCATTACACAGAATAAAGAGTGAGTTTTCAAAGCCATAGATTTAGTTAGCCAATCACTGGATATTTAAGAGCCAGAGGTATAATAAATGCCTGGCCAGCATTCTTCAAATATAACCCCCAGAGATTTTAATTAAAAAAGCTATATCAAGAGCAGGCCAAAAAATATTTGAAAGAGTTAATAAACCAAACTATAACATTAACTTATTCAATATTAACTGTTTTATAAGAGTGAAACTATTTTAAAAAATGAGAATGCAATATATTCCTCCTTCCCCCTTCCTGGAATTATAATTATTAGGTTATTATTGAAACACCAAAATAAAAAATCACACTTAAAATCAGTTTTGCAATAAACAGTACCAGCTCAGATCTATCCCTTCTATTACAAATAAAGTTGTCATAGTATAACCACAAGATCTACCACATATCTTTGCACACATAGCCTCTCCAGCATTTGTTGATAGAAAAAGGAGCAAAATGTGCTTCTTAGTCTACAGGCTTTATTTAGCTCAGATGAACAGCACATCCACAGGATCATTTTAAACACACAGGAATAGTAGGTTTCTGAAAGAAGCAAACCAAGGATGACATTTGGATGAGTTCTGATGAGAACTCTCTGGGAGCTGAACAGACTTGAGAAAGTTCATATAGCTCATTCTGCTTGCTGCAGTTCTTACACTCGTGCTGATACTAATTAATTCCTTTGGTAGTCAAAAGGCAAATGAGAAAAGACATTGAGGTATATTTTACAGACTCTAATTCTGCAAGGTGTTTAGTACCTTAAAAAATAAAGCATTACTGAATCCAGAATGGCCTTTGAGCATATAACCCACAACTGAGGCTATGCCAGTTGCAGAGATGGGCTTGGATGTTGTTAGCACAGCGGTCACAGCAACCTAGGGCTTACTAAAGACCCTGGGTGAGCACGGCAGCAGTGAGCCCACATGGTTAGCTGCTGTGCCTGACCGGTTAGCTAGCTTAAAACGTGTTCCCGTGCACCTGCAGAGGAAGCTCGGATGCTTCAGCTGTGTAAGGTGGCCATCCCTGTGTCCGTGCACTGCCTCCCATGGACTGCGTGGAGGAGAGCGCCGAGGAGGGGCTCTGGAGCAGATCCCCTGTGCTTGTGTCAGCATTCACTGTAAAGCAAAGCACCCTCTTCTCCATCTGTGTTACTATGCACTGTCCTTTTTTGTAACAGTCCTTATGTTCAGCCAAAATGGCAGCAGCTACAAGACAGTCAAAAAAGGGAAGGAAGGATCTGAGGAGTAGTCACTCTCCCTGCTGTTCCTGGACTGAAAAACTAATACAATTTTTATATTCTATCACAGTGCTTGTTAGCAGCACAGATGGTAAAAAATACCCCCGAATGCAAAGGAGTGCAAAATAAAGATATAACCATGTGGAACCTAGACAGACTGACTGTGTGGGGTAAGCAAAGAGAGCACATTTAAATGCAGCTAAATGGCAAATGATCCATTGAAAACTGCAAAGCATAGTGTAGGTTTGCAGAATAAGGGAACTCGTCCCACCATTTTGAAGAAGGATGTGGGGTCATGGCAGACACTTAGCTAATCACAAGGTCCCTGTGTGGCATGGGGGTCACAAGGGCTGAAGCAGGACATGAAAATAGGCCTGCATCCAGTTGCAAAGAAGTTGCCACAAGTCTGTCTTTGACATCGGTGCAAATCCTGGAGTACTCAGCTGGCTCCTGATACCCACAGATCAAGAAGGATGCTGGTGAATTAGAGGCTGTCAGAGCAGAGCTAGGAATGATTAACAGATTGGAAAATGCCTTCTAGTAAAGGACTGCAGGAGCTCAAATCTGTGCAGTTTAGCAAAAAAAGAGGGGTTTGGATGTTTTTGATGACAGTCTAAGAATACTTGTAAGGGCACAGAAATAGGATGTTAAGCTTCTTTATTCTGGCAGAGAATGGTATAGGCAGATTCAGTGGCCAGATGTTGAAGTGTGATACACTCAACCAGAGATATGGCACTGTATTCTCAACAGGGAGAATATTTAGGTTTTGGGACCTCTTTGCAATGTTGCAGTGGCTCCACCTCCATGGAAATTGTAAAATGGAGAGGGCTGGTTTTCCAACTCGTCTGCTCCAGCGCAAGCTGAAATTAACTCAGGATGCTTCTCTGGCCTGAGTTTTAGAAAAGCTCATATTGGATGGTCACAGCGTGTTTTCTGGGTTTTCAGTACTGAGACACTTGTATCTTCCCTGGCCCAGCTTTCTTGAAACTACAGATCATCTGCATGCACTAGGCCTACATTTCATCCATATGATTAAGGCTTGCTCCTGGAAGCAGATAGCTCAAGGGATCTGGCCTACAAATAAGAGAGGAATCAAAAGGTTTCAGTGCCTGAAATCAGATATTGCTATTGTCTGTAGCAGCGTGCACCTTGTTTGCTAATGAGCTCATTAATCCTTCGCTCTCTGAAGATCTTGCCTTTGAAGTTAGATAAAAGCTGTTCTCCAAGGAGACTTCCTCTTCCTTGGCTGCTTTTCTTCCCCAGGAGCAAAGACAAAGCCCTTGCAGAAGGGTGTGTTTTGAGTCAGAAGTTTGGCATTTGTTGAAGAGGGCAGCTAGGACATCCCAAGTTGTGGTAACGTTGGGTAATTTCTGATCTTAGCCCCTGAAAGATTTACTTTGCTTAGAGAGGGTGGTTGTGAAGCTGCTCAGCAGCTGGAGGGGAACTGAATCGCATTTGTGAGATTGTGCTCATGCTCTTGCCTCCTAACCCTGAAACTTGGATGGATCACAAGATTGTGTTTTGGGGTCCTGAGAGCAGGTGATGCAGGAATAAAGCCATGTGCATTATGGACACCACTATTTCTCTCTTCTGCACCAAGCCTTTGAGAGGAATCAATGTGAATGTTTCCAAAGCCCTCATCAGGATTAGCTTTACATGTGGCCTGTTCATGCTGCTGCATTTTCGTTGCCTCCTTTTTGAGGCACTCCAAAGGCCAGAGGAAGGCATATTAGCTGGAGTCCAGTAATGTGAGCAAGACCACGGGGACAGGGCAGAGCTGCTGAAGATCTGTATGCTGAGAGCTAAACTCCTTACCTATGTTTCTGTGGGTGAACCTGACGTGATGGCTTTGCTACTCCCCAACAGCATACTCGTGTTTCCCTGAAAGGGAGGTTTCTGGCTCTAGATTTGGGGTGTGGGAAGGAAAACAGTTGCAATGCTTTGATGGGGAAGAACTCATCAGTGAAGACCTGATCTTTACATTGGGGTGGAGGTGGCACTGGGAGGCAGTGTTGGGGAGGTTTGCTCCTCAACTACTTTGATATGTTAAAGGTGGCAGGTGCCTATTTTCTGACACTATTATGCAACCATTTTACATATCCCTTTTTTCCTGGCCCTCAACGTATGGGAAGAGCATTATTTCTTCCTTTTTTTAAAACAGATGGAGGCTGCTGGTCACCACAGTTCTGTTGAGAGTCAGTTCACTACTTGGAACGTACATGGACTTGGTAAAATATATTCCTCTTATGAACTGGCTAATCTTTGAAACTTAAGTTTCCTGAGTTTTCTGTACCATCTTCAAAGAAAAGCAGTTGATGCTTTTCCCCCCGACCCTTAACAATCATGCTCTAGAAGTCAAATAACTCAGAAAACAGGAAATTAAATGAATTACTGCAAAAACCTGCAGAGGATTCTAATTTTGTTTTTACAGCTAATAAAGGTAATATGTTTTTATACAAAACCTTAGAAGAGCTACACTGTTAGATTTTTTTTGCATGTAATTTATTTATTTACACTATACTTAGTGTCAAAGTCCTTCTTCTGTAACGTTTATTCATAATAAAAGAAAATGGGTATCTTTAATGTAAAGTCTTTGGAGCATATGTCTCACAAGGACTTCACCATGACACTCTCTGGAAGCTCGACAGCTTATCAATGAGATCTTTTGAGCTCAGTGTTCAAGAAATATGCTTCTACACACATACCAGCAGAAACAGAAGCAGTTTTAAAATAAAGACAGGCACAGTGATGATTCCCAAGAGATTAAGGCAAGATACCAAAAGGACAGAAGTTCTTAAAGAATAAAGAAAGCTCTGCTGACAGATTGGAAGTATTACTACTCGCTGTACCACTCGAATATTTCTGTTTGCTGAAAATGATCGGCATGCCTCTGCTGGGCTGGAGGCAGCAGATGGCACAGTGTGCCTGCCCCTCAAGGGACTGCTGGGTTATGTATGTGGAATGAGTTTTGTTGATCTCAACCCAGGCAGGTCTCATCTCAAAGGTGGTCATGACTGCTTCATATCCTGGCTGAAGCTCCAGTAGAGAAGCCAGTTCTGAATGTATGCAGCAAATGAACAGACCTGAAGTGTGGCTTCCTACTGGCACACACCTCCAAATTAATTTTCAGTTGTTTTTCTTGGAAGAGACCATCCTCCTTCAGGCCTAGCAGCTTCCACAAGTAACAGGAATGTATGGCTTCTTAAAGAATATAAAATGCTACTCAGTATTTTGTGAAAACAAGGATCAGTGAGATACCCAGAGTGGGGTTGTATTGGCATTAGCGTGTGACATGCGACTACACTTAGTGAGAAAACCTACCATATGGTATCCTTTGAAAATTTTCCACCCCCAAGCTATCCTGATGCCTACTCGCAGGTGCAGAGATTTGAAACAGAAATATTACAATTCTAAGGTAAAGTGGAAATATGCGTGTGAAAGCATGAGAAAAAACAACCGAGCAAGGGTTAAAAGAATGGCCTGTGCTCATAGCCAAGCACATGACTGTAAGTGATAAAGCTAGTAAAGAGGAATGTGTTGTTTAAACCAAGACCAGAGAGCCTGTGCTCTGATAAAGCCACCCTCTGGTGCCAAGAAGATGACAACAGAAGTACAGCCTGGTGCATGTGCCGTTCTTCTTCCAGCTCTCCCAACAGGACCACAGACCACAGCTGCACAGATACCCAAAACTGGGAAAGAAAACAGTGAGGAAACTTGCCTATATGTCTTGCTGCTTTGGAATATGTGCGTGTGAGAGTGTCAGTGGGTAGAAGCAACTTACACAGAGATTTGTAAAATAAAATCCCACTCTCTTTTCACAGGGTCTTGTGCTTAGTCTTCTTGCACTAATTTCCTACACAGACAGTAAATAACACTTTAATTTACAACTGGGAACTTCGCCTAAAGGAGCCCACCCCTGAAGGTTTGTTAAGAGATACTTGCCTTTCTCAACATTAGATCTCAAAAAAAATAATTGACATCCTATTACACCCAGAGGCCATTGGAGCTAGCTCCCACCTGCAAGACATTTTAATTGTCTGTTGCTTGAGAAGGATGACAGAAGGTGGGTTAAAAAAAAAAAAAAGCATATTTGCACTTTCGAAATGTCATTAGTCAATGGCTGTCTAATGGCTGTAACTCCAAACATGTAAATCAACGCCTGTTTGGGAGCTCAAAGCACACACTTCTCTTTTCACCTTGTAGAAAATCATCAGAAGCAGTCAGAAGGAAAACTCCCTGCTGTTCCTGACCTGGAAAGAATGCTGGGGCTGAAATGCTATTGCCTGAGGTGCCAACACAAATAGCTAGGGGGAAAAGTCAACCCCATAGTGTGGAGGGGTGGGAGAGGGGACAGGATGGGATAGGTTACTGCAATAGCAGAGAAAAGATTCAACACTGCAGAGTTCTGTTCCAGTAGTTAATGGAAATGGCTTCTGAATGAAGTGAGAATAAATAAAATGCCAGAAATCAAGCTTTACACTTGCTATGCCTCATTACTAGCTGGAAGGTACAAAGGCATAGAGAAAGTGCTTATAAAGTGCCCATACTGCCATAAACAGAAATGTCTTTGCTAACTGTGAGGCAGGTAGTCTGAAGTAAGCAAGTAGCAGTAAGGAGGGGAGCTTGCCCTGGTGTTCAAGCACATTTGCTCCTTCATTCTTGCTGCTGTTCTAGGCTCAGCTGTTCATTGCTTGGTATGTGATACAGAAGCATTGATACATTCAAATTGCTTTCCAAAAGCAAGAGCTATCCACACATTATGCTCCCATGCATGTGCAAATGATTATCCAGTCATATCAAGTATAGTTTAGCCACCCAGGTTATTCATGTCTAGACTTCAAAGGCTGCTCTACTGGGGATATTCAGTGGTCTCTAGAAATAGTTATTAAGTGTTTTATTTGAATGCTCTCATTTGACTACTACAAACCCATGAACTATAATGAGACAGCTGTTTGAGGCTGCTACATCCCCATGCTGCCACACAGGATCCACTTTTGCTTCCCAGCATGAATTCCTAGCTCACAGGGAACTGTACTATATATTCTGAAGGTCAGTAATTTGGGAACAGATGCAAAGAGGAAACACTTTGTAGCTTTCCGCAAGGAGTATTACCAGCCTATGAACATCAGATTTCTCCACTAATGTACAGACCCCCAGACTGATGGCTCGTGGAAAGCCTCAGGTGTTACTTTGGCAAGTACTGGCTTCCAAGAAAAAAATCAGAGCCCTTTACTGCAATGGGTCAGTAATGAAGAGCACAAGAAAATACTTGGTAAACACGTTATTCACGTGGAGGGAAGAGCTCTTTCGCAGTTCTGGGGAAAGAAATTATTTAGTCTAATTTTGATGTTGGAATCTGCAGACAGTCACTCTAACATAGTTCCTTTTATCATCACAATAATATGTTTTCCTTGCCTAGTGCTTATTTTTCTCCCCGGTAAATATGATGTATCTAGTAACCTATCTTGGGTTTCTTTAAGAGCTCTTTTTCCTCTCTCAGTGCTGGTTTCTAAAACCATTCATTTTTATCCTGTCCTCACTTTACTGCTTAAGCTTTTGTAATGTTTTACCATTCCATCTATTTTAACTGAAAGCTTAGCCAATCCAATAAAGGCTGCTTTCTCCCTGTTTAGACTGATGATGTGGCAGGATTAGGGTCTGATCCAGGCTGCTATGGGGTAGCTGGCTTATCTTGGTGGGAGAGCTGGAACTCAGTGTTAAATCACTGCAAGAATAAGCTGTTCCAAAGCCATGCAGATTCCTCACAGAGCTTCCTACTCCAAACATCCTCACTCCCACTGGAAAGAAAAACAGCGCAGAAAGGTAGCAGTGCTCGAAAGCTGTGCGACTAGAGCAGGATCTTCTTAAAGGAACAGTCTTCGAGCGGCCTCTGGCTCCACCGACTGGCGTATGATACCCTTAATAAAAGTGAGGCTATGAGCGGACCCTGGCTGATATGGGAGGAGGAATTTCCCTTGATCATATGTAACTGGTAAAAAGTCTCCAGTTTAGTGGCCCAGCACTCATAGCTGGCGCTCAATGCACAAAAGAGGAGCTTTTCTGCCTGCCGCAGGGTTGAGGCAAGCTAGAGAGCTGGCATCTGAGGAGCAGAGAGCAGGAGCCTCCAGGAATCTGCAGCACAGGAATGGGAGACCAACAAAAGCCATAAAGTGGCTGGTGTTCCCATTTAGCACTGCCCCATTAAGCAGTATTTTTTGCTAGAAATAACACCAACCTCAAATATATGCCGTTGGGAGGTATTCCAGTTAGAAACTTTTCCCAATTAAGTGAGGAAAGCAGGGTGTTAAAAAGTGCCCAGTCTAGGCAACACTCAAGCAAAAAAAGTGATATTGGTGTGATTTAAGCTGGAGAATAACAAAAAAGAGCATTAACTTTTTTTTTTTTTTTTAACTGTTTCTCCAGATTAGCAGCTTTGTGAAAGAGACCTTTTTGTAAAGGGCCTGTTCTATATTGTACCAGTTCAAAGGGAGGAGCAGTTTGCTCCTTTACTGTGTTACCACTTGAGTCAGTGTCCCATTGGAAGATGGGTACATCAGCAATTTAATTGATATGCTGTGATTCATTAAGCACAACAGTTTGGAGAGAGCTCAGCATTTGGAAGAGGAAGGTTATTCAAATGCTGATGCACTCTAGCTCCAGATGCAATCCCTGTTGTCTGAAGGTATCCAGACAGAGGAGCTGTACTGAGTTTTTTCAAATGCCATGATGCTCAAGTCAGGATCTGATCCCCAGAGCACCCACTGTTCTCACTTGGAGGCTTAGCTCAGCTCTCTGGTGCTGTTTATTCTGCTCTTCTGAACTGCCCAATATCCTAAGACTTTAACCCAGTGAATAAAGTGAAGGAAAATATTTCTCCTTCAAGTATTTCCATAAAACTCTAGCTGACTTCTTAACTCCAATGTTGCATTGGCTAACAAAAGTACCTAGCTTCAGGTGTCCAGCATACTGATATAGTAGGCTGTAGTAGGGGTATGTCTCTCTTTTCTCTGATTGAGTTTCCAGATGGTCAAACATTCTTCATATAGTGGATTCAAATTCCTAGAAGCCAACCTTCTATTTTCCAGAGGAATATGAAGCATTACCTTAGGTCATAAGACACACTCCCTGCATAAGGAACTTCATCCCACAGAACAGAGTTAAAATATATCCCAAGCCAGATACTCATGGACAGCAGGTTTGAACTTGGCCTCTTCCAGGTGAAGGCTGCTAAAAGACAAGGGGTTATCTCAGTACATTACATGATTACTTTGTTAACTTAGCTGTGCCTTAGTTTCCTATGTCACTCTTTCCTTTTTTTTCCCTGTGGAGTGCTTTTTTACCCTTCAGTTTTTCTGGGATCCCCACTTGTCTTTATGTTAAGGTGTAAGCTTCTTAAATGACTCATGGTACCTGCACTCCCCCAACTCTTGAGATGTCCCATTTTGAACAGAAAATTAATGCTTTCAACAAACAAAATCTTTTTGCCTTTTGGGCAAAATATATAAAAAAAACCTCCTTATTGTTATTCCTTCTCAAAATTTTTTCAAAAAGAAAACCCCAGTAAGATTCCAGGCCCACATCTATCAAGCATATACACAGACCAGAACCATGCCACTGAACAGTGAGCTGTTGAAAAACCTTGCTTTCAATATTTTCTTAATGCATTATGGCATTAGCTGATACAAAAAGCTTTCCACTTAAGCTGGACACAATTAATAACAAGGATCCCAAATTGTTTTGCAGGTATGCTGTTTTTGTCTTAAATCCTATCAGTGCAAATAGGCAGAAACCAATTAGCAGTTTATTAATGTGTTAAGATGTTAGTAATTCTTATTATATAATGAATCAACATTTCTGCATTAGCCTTTGGTCACTGATTAAGACTTAAACACAGACTTAACTCCAATTATGGGAACAGTCCTCTGAAGTTAGGCATGTGTTCAAGCATGTAAAATATAAAATGCATGTCATGTTCAGCGTAAGATCTATAAAACTAAAGGCACTCTGAAGCAAGGAAAAATTCAAGCTGACATGTCTCCTACTGTGGTAGCTTTTCAAAAGGTATAGATACTTCCATTTCTGTTCCTGTCCCCACCACCATGTTGTTAGTTAATGGTAAGTCAATGCAGAACAGCTTTGTGGGGAGCGCAGCAAAGAAAACTACTGCAGGTAGCAGTGCAAAGCACACAATGTAATGGTGAGAGAAGAGACGTTCCCAGGCCTCACATCTGCTTAGAGCCCCTTGCACTACTGTTGTGGCTCTGAGCCACCTGTGTATCAGAGGAAGCTGAGCAAGGAGTGCCCAAAGCCTGTAGCATGGTAAGGCATGAAGAGAGTACTCTATAAAGAGCTCTGTCTGAATTTGGAGATAAACAATATATACTTCTCACTGAGGTTTCAGGCCTCCAGCCCACGAAGAAAACAAGCAGAGCTGAGCAGTGCCTACGGAGCAGTCACGACTCTGGTCGAGGCCAGGCTGTGCCAGGTGCTTTCAAGTTGACCCAACAGAGTTCACCACCACCGACGGCAGGGTCTGCAGTCTGGTCAGTCCTGACACAGGCAGTATGACTGCCTATAGGGTTTCTGTACTACCACACGAGCAGCCTGCCCATATCCGTCCCCCCCGAAGGGGGGATGCAGACAGCGATTCAGAGTTGAGAACAACAGTACCAACTTGCATACGTCTTTTAGTTGTAAAAAATGACTGAAGCAGGCAAGCGTTACTTTTCCCCCCCCCCCAAAAAAAAGAAGAGCCAAAAGATTTCATCTTCTCCCTGAAGTGATTAATTCTGGCAAGTTTCATCCTAAATGAAATAGCAGACATTTAAAGATAGGTAACATTTGCTGTATCAGAGAGTTTTATTGCCTGCCTTTATAGCACTGCCATTTCTTGGGGCTGTCCTTTATTGTACCAATCAGTGACCTACTAAATGGTACCAGATTAATGAATTACAGTAAATTCATTACTTTAAAAGCCCTGAACTTGACAGAAATCCTCATGTGAGCAGAATAACACATTTTGAACCAAATAACTCATTTTAAACATGCTTTTCTTATGCCAGTGAAAGGTAGTACTTATTAGGAAAAAAAAAAAAAGGTACCACTCTTATCCAGTAATTTCCCTTTGCCATGTCTGTGCCGGCTCTATTTCCTCACTTTGATATTTTTGGGATGGGAGGATTTGACTCCACTACTGTGGCCACTGCAGAATTCATGACCTAGCTCATGTTCTTACCGAGAAGTAAAAATGGGATAAGATCAAAAGTGATTTCCTCTGTGTTACTGCTGAAGACATTCTTTATTGTCTCACCCATTTTCAGAAGAGGGAGGAGAGAAAGAAAGCTTCCTTGTCCCCTTAAATCTGAGGACAGCGTTTTGTCCACTTAACCAGCAAAACATTATATAGAGGACCACTGAGTTCATCATGTGTTATCCCCTCACTGGGCTGTGAAGCCTCTGAAGGCACTCAAGCACAATGCTGCTCCCTATGGAGACTAAGTGGTTGAAGCACGCAGATGCCTGTGCCTCTCAGACCCTCCAAGTCTGGCCCCTTGCCCATGCTTCTGACGTTTCTATGCCTCTTCCACCATGATTGCCAATCGTGCTGAAATGAGAGGCTTACAGTTAACACACTCACTGCCTCCATCAGTTGGGTTAGCAGTCTGTCTCTTGGTAACCCACAGGTGGATGAGCTTCATCGTAGCACGGTGCTTCCATCTTCCATCCCAGAAATGTTCTTCCAACCCCAAAGTATTGGGAGGTGGTGTTGGGTGGGGAAAGCTCTTCACACAGTTCTTGAGAGCCTGCATCACGTAGAAGTGGTGGAACTGCTGATGGTCACCCTGTGTTTGGCAAACAATGCAATTTCATCGCTTTGCACCAATGCTTGCCCTCCAGAAATGCCTCTGGCAATGGCAACGTTTCAGTGGAAACACATCGCATCTCAGCCACGTTAGTATGGCTTTTATTCCTCTACCACCAGCACCCTCTGGTTTTGCATGACAACCAAACCCAAAAATTCTCGTCAGAGGCCCTTTTGTTTTTTTGCTGTCCCATGATATCAGAACTTAAGCTGTAATCACAAGGATCTCCTCACCAGATCCATGGTTCTTTCTTCCTGCTACTAGCTCCCAGCGCTGAGCAGCATGCTGCAGAAACACAGGCGTATGCGAGGGCAGGTGCAGTGCCCACTGCCTGTATTGGTAGCACAGGAAAATTTGCCACTTTCCTTTCTCATTACCAAACCAAAGTTATCATAGGTATCTTGAGTGTATGGGGTTTTTCCAGACAATTGTTTTTCTTTCATGGACTCAAATCAATTGCTTCTTTGACAACAAATAAAAAATGAGTAAGATGCTTATTAAATCTACAGCTCGTAAGAAGCATTGCAAGGCTGGTAAGCATCACCATTTTGGGGTCCTGCATCACAGTTATTTACTCTGTGGCTGTAGCCACCTCATGATAATCTTTCCCAGTCAGCAGTCAGAATGTCCTCTCTGGAGGCCTGCTTCAGTGCCTCGGAGATATAATAACTACCTCTATTTCATAAGATACAACTTGCTCAGGAGCTGGTCTGAGACCCTGGAAATTGCTCTTCAGCCATACCAGGAGCTAGGGAGCATCTCAAAGCTTAATGGTATTTACTCAAAGTGTGAAGAGTGAGTTTGCCTTCTCTGATGTGAATACACTGCAGAACAAATACAAAGCAAAACAACCTCCTCTGAACAAGTCTCAAGAGCTCACCAGACCATAAACCATGATCATACAAGTCTCTCCCTTTGGCAGGGAGGGTAAGGTTATGAACAATATACCAGAACTGCTAATTTTATTTTTCATCAGTTCTGGAAAGTGTTTGGGTGTCAGAGCGGTACACAGCAGGCTCAGATGCAATGCTAAGTCTATCTCAGCTCCCTAGAGGAATGAAGTGGGATTATTTTTTATGCAAACATTCACACCACTGTTACTTGTTACTTGTTTTCACGTGTAAGTAACCAATATACTCTTGGAGAAACTTGCACAGCCTCATTTGGACACCTATCTTAGTGTCTAAATTGGGGATGCAGTCTTGGGCTCATCCCCTCCTATCTTTAATCACCTGGCTGAGGTGATAAGGCTGGGAATACAAGTGCTCTTTGACTCACTAAAAGGACTGGGGGGAACCTGCAGAGGACAAGTTGGCCCAACTGACAGCTGAATCATCTTCTCAGCTCCCACCTCTCTCCACTCAGCCCACACATATCTGTGGGCAAATACATTTCTAACTTAGGCATCTTGGTCAAGTGGGTCTTGAACTATATCATCCATATAGTTCTGTACAGACAGTAGTGATGTATCTAGGGACACGCCTTTAAGTGCTTGTCCTCAAGCTTTGGGATCAATACAACTAATTTGTGCCTAAATCTTAACCATTACTGTGCATTAAATCTGCCAGATGCAAGTCAATATATTTTCTTGCTAACAATCTCCTTCTGTCTTGTTGTTGACAAGCCTTCCCTATGGCCTCCTTAAACTAGCACAGGTTAAATATATAGAAAATATTTTAAAATAAGAAGCTTTACGAAGAAGGAAATCGGAGCCTATATTACTGTAGCAGCACGTATATTCAGCAGTGCTGAACGCAAGCGGAGAGCTCATTGCTGTGGGAGGCGCAGCACCGTAGCAGCTACTTGCCTTTCATATGAACAAAGTGCAAGGACGGAAGGCTCCTGCACAAGACATGAGAAGAGACACTCGCCAGTGTGCCAAGTCTCTGTCCTGAGCCCAAGTACTCCCAGAGGCTACAGCACTGAACTTGAGATTTAGAAGAACTGCAACATGAGGACTGAGGAGGCTTAGGGCAGTTTTTGAAGTGGTAGAGCAACCAAAGATTGCAGAAATGTCACACAGGTTGATTCAGAGCATACAGGTCAGGAGCTTCACCCTCTTCACTGAATTGACAGGAAACTCAAAGGGAGAAGCCTGGCTTTAATCTGGGTAAATGTGCTTCGCGATATGTTCATGTGTCTCTGGACTGCCCGTTTCTCACATGAAACTTTTTTTCCTATCTCATGCTCTTTGGTCTGTAAAGGATGGAAAGTCCTTGAGTGTAAGGCCCGCTTCAGCTATTTCCTCCCCTTGGACATGTATGGTATGACATTTATAGATGCAAGCTTTTATGTGAATGCTTATGTGGATGGGAAGTCAGTGGCCAGGCTGAGACACACCTGTAAGTGTGTCCTTACTCTGAGCCCATTTTCTGCCTACAACCCTTTTCCTTTTTGGTTCTCCCCTGATGATTTCACTCCGATACTATTTTTGGTTTTTAATGTCTTTTCTCCTCTTCCATCCACTCCTTTCCTTTCATTCACCTCTGATTCTTCTCTAAGCTCCCTGGACACCTTTGTTTCCCACACAGAAGTGGCAGCATAAGGTTGCTTGTCTATTTTTATTTCCCTTTTGATTTTTTTTCCACGCTCCCTCCAGTATGTGTTTTTCTTCTTTTAGTTCCCCTTTCTGAATCACTTTTCTGTTTTGGTCTTTGCAGAACCATTATCCTCTGAATCGTCTTTACTCTTGACTATTCAACACCCTCTGGGCTGACTCAGCCCAGGCTGTGTGGGAACTGATTGGGAGTGAATCAGCAGCTCAGTGCTCAGAAGGGAATTAACAATCTATTTACTCTCAGATGATTCCTGTCTCTCCACCTCCATCTCCAGTGACCATTTTCCAAATAAAACTATTTATAATCCTCAGATATATTAACAGGCAGAGTGCTAGAGAGGGGCTGGAAAAGTTGCATTAAGGCAGTAGGTGGCTGAAACCATTAAAAGTTTCAAGTGGCAATAGCTAAAATTAGTCCAAGTGGAGAGAAGATTATTAGCTAGGAGACTTAAGGGTCCTACGCAGCAGGTGGTCTGTTTCCAGAAATCAAAATGTTCTAAAAAACAGCAAATATCGTTCACATTCAAGTGTTATTTTTATTCAACTCCAATTAAAAAAACGGTCTTCCCTCATGCAGAAGTATCACAAAGCAGTAACAGCAACAAGTACGTATACGGGGTGGGAACTTTTATAAAACACAGAAACTTTTTGTGATAGTGTTTTGAAGTACAGTTTCTGAATACTTCATTTCCAGCACAAAGGCCCTTTTCAGACATGTACTTGGAGCAGGCAAAGGTTGAAAACCACAGAATGTGCAGAAGCTATTCTTCAGCAAAGCCATATTCCTCTATCTCTGCCTCTGGGGAAATGCTCTTGTTAATAGGATGCTTCCTAATTCTTCTTCATAGTTTAATATTATTGTCCTGCCTGCTGTTCCCACTGAATTGGATGCATGAACATGCGGGAATATACTGACTACTGTTGGCAAGGGGATAAACCAGGAGCTAGTCTATTAAAGTCAAGGTCTTACAATGGCTTAAAGGGATATAAGAGATCAGAGGACTGATTCTGCAGAGGAGAGGAAACAGTTTCTGAATGGCTATTTCTGTAATGGCTGCAGTCCGAATCTGACAGATGCCCCTCTAGATGAAACTGTGAAGTCTTTCCCTTGTTTGTAATGTGTTTAGAACGAACTTGTTCTGGTTTGTTCTCCTTTAAAATGGTGTGATCAGTGGCTCAAAAGCAATTAGGAAAAGCAGAGTCTTGTCATTTTCCTGAGTTTTTAGTCTTAGAGAACAGGATGATCATCCATGAAAAATGCTTCTTGAAAATTCAGCAAGACTCTTGTGCTTCACTCTCTGTGCTTTGCCTCAGTTGGACACATGTCCATGGCTGGCCTGTAATTACAGTACTTCCAGATGAAACAAATTGAAGGGAGAGTACAAAACCTAATACCAAAGCTGGAATAGAAAGCATTTGCTTTGAGGAAGCATCCTTTGATATGCGAGATGGAGGGTCCAAACACTTGTTTAGGAGGAAATGCCTCAAAATAGTCTCCCTTTGGCATCTGGTAAACATTGTTTTTAACCAGTTCAATCTGAAATGCACTTTGAATGCTAGTTCTGGAAGCAACCCCCTTGTAAATACACTGTCACAGGCCTGCCACAGAAGAATGTGGAGAGACCAAGCCAGCATAAACTGCTAATAACCCAATTACTTGAAATAAAAAAGTTCCACAGGAGAACCACTTGCTTGGCTTCCACTTTCAAAATGATTTCCAGGTGGTTCTAAAGCAGCTTAAGAGAGCTGTGAATACAGAAGAAAAAGAAGGCAAGATGGTTTGGGTTTTTGACAAATTTTGTGGTGCCCACCAAGGCAGGTAATACACTGACTTCAAGAAAATTTTAGCAGAGAGTTGAAGGAATTACTGGTCCTTCAGTTAACACTTGTGCATCATTAGAGGGGAGGAAAGAGGAATATTATTTTTTTGAAGCAGGTAAATAATTTCTTACAGGCCAAACCCATTTCAATGGATTTTACATTTCAGAGGCTAGGGTTTTAGTTAACAACAACTGAGCTCTACAGAGCAATCTCTGGAGAAGAGCAGTTCAGCTGTTTAGAAGCACTGCCCTGCTAAGGAAATATCTGGAGGGCTGGAAGTAGAATATATTTTATGGTCAAGAAAGTAAGAGATCTTACTATTTGCCTTTTCTTCTTCACTACTTTACTTGAGGAACAATCCCATTACAAACATCATTACAGAGAAATTGTCTAGCTCTTGCACAAGTAGATTATTAATGAAAATGTATCCTAAGAAGGCCAGCTAAGGTTTCCAACTGACAGTGTATTTCAGTGTCACATAACGTGATTTTGTTGCACATTGGTTACTGAGAAAAAAAATAAAAGAAGGAACTCTGAATTAAAAAAAACAGGGCTGTTTTTGCTGCAGACAGAACCACTAAGGGATGGACATTTCCATTCAACAGAATAATCAATTGCATCAACCTTTCAGCTGCTCGTGGTCCCACTGCAGTGGGAGCAGGATACAGACTCATTATAGGCTCCTTTCTTCTGCCTGAACTTTTTTTTTTGAGGACCATCTGTTCTGCATATCAAATTCACAAGAGAAAAATCTTTTCAGTTTTAGAATTTTAAATCACTTTATCTCCCTCTTTCCTTTCCTTAGTCTTCTTGTTAGTTCTAATCCTAAAGATATATTTGATATTAAAAGTCAGAGAGTATGTTGAAGTGAGGAGTTGCGTGGCCGGTTAGGGAAGCAGATACAACTTCAGACCTCAGTCCTTTACTGCTCATTCTGCTTTGTCTTGCTGCAGTTATAGCAGAGGCAGTGTGATGGGAGCAGTTCACAAAACCCCACACAGACGTCTGCTGAGTCCCACCGTCTTAGATCCCGGTGGGAGGCAGGGACATGTGTTTAGCTGTATGTGAAGCCAATTAAGAAGCAGCAACTACCTGCAAAACGTTCTACTGGGTCCAGGCTAGGCAGTACAAATATGAATCCACCGTCTCTTCCCAAGGGCTCAACTTCTGTCAGCACAGAGCCTGGCTTGGATTTTCTGAGGCATTTAACAACAAGTGGCATAAGAGAAAAGTCAATGGAGAAGTGAGTCAGAGCTCCACTGGTGGTGGCTGCCGCTGCCTAGAAATGAAAAGGGGCACAAAAGAAAAAGAGGTTTAGGCTGTGCAGAGGGGACAGGATGTGGAGACTAAAGTATCTTTTTATGCACCTGCAGCATTGGGGCATAAAAGAGCCGACTGCCAGATGGCCCATCCCAAGCCTTGAGAATATGTGCCATGTTCCACACCAAGATTCCCAGCCCCATGGAATGGCAGAGTAATTGAGAGGTCACTCCCCTCAAGCTATTTTTCAGCAAAGGAGTGAATTTGTTTTCCCAAAGAGATGATCAGGACTGACTCAGACTGCCTGGTATTTGAATGATACTGGGAAGCTGGCCTCTGTAGAAGCTAATGACTTTAGTCATTAGCATAGTGAAGGTATTTTTTGCTACTGTTCCTGGCATACATTCAGAAACATTACCATACCACCAAAATACTTAAATAGTACAATTTGCTCAGACCTTCAGATGACAGCAGCTGGAACCAACCAAAACCTATTAAAGACTCGCTTAACAGGTGCAATTCCTGGCCTCCAGTTCACAATCACTATCCTCAGCTAAGTGGATCTGGATACTGACTTATTCCTCAAATCTTTCCATCTGTGTCTAACAGAAAAGAGGGTGAGACTGCCAGGGTCTCCTCTGCATGATTTTCTTTCTGGAACTATCACGCAGTGTCTTTTCTTGCATATCAGATATTACATGCTTTTCAGGACAGGGAGTGATCACTGCTGTCATCTGATAGAGAACGATGTAATTGTGGAAGTGCACACCACTGTGACACACACACACACAGGACCACAGTACCACTTTTGCACCACAAAAAAAATTACAAGCCATGTCTAGCACAGGCAGATGCCCTGTGTGCCACATACAGAAAAGTGCTATTGGCAGTGCACTGCTGTGTCCCACTCCTAGACTGCAGCACGATAAAGGAAATAAGATGTGGCTGGAATATCATCTTCTGGTTAATCACAACTGTTGGGTATTAATGGCACCTGGCCACCAGGCTTCCTTCTTTTATGTGAAGGATCAGGCTGGTCCAAGACTGGCAAAGTCACATATGAGCTGGAAAATTATCTTTCCCTCTCTGGGTTCTATACAGTGCACTGCTATGAGAGCATAAAGGTGGATGAACTGCCAGTGAGCTGAACTAGGTTTCCCTTTCAATACCATAGAGAGGATATTCATTCTGTAATCTCATTCATTCCTGATAAACTTCTTTTTTACAAAATTGTATAGCTCCAGCTGAACAATATTTTTGTACTAGTTCTTGATATGGCATACCAGAAAGGAAAAAAAAGTTGCCCTGTTTTCTTACAACCATTTTTTTCTTACTCTCTACAGGAAAACAAAAGATAAGTACAGCACAACCGTCCTAACTGAAGGCCATATTTTTCAAAATTAAATGAGCTTCTCAACCGCCATCAGACGTAATACTGTTTTTGAAAACAATAATACCGTGGGTTGGGATCCTTCAAAATCCTTCACAAATGAGGAAAAACAGAGACACTTCTGAGGGAAAGGCAAAGAYACACCTAATCTTGGGTCCTGACAGCACTTTCTGCGCAGTTCAGCAGTTCTGTCCTTCTTGCTGTTTTTGCCCCCTCACGGGTATCAGGTGACCAGCAAACAAAACAGATTATTGAAAAAAACGTATCGCTTATAAATTCTTCATTGGAAAATACGTGTTTCTCATCTCCAGGATAGCCAGACAGAAGAAGGACTACCATAAGAAGTAAGAAGTGGAGAGCAGGAGAGTAATTGTGAGTCCAGTGCTATCGCAGAGCAACTTCAGTAGCTGGAACAGGAACCTGTGCAACAGCCTGATAAGTCACAATCACGCAAGGTGGCCGGAGGAGAGAAGCGGAGCCCAAAATGACCCTAGCAGCAGGAAGAGCGTAAAAATCCTGAAGAACAACAACAAATACTCCGAACTTAGGTAAGAATATATAGTTATACATGCCAAGCGTGGGAAAATTTTGTTTTGCAGCAGTATTTCAGGAATGCTCTGTACGTTTTACTGGATCATAAGGTGAACAGCATTGTGCTATTGGACAAAAGGCAAACATTTTATGGGAGTAGATAAACATAATTAAGACTTAAGGAAAAAAAATCTTGACTCAGTACTAGATGGCCTCAATTTCTTGTATTAGACAGTAGATGTCAGAAAAAAAAATGTAAGAAGAACAGACCAGTTGGAGAGCATCCAGAGAAGGAAAAGTTACTGTTCAGAGGTGTGGAAAATATACCCTCTGAGAAAACAGAATAAAAATTGGATTTAAGCAAAGAAAAGATTGAGCAGAGACACAATAGTTTAAAAAAGTATCTGCAAACTGGAAGGAAATAGATCTTTCTGTATGTCACTTGTGGGAAAGGTCACTGCTTATATCATAGCAAGGAACATTTACATTTAGCACAAGTTAAAAGTCTGGAGCCACAAGGAACATCAAGTACCAGGTTGCTTGTTGAAGAGGTTACAGATTTTAAAATCTTATTGGACAAGAGAACCTCCAGGAGCAAAGAGAGGATGAATTCTGCACACCAGCCTTCAAGACTGTGGGCCTAAAAATAGCTCCAAAATGTTGCCACAGAGACCATATAAGATGCTGGTTAAGACTGCCCTAATATTTATAGAAGGAACTCCAAGGCAACTTCTTAATATTTACGGAAAGGACCCTAAGAAGTAACAGGGCAATGTAAATCACACATCATAATGAACCTGTCAAACGATAATGAAAATTACAGAAAAACTGAGAAGTGTGAGATAAGTAAGCTAGTATGCTCTCAGAGATTTAGAGTCAGTTCCTAACACAGAGAACATTTGAAACACAGCTGAGAAGCACTTTTTTACCTTTTGTCTCCTCTTCTTATACAGTCTCTTGTTTTCATGGCAGAGAAAGATGCAATAAGAGGGAAAAAGAAAGAGCGATATTCTTTACCCTCCAGAAGAGGTGCAAAGTATTAATGGGAGTCCAATTTCAGGCAGTATTGATAACCCACAACAAGCATCTCTTTGCTAGTGAGCATACCCTGAATAGGCTGTGTCAGACATCTCTGGACATGCCCCATTACTCACTGGAAAATAACCTTTGCTCCCAGTCTGGCTCAGCAATTGCTGCTTTCCTTCATTTGTCTCTCTGCAAGGCCAGTTCTAGAGCTCTAGAAGATCAGTAGACTGCGCCTTACGGAGCAGGTCCCCTGTAGTAATTTTACAGATGAGGGGCCAGATCCCTGCTACACCAAGCAAGTACTGAGCCTCAGCTGGGCCTAGCTCCCCACGAGGTGCACAGCCAGTGTTTCTCAAGGCTGGGCTAATGCTACCTGGACTGAGGAAATTAATAAACTTCACTGAAGTGTATAAAAGAGGACAGAATTTCAGAACAGCCTGCAAAGTCCTGCTCCTGGGGAGGAACAAGCACCAGTATATGCTGGGGGCTGCCTGACTGGAAAGCAGCTATACAGAAAAGGACCTGGGGGTCTTCGTGGTCCAGCAGGCCTGTGGACCTCCACCTGGAGTGCTGCCTTTGGGCAGAGCCTTGCCTGGCGGGGGTGCTGCGGGTCCCACACGGTGGCTGTGCCGTGGCTGTGGGCACCACTGAAGGCTCCCAGGCAGTTCCTCTGCCTTCCCTGACCGCCTCCTTCAGGTACCCTGTGCTAGCTCGAGTCTTGCTGGTTGTCTGGGGGGAGTGGAGGGGATGGGGGGTCTTGGACTGTGGGCAGTGTCCCTGGGGGGAGCCGAGGGGGACAGGCAGGTGCGGAGGGCAGCCCTTGGGGCTGGCTGTCCCTCAGGGCTGCTTCTGCTGCCAGTTTTCAGCCCGCAAGGAGACCCTTCGGGAGGCCCTTGCCTCCCCTCTCCCACCACTTGCTGGGGCTTTCTTTACTTTTCTATTCCTAGCACCAGGAAAGCTCTGAACATCTCTCTTGGCAGGACATGGCGTCGGGTGCTGAGGAGGCTCTGGAGCAAAGCAGCCCTGCCACGATGGCCGCCACCAGCCAGCTGCAGCAGGCATGGCGATGGGAGGCAGCGGCAGACAACCCGTGCTCCATCTGCCTGCACAAGATCAGGAGCGCAGCCCATGTCAGCGGGTGCTTCCACACCTTCTGCTTTGGCTGCATCCAGCGGTGGGCTGTCACGAGAGCTGAGTGCCCGCTCTGCAGGCAGCCTTTCGACCGCGTCCTGCACATGGTGAGGGCGGACAACAACTACCGGGAGTATGTGGTTGGCTCGTCCGCCCGCCAGCAGAGGAGCAGGGCCAGGGAGCGGGTGCGCAGCAGATCCCCGCAGCGGCGCTACCACTTGCGCCCAAGGCCCACCAACGATGAGCCCGCAGCTGGGAGAAGGGGGCCTGCGGGGAGGCACCGAGGGACGCGGGGTGATGCAGCTCCAGGGCCCTCCAACGCCTCCAGCCAGCAGGCTGAAGGGGAGGGCCCAGCAAGCCCAGCAGATGGACGTGTCGTCCGCTATGGGACAATGGAGCTGAGACTGCGGCTGTTTCATTACAGGGATAATGAATAAAGGAGAAAGAAATAAAGCAGAAATTCAGAAGCATTTCTGGGTGTGTTTCTTTCAAAATGAAAGCACAAGCACTACAATGCTTTCCAGCCTCCCCATCTCCCCCTTCCAACCACCAGGGCAGGGCTGTCGAAGTCCCTTGAGCATCTGCTGGGCCACCTGTCCTGAAGACCTGCGAAGCTGGTGCCATGGACAGAGGCCATGCTGACAGCCCTGTCCCTGCTGGGTCCTCCTGCCGGCGCCTCTGCACCTGAACAGCCCCTGTCATGCTCCAGTCACAGCCCTCTGAGCCTTTCTCTGACACTTCTCTACAACAGCAGCCCAACTCCTCCAGCTCCAAACACTGTGGCCGTGGCTGGAAGGCAGGAAATATCAGGTAACACTTTTTTACCTTGACAGTGATGGAGCAATGGTACAGGTTGCTCAGAGAACTGGTGGAGTCTCTATCCTCGGAGATCTTCAAAAGCCACCTGGACATTGTCCTGGGCAACCAGCTGTAGGTGGCCCTGCTTGAGCAGGGGGGTTGGACAAGATGCATATATAATGAAGCACATACAATGAAAAATATAGACCCACCTCATTAGTGTTACTGAGTAACTTGGAATTATGTGGCTCAGAAACATTACCCTGTCTTCTGCTGTTCTGCCTGGAAGTTTTCTGAAAATCAAATACTCTTCCTCTCCCCTCAGCCTCAGTTACAAGAACTGCTGTGCTGGCATAAAACTGCCCAAAGACTTATCGGGGGCACCAGGGTCATTCCAGGAGTGAGATCAGAGAAGAGAGTGTTTTAAAAAATTGTCAGTGCTTCTTATGAAACTATACTTGCATGATATACTCCCACACATGCATACTTTGACTCTGTAGACTAAAGTAGGAGAAAGTGAGAGTGCTTCTCACTCTGCTGCAGTCACTGAATTAGACACTTGCAAAAACAGAAATCAGTGCTGTCAGTGCAGACTGCAGGAGAAATGAGCGAGAAAATGTGATACTTGTTATGGCTGCTAGTTCGCTTACTTGTAGATGTCACTGGTTGTAGATGTTACTTTTGGTGGGTGCAAGCACACTGCAAGCAGAGTATAAGCATTTTAAAAGTAAAAAGCAATCATGTACTGGCTAATCCATGAAAAGTAGGTAGGATTGAACAAGCTATTGGGTGACTGTTAGTATGCTTATCACACTGGTGAGCCAACGAAACAGCCTTTGCTAGCCAAGCAGGCATCATTCAGGAGGGATGGTATACCATATACTCTGGTGCCATACCAGAGCTGGCCTGGATTCATGGTACAAGCACCTTCCCTGCCTTGGAGAGAACAGAGAAGCTCATAGAAGGGATTACAGAGTGCTAGTTGCACACAGCAAGTCAAGAATTTCCTTATGAAGCAGTTTTTCATTTTAAAAAATTGCCTATTTGTCAAAGCTGGACTGTGCAAATTTCAGTGAGATTTGCAGAACAGTAATTGCTCTCTTCCAGAATTACAGAAAGAGACACATAGCTGTGAAATTGCTGTAAGTCGAGTGCACAACACACCACGCAGCTGCTCACTCACCCCCCCTCCGGTAGGACGGGGTGAGAATCAGGAGGGCACACAAAGGAAAACCGCGGGTTGGGATAAAAACAGTTTAATAATGGAAATAAAACATTTTCGGCTGTGGTTAGGAGTTGTTGCTTTGTAGAGACCAGCTATTTCATGTGCCAGCACATTCTGTACTCTTTCTGCCACCTGATTTGAAACTTGCCATTCTGTCATTCCTGGTTTTTTGTTCCCCTAAGTGTAAAGCCAGGGGCTGAGAGGGATGATTTAACAGTTTACTCTGCTGCACCTTTGCAGGGCTGAGAAAGTGCAACTGCATGGCCAGCATCACGGTCCTTTTAGGAAGCCCCCTTGGTGGCAGTCCTGAGGAAGCTGGCCCTGCTGGCAGCATCTGTCTTTCTTCTCACTGTTAGCCTTGTTTCTTCAGTTTTATTCTCTTTTGTCTACCAGACTGGAAGCCTCAGCTGAAGCAGGCGGTGAATCAAGGACAGCTAGCTGTTCCACAGCTCTCAGCTGCGGGGGGTAACCAAGGAACCAGGCTACGTCAAGTCGTAGTGTGGGAACTGTTGCTCCGGATTCATTTCAGTGCCATTCATGACATAACGTTTGCTTTTCCAATGTGTACACATGCAGCCCATTGGGTTCATACACAGTCTAATTAACTGTACATTAAAAAGAGGAGTTAGATGTGCTGTTACAAATCTGTAACTGTGGGGATTTCCAGGGTCCAGCAGCCATGGAAGAATAACAGGAAGAAAAGCTGATGGCATTTTTCCACCATGGATATGCAGGTGTTCTGGGAATCCCACCCTTCAAGGAATTGTCTGATTTATTGCTCTTTAATTGCCCAGATAAGTCACATGTGATCAGCAAGCCCAACCTATTCAGGCTCTGCTGAATTTACCGAATGTGTGCTACAGTAACTGCAGTGCCATGTAGTAAAGCTGAGACTCGCTGCATTGGAATCACAGAATTTAGCATCAGTTTTTGCTGGAGAAGCACATAATAGAAGCATATCGCCCTGAGCAAAAAAATGCGATTTTTCACTTGGGCTCAGTGACACAATGGGCTTTTTTTTTTTTTAACCACCAAGAAATGCCCCAGTTTAACTTCCAAAATCTGCTTTTATACTCTAGAAAGTAATACCCTTTCTGTACCTGCAGGCTATTAGTATGTGCTCTGTGTAATTCTGCTGTGACTGAACCACAGAAAACTCTTTACCTATCTGAACACACATTCTTTGCTTTGAGAGGAAATCACTCACTTGGTACATTAAATACTGATACAGATTACTTCCTAAGCACTAGCAGTCATTCAATAGTTATTTACATTGCTAGTTGCATATCTTACAAATAATATTTTTATGAATATGTGTTTCAGACAAAAGAAACCTTCATGGATAATGATACTGGTAGCCAGCATGGGACACTAACAGCAATGAATGTGTTGGAGTAGCATATAAAGSTCTCTCGCTTGTTACAAAGTATTCACGGTTTATTTGTATTTGGTACTTTTTTTCTGAAGACTGTGCTTCATTCTACAAGTATCATTTTTCAGTAGTTTTCTTTTTTTTTTTAAAGATAACAGGAAGCAGACAGACACATATCTAAAACAATTACAGCATTAGGTAAAATAATCTCTGTTAATTTTACTTCAAAATGTAGTTTTCTTCTAGTAAATAAGAAAATAAGAGTTATGGGACTACATACTATCGTGGTTTAACCCCAGCCAGCAACTAAACACTATGCAGCCACTCGCTCACCCCCTCACTCCAGTAGGACGAGGGAGAATCGGGAGGGCACAAGAAGGAAAACTGTGGGTTGAGCTAAAAACAGTATAATAATGAAATAAAATAAAGTAGAACAGTAATAACAACGATGACAACAACAATAACAGAGTATACAAAACAGGCGCTGCACAATGCAACTGCTCACCCCCCATGTGTTCCAAACAAACTGTGCAAGGTGATCACATCCATCTTGCCATTTTATTCCTAAAAACTGGAACTCCTGTGCAGGCCCCTTGACCTTACTTTGTTTTATGGCAAAACCAGCTTTCAGAAGGATTTGGACTATTTTCTCCCCTTTCTCAAAAACTTCTTCTGCTGTGTTGACCCATACGATTATGTCATTAATGTACTGCAGGTGTTCTGGGGCCTCACCCTGTTCCAGTGCGGTGTGGATCAGTCCATGGCAAATGGTGGGGCTGCGTTTCCACCCCCGGGGCAGTCGATTCCAGGTGTACTGGATGCCCCTCCAAGTGAAAGCAAACTGTGGTCTGCACTCTGCCGCCAAAGGGACTGAGAAGAACGCATTGGCGATATCAGTTGTGGCGTACCACTTGGCTGCCTTTGACTCCAGTTCGTATTGAAGTTCTAACATGTCCGGCATGGCAGCACTCAACGGTGGTGTGACTTTGTTCAGGCCAYGATAGTCCACTGTTAGTCTCCACTCTCCTTTAGACTCTTGCACTGGCCATATGGGACTGTTAAAGGGTGAGCGAGTCTTGCTGATCACTCCTTGGCTCTCCAGCTGACGAATCAGCTTATGGATGGGAAGCAGGGAGTCTCGGTTGGTGTGATATTGCCGCCGGTGCACTGTCATGGTAGCGATTGGCACCCGTTGTTCTTCGACCGTCAGCAACCCCACAGCAGAAGGGTCCTCCAAGAGACCAGGCAAGGTGGACAGCTGTTTAATTTCCTCCGTCTCCAAGGCAGCTAAACCAAAAGCCCACCAGTACACCTTTGGGTCTTTGAAATACCCTCTCCTGAGGTAGTCTATGCCAAGGATGCACGGAACCTCTGGGCCAGTCACAATGGGGTGCTTTTGCCACTCATTCCCACTTAGGCTCACTTTGGCCTCCAGTACAGTCAGCTCTTGGGATCCCCCTGTCACTCCAAAAATACAAATGGGTTCTGCCCCTTTAAAGCTTGATGGCATCAGGGTACACTGTGCACCGGTGTCTGTGAAAGCCTTGTACTCCTGTGGGTCTGATGTGCCAGGCCATCGAACCCACASWGTCCAGTAAACCCGGTTGTCCCTTTCTTCCACCTGGCTGGAGGCAGGGCCCCTCTCGTCCTGGTCATCATATTCGCTACCCATTTCTTGTAAGTACGAATCAGAAGTCCCTTAATTAAGATTGGAAGTGGAATCAGCCCTTCTGCTCTGACTGGGGAGCTGCTCACTGGAGACTGGAGCAGCAGTTTTCCTGGGAAAACCCCCCTTGTTTTTCCCTGCAGCTCACGTACCCATGCCTCTAGGGTCGAGATTTTCCATCCCACTTCCTCATGTCCTCTCYGTGGTCATGCAGGTAAAACCACAGGGTGCCCCGGGGTGTGTATTCACAATTTCTCCTCTCTTGAGCGGAGGGACGCTTACTCCGAATGGCTGAGATACTGGCCCGTGCAGGTGGGGAGCAGGACATACACTCTTTGAGTTGCTGGACCTCCTGAGACAATTTCTCCACCGCAGAGACACAGGCCCGTAGGGAAGAGGTGAGACTTTCTTCATATTGCCGGAGTTGGCCAGCCAGTTCATCCACTGTTTGTTCCTCTCCATCTTTCCAGGTCATTACTGCCAATGAGTTGGCATGCGACGCTGGTGCGCTCCGTACAAACTTCCACCACATGGGTCGGGTGCATCTGACTTCATCTGGGTCTTTGGGTAACTGCTCGTTATTCAGGTCACCATAGATCACTTCCAGCATGGCTAATTCCCTCAGGTACTGGATACCTCTCTCAATGGTGGTCCACTTGCCTGGGTGACATACAACATCTTCCTTGAAGGGACACCTTTCCTTCACGCCTGACAGGAGTCACCTCCAGAGGCTGAGGACTTGTGCCCCTTGTCCAATCGCCTTGTCAATGCYCCCTTCCCTAGAAAGGGATCCCAGCTGCTTGGCTTCCCTCCCCTCTAATTCCAGGCTGCGGGCCCCGCTATCACAGCACCGGAGCAGCGGGCGACAATGTGCTCGCCTGGGCGGCGGCTGGAATCTTTCCGCATAACTCGCAGCTCCCCCAGAGACAGGGATCGGGTGGTCACCACCTCATKTACGGGCTCTGCCTCCTCCTCCGGCTCTCGTGATGGCCCTGGTTCATCTTCATCCCTCACTACATGGGCTGATTTTCTTGTGCATTTTCTCTTTTGTATAGGGGCGACTGACACCGGCACGGGCGGGTTCTCTGTTGCAGGGGGTCGGGGGTGGGCGCCCTGCCTGCCGCGGGGGGTGGGGTGGCCGCAGGGCCCGTTGTTTTGTCATCAGACCCAGGGACCTTGCCCTCCCCTTGAGGGTTCTGAACAGTGTCAGACAGGGCTCGGTGGGCATGGGCCAGGCCCCAGCACGTGGCAGTGATTTGTGTCTCCCTGGAATTGACAGGGTGACAGCACACTTCTTCCAAATATTCCACTAATTTTTCAGGGTTCTGCACTTGTTCCGGGGTGAAGTTCCAAAACACTGGGGGTGCCCACCGCCCTAGGCATTTGCCCATGCTCTCCCACTCACCCTGCCACTCATAACTATCCAGCCTCGGGGCAGATCTCTGGATGATGTTCTTAAATTGTGTATTATCCTTGGACAAAACCGAAATTCTATTCTCCAGCAATACCAACAGACGTATCTTAACTACCCAGGATTGTTCAAGGTACTGACAAGTGATTTTAACGAAGGCGACGACATCATAGAGGAAGGTAGTGAAGGTGCCATTCTCTATCCCCCCCATAAAAAACGTCTCAGAAGAAGAGGTATAATTGCCAATTGCCTCCATGAGGTGGTACCCGAAATACAGCAACTTCATTACGAATACCAAATACCAAATACCCCCCAACGCCAGTGTTTTAATAACAAATCTCCCAGGCAAAACATCACTAATCACTGCAGAGCACAGTAGACTACAGAACCCAACACTAATCTTTAGCAGGTACAGCAAAAACAGGAGCATGGTGGAGATCAAATAAATTAATATCAAGGAGAGGTGAATCAATATTGTGACCAGGAGCTATTAAAAGACATGAGTTCTTTAATACGCTCTAGTTGTTAATCTGTTGTTATCTCAACCTTTTGTGCCCCACGTTGGGTGCCAAAAAGGACTGTCGTGGTTTAACCCCAGCTGGCAACTAAACACCACGCAGCCGCTCGCTCACCCCCCATCTCTGGTAGGATGGGGGAGAGGATCAGGAGGGCACATGGAGGAAAACTCGCAGGTTGAGATAAAAACAGTTTAATAATGGAAATAAAACGAAGTAGAACAGTGATAACAACAATGATAACAACAACAATAACAGAATATACAAAGCAGGCGATGCACAATGCAACTGCTCACCCTCAACTGTTCTGAACGAACCGTGTGTCACAAACCCCCTGTGCTACTCCCTAATTTTATACTGAACATGACGTCACATGGTATAGAGCACCCCATTGACCATCTGGGTCAACCGCCCTGGCTGTGCTCCCCCCCAGCTCCCCCTGCACCTGGCAGAGCATTGGAGGCGGAAAAGTCCTGGGTGCAAGCATCACCCAGCAACAACCAAAGCATCAATGGGCCACCAACGTTCCTTTCATTACCAAACCCAAAACACAGCACCCCCTCCAGCTGCTGGGAAGAGAGTTAACTCTGTCCCAGCCGGAACCAGGACAATATGCACCATGCCTTCTGAGCTGGGCTCATGAAGTGATGTAAGATAAGACTTTTACAACCTCAGAAGTCTGGGCTATGTGAAGGGATGCTCAGATAAAGGTGTCCTTTTGCCAGCCCCAGCATTAAAAGCCACGCTGGCTTCTTGCCTGCTCAGCAGAAGCCAGTTCTCTCCTGTACCTGTTGTGGCTGGGGTCCAGCTCTCCATTCTTCACTTCTCAATAGCATGGTAACAGTCTGGGAGGTTGAAGTTCAGCTGACTACTGCATTAATGGTGTATGACAAGTTATGGGTGCCTTCCATCTCTGCTTGCAGCATTGTTTCTTCAAGATTGAGAAGAGTATGATTTAGAAATACAGTGCCTGTGTAGTACAAGTTCTGGAAAGGAATGTGTCATTTCTGTACAGATATTTTCCAGAGTGGAACTGCACTTGAAATGGTGCATTTTCTAACTGTTGACAAAATCAAAATCATTGCGGGTCTGGGGTGGACATCTGCTCCATTTCCTTTCAGGTTGTGATCCTGTAGTAACTGCACTGTGGAGTGGTCTCTGGTCAGCAAATGCTACTTTCCACTGTGGTAGAAAACTGGACAAACTCAACATGAAAAATGAAAGTACTTTTCTAGTTCAAGCTCCCTTCCACAGCATGTAGCTGAAAGTAGAAGAGATGCTCTGTGTGACTATCTGAGCATACTGAGCTTCTTGATAGCTAGTAAATCCATCAGCAAAATGACAGTAATGTAATTGTGATTCCACCACAGAATGTGATTTTACAAATCCAATTTAAACCTCAACATGGCCAAGGTCCTATTTATTATCCTGAAATGAGGATGATTCAAAAAGATCATGATTTCGTATTATTCTTAAATCCATCTTTAAATACCTATTCAAAACTCTGCAGTGCTAATAAAAATCATATTTCACGTGTGTATCACAGACAATGTCACAGTACTGTGGATTTAGCAACAGTTTATTGGTACTGTGCCACACTGGGTCTATGTCTTACAACAGGCTTAGCGATAACATGTAATTAAGTTCCACAATAGTAGTGGGGAGGGGGATGTTTTTAATGTACCTATTTCTAAAGTAAGGCGTCAGTAGACCATTTTCAGCACAAACAGTTAAATTTCAGTGACATTTCCCTTTTTAAAACGAGCTAGGGCAAGACCAAAATTGTGCCTGCATGCATGCGCTGCGGTTTGCAGATGCATTGCCAAGTTCTTCTGCCTGATGTTGCATGGAAGCATTAAACTCTCTCTGGAGCAGAAAGACTTAAGCGAGGTTTGTGGATCAATACTACTGAGACTAGCAATATTCCAGTTCAGCACTATTTTGACAGTAAAAATTAGTGTTTCCCTTCTTACAGTCAGGCCTATATTCTCATCTCAGTGCACAAGGGTTTACAAGCCTAGTCTAAAATCTGCTGAAGTGAAAAGAAATTGCTCCTTTTAGTGCAATGTATTTCAGATCAGTCCAAATATTTATTAACAATATTTATAGTGTTAGGCACCAGCTTTTGTACTTTCAGGATGAAAATAAACCGCAGATTACTGGTGAACTCTTTTACAGTTCTTTGTGTAAGTCTTAAAATGTATTTCTATGTAATTCTAAGCACGGAATGATGATCAGACTGTGTACACATACCACACAACCCTGTCGGCATTTGCACAAAGTCTTAGTTACTGTCAGCCAAGCTAACTAACATCCTTTGCTGAAAAATAAGTCACGCTGTTTTTAAGGTATTTCTAAATGCTAAATTCATCAAGCACAAGAAAAATACAGTGACTGGGAGTTTTTTGCCTTTCTCTTCCAGTATATTGTTACAAACTAAAATGGCCAGAAAAAAATGGATGCAACAAGCCTCAAAATCTCAATTCTTCTGAGTGCAAAGTCATATGGACTGCACTGTACATTCAAGTGTCTGTGGACAGTTACCTTCTGGAAAGTGAATTCCTGAACTTGGTGCCACTTTGTGTCCATCAGGCAGGTAAAAGATCACAGCAGATGTACCTCTAGGCTTTCCAAGGGTAAGAGGATTTGCACCATGTATTGGAAGTCCTAGCAGCTTAATTGTGGCTTTCCAGGTCTGCTCTCCTCACTAATATGAATTTTCTCCCCATACTGAATCTTAATTCCTATATATCGTTTTTTGTTTAGTGTGTATTTTGTTACATGTCTCCAAACAAGATATTCTCTCTAGGCATTTCTTCAACTGGCATAGCTTAATGCAGACCAGATTTAGACATTCAAATCAGCACTGTTTAGGCTCTTTGAGTGACATTTTCAATTTAAAATAATTTATCCAGCTTTCACATAAACAATAAATACACTTTTTGATACTGCCCAATCTAAAAGCTGAACCTTGTAAAAAAATCAGCAAGAAAACAGAGTCAGGCAGTTTTTTATATTGAACCAAATATTTCTAAGAATGAGTGCCTCCAATAAAAACATTTTGCTAAGCTCAAATATTGCGGTAGTACATGAGTAATAATGCGTGGCAATAGGTGAGGCCTTCGCTTTTCATGTTAAAACCGCTATTTACTAATACGCAGTTACCTTCAACAAGTCAATTGCTTTTTGCCTTCATTGAAAAAGCCATCCAAATAATTTGTCATTTTGCTTTCCTTCTTACTGGCTTTCCCCTTGGCAATACATCACGTTGGTGTCCATGAAGCAATCCCACACTAGGGACAGCAGCAACCAGGGCGAGGAGAACACAGGTAAAATAACCCCAAAGCTGGGATTTTTCAGGTTTATGTCAAAGCACCACATTAAGGTCTGGATATAGCCAAACTCTGGTGAGCCCCCACTGGCTGCGGGACCCTGAGGAACGCACCCGGACAACACCACTGACCTGCCTCTTAGTTTATCACCATCTGCTCTGTGCGAGTTTCCAGCCTGCTTTCTGCCTCTTCCTCTTCAGCCTTCTTGATAATACTACCCTCAATACCCTTCCTGTCTTTCTTTTCCAACTAATCCTGGACCTCTTTCTCACCATCCTGCACACCTCTACAAAACACTTGCTTGAGCCAACAGGGCACTACCTTGCTTTTTCATTCCCCTCTCTCCCCGGCAGGGACTCAGAACTGGCACTGTTTAATTGAAATGCCAAAAAGAGCTCTGGCTTAAAATAAATGGTCACAGGATCTTGTTTATCTTGCCTCAGCCATCCCACCTGAGCCTGCTATGACAGTGTGGAGTGTGGCTCCTCTGGGACACCAAGCATACAGCAGGCTAAAGCAGCAAACACATGCCTTGGTGGTATTAAATCATAAATAAAACAGCAGCAGCGGGCACCTCCTCTGAGCATAAAAAGCAGAAGCCTCCCTGTAAATTATTTAAGACCTCTCCTCAGAAGTAAACCCTTTCTGCTAGACTCCTGAAATCTGCTTTACTTCGGGGAGTACAGCTCTTCAGCTGAGCTCAGAAATTAGTCTGGCAGTGTAGTCCCCTGCGGCAGAAATCTCCAGAGCCAGTACAGCATGAAAAGCATTGCCCACCTGCCTGAAGATTAATTTCCCGCCAGCATTCACTGGAGTTCAGCACCCCTGGCACTTGTGCGTTCAGCCCTTGGGGCAGGCGAGAAGACAGACGTACCGCCGATGGATGAAGTATTTGGAAAAACAGTTTGAAAAAGCCAAGGGGGAAAATCAGCTTCCTACTCCTCTGCTGGCAACCAGCCATTTTTAGCCTGCCTGTGTCGATGGTCCTGAAACACTGCACCTTGCTGGTGTGATGCTGGTGCTGGTGTTGGTAACAGGAGGGAGCAGGGCAGATGCAGGAAAATGTCCACAAGCCTGAAATCAGGAGCATCAAATTGGTAAGTGCAAAGGTAAAAAGCAGTGATGGAAAAGGGGTGATCCACAAGAAGGTCGCTAGCAATTTGATTCTTCTCTAAGGTCCCACGTGGCAACCTTCCCTTCATCATCGAAACCACCTAGCCAACAAATTGAGGATGAGAAACATAGGGAAGACTTTTACCACTACTATCAAGTTTCCTCATACGTGTGTTTCATGAGTACCTATTTGCAGGTACAGATCTTTACTGACACAGTCAGATAGCTGTCTGTTAGTCTGCTGTGAGCAGAGTACGTAGGTGTTGCATACTCAAACTTTACATGACTGATATGAAGCCTAGTCTGGGACTCACTCATTTTGGAAATGTGCAGATTTCTAAGTTTCCAAGTTTTCTTAATTTGTGCATTTAAAGAAAAGTGTTGGCAAACAATAACTCAAGGTATGCAGAATGGTTCAGTTGTTGAAATTTTTGCACATTTTTCAAACGTATCATCTGGGATTCGGGCTCCAACTGTCCGGGCAAATGAAGGAATGGTGGCTTTCATGTATTGCAGTGAGAGATGCATTTATTTTATACACAGGCTCATCATCAACTTTAAAAAGACAGCTAGCACCGCCATTATTTTCACAGGGAAAGTACATTTCCTCCCCTCTTAATGTTCATATCTAACAAAACTTTTTTTTCCCCTCAAAAGTACTGCTGTGTATATCACTAGGTGCACGCTCTATCTGGAGGAGTCAATTTTCTCTCCAGGCTCAGGGTGATTATGTGGCTGAGCACTAACTACAATTACTGATCATGTGGGGGAGAGCTGTGTGCATGGCATTCATCAGTGAAGACTAGACAACCCTCCCTGACACCCCCCTTCCCCTCCCTGTCCCCTGACACTGTAATTGTCAGTTTTCCTGAACGTGTGAAGCAGGGGATTAACTGTGCTTCACGAACTCTGGCAGCTCCATGCCCGTGTGCAGGGTAAGCACCCCAGCCTTCTCCAGGGCAAAGGCTGGGTAAGCAGCATCAGTGAATTTGTGCCTGATGGTGAACAGCACCAGTCCTCTCTCTGCATTGAAGAACAACAGTTTGCCACCACTGTAATCCAACAGGATGCCGATCCTGGCTGGGCGTTCTGTCACACGGACATCGCTCATCACACCAGTGTGAAGAAATCTGTAAAGAAAGCTATGGGAAAATGGAAACCGAAACACAGTGAGCCTCCTCATAGCAATTTAGCAGAAATAACCTACCACTTAATTCCCACCTATTAACAGGTGACAGCATACAGCAGCATATCACGTGGCAACAGCATTTTGCTCAGTACGTAAGCAAAGCGAAATTGTCATCCTTTAAAGCCCTGCCTGGCATGCTGATGAGCCCTTTCACTTGGCATCTTTGGACTCTCAGGACAAAAGCAGACGCTGTAATCATATTAATCTATATCTTTCCCATTACATGTCTTTGTGGGGATTTAAGCATGCAGTCTGCTTTGGCAAAATCCTTTGTATCTCAGATGTTTCATTTAGGTAGTATGTTCACGCATCTACACAATTTCACACTAAAAAAGCACACTTGTTTAGACCAAGAGCACCTTTACACCATTAACAGGGTTATGCCTTACAAACCTCTAAGTAGCCTGGCACTGGCCCGCTGAAGATTACCCCAGTGCCTGGCAGTCCTGCCACAGTGGCAGGCCTGTTGCTGTGGAGGACAAGGCAGGACAAGGCATTCTCTATGGAGGCTTGACGTCTCCTGCAGATGGATATAGATTCTAAAAAGACTGCACTGATGGGAATAAATACACTTGCTGGGATTTTGTGAAGCAGTTCCGGATATGAGCCCCGAATGACAAAGTGGTGGCAAATGAGGTTTTTAAGTGTTATTCACTGGCTGGGTGAGGGGCAGTAAATTGGTCTGTTTGGGATTAATTTTATTTTTTAAGGTGCTTTATAAGATTTTTTAATTAAGAGGAGGTCTAAAGTTCCTTTGTAGTTGTCCTTTTCTTATTACTCAAATTTGCAGAAAGAAAGCAGACAGATCCTTTCTGCTCTCATGATTCTTGAAGCTGGCCAGCTTTATTTACATGCAGGACAAGTAACTTCCCAAGCAGCTAGACTGACTCAGCTTTACCTGGTTTGTGTAGGACAGCACCGCATGCACCAGGAGGTATCACTCAGCCCCAGGATGCTGCTCCGTGATGTTGCCTCATAGCAAATCCCAATCCTGTAGCTTCTGCAGGCAGAGACAACGGTTTCCCAGTAATGACGTCCCCGAGCAGGCAGCAGTTCACCCAGGACTGAAGGAAAACTGTTTGTGGAAGAGGTGTAGAGTAAAGTGAGTGTGATGGTAGACCAAGCGTATTGTGATATTTCTTATAGTCATGTCATGCAGCTGCATCTAAAATTACTAATGGATTGCACTTTGTTCTTCTAACTGCAGGGTTTTATCAAAGATTCGAATGTTGTCACTGAGAGTCATCTTTGCACTGAGATGAACTCATCTTGAGGACTGAAAATTATGCAACTTTACCCAAAATTATATGAAGCTAACAAAAGGTGGAAAAGGTGACTTTGGAGGCAAAAAAGACCTCAAATTTAGCAGACTTTTTCAAACTAGGAAGCATGGCTGGTTTAATGCATTGTGTGCATTCAGCTGTAACAGTAAAAAAAAAAAGTGCTTAAAACAGCAATACCTCATTAACTTTTAAGAAGTCATATCAGTATGGCACAACTTATACAAGTGGACCTGTGCTTGTGATGGAACTGATATCAGTATGTGAAAAAAAAGCATGTTTGCTATGGATGGAGCTAGCCTGGTACAATGCTTCTAACATATCCCAGAAACACTTTCGAGTTCTCCAAAGCCACAGATGCTTTGGAAAATATTACCAATAATTCCCTCCATAGAGGAGCAAAGTAGAAGGATGGATTACTTCTACCCACAATATTTTCAAAAGTAAGTCCACAAATCTGGCCTTCTCGGGGCAGCAACAAGTTGCCTTGAGACTGAAGTGCTCTGAAGGATTAAGCAGTGACCATAGACTGAGGCAAACCCAGTGCTCCCAATAGGTACCACTGCCTTTGATTTTCTGGAGGTTCCTCAGTGCGCACTGAAGTCTTCCCAGCACCTACATCAGTGCTGCTACTGGCTTTATTGAGATATTGCAGTGCTTGAAAGGAAGGTCAACCACACAATGTCCATGGGCTATATGACTGAAATGATTCAGTTCATCTACAAAATTAGTTAGTGCCTTGTGAAAGCTACCTATAGGCAAAAATAAGAGTGAGGGACCCATCCTGAACCCCACAGGGCAGTCATGCTCCTACTCACCCAGTGAATTTGGCTTTCTCAGGAAGGCGGATCACCGTTGCGTTGGAGGAGATTTGCAAAGCGGGATGGGCTGTGTTGCTCAGCAGGTGAAATCGAGTTCCTGGTACAATTCACAACAAAGAAACACCATTTCTGAGAGGCTGGCAACATTAACACGAGATGAATCACAAAACGTTAAGCAACAATTAATGCCATCTTAGCTGGACAGAGTTGTGTCTGCTGCCAGGTAGGAGCGGCAGAAAATTGGGTGCAAATGCAAGGACTCTCCCAGGCTGTGCCCTATTGGGACAGCAGTCTATTATTCAGAAATGTAGCTAGGTGATAAAGAAGCCTTCAGTATTCAAGAAGCCTTCAGTATTCAATTCAAATCAATTGCTTTTTCAAAATAGCAAATTTGAATTTTGAGGCTGGATTGGAAGAATCATACATAATTTAATACTATTTGTCTGGAAACCTTAAATTTTAAATCACTCATTACATTTTAAAGCTGCTTTGCATGCTTTCTCATCCCTGAAACCCAAAGTCCATAAGGTTTTAATTGAGGGTTTTTTTAAAGATCATGGCATCTTTTACCAAATGTGCTCTGCCAAACTCAAGTAAACCGAGGTCAGATCATTTCATATCTCTGACAGAATCAAATGTTTTTGCTTCTGAGGTCACATCAGTTTTACATTGACATAAATCTGCCAACTTCAAGGAAGTAGTCCCTGATTGTGCTAATTTTAAGCAGATAAAATACAAGCCCTTTCATCTCAATAACTTGCTTACTCCCATATCAGAATGTTCAGTTATGATTTCCAGAGGAAAACGCCATCTTTGGCTGATTTGCCCCTCCATCCCATTGTTTTGACATCAGCAAATGGTGATCTACCTTTAGTTGAGATGAGAGCTGCTTCACTTTGTTCACTTGTCCCAAACGGGTTGACAGCCCTCAAGTAGAAGAAGTAGTTCACATTGGGCTCCAGGGATACTTTCAGTTCAGGTCTCTTTATACCAGCAAAAGATCTGCAAATTTTGAAGATTTTCATGCATGAAAACGTATGCAGATATCCAATCAAGACAGCATAATTTATGCAAACAGCTAAGCCACCTAACAGTATTGTTGACTGCTGAAACAACAGGCACCATAGAGAAACTCCAAACTGGAAAGGCGAACACTGTTTTCACAAACAACTGGGTTATGTAGGAGCTTTGGCATTTTATTTGAGGTATCCTCCTTACTTTACCCGACAAATTTTCAGACCTTTGTTCCTATACCACCTTCTCACTCAGTGCAGTCATTTGGTATAATGCTTACTTCATGTTCATTTTGCAGCATAAGTCATCACATAAAATGCAAGCAGCACAGAATCAAATTCTCATCCACCTCCTGTAAAAAGGCTGCATTACAAAATGAACAAGCTTCTGAAGGAAAAAACCCCTTGTAATTAATTCAGTTGCATGACAGTGAATGTGCTTGTTGTGCTTGTACTGATCCAAAAGAATGGATACCCTTATCTGAGATTGCACAGAAACCGTGCACTTCTTATTACGAATTCCTTGCTCACAAATTGTTCTTAAACAAAGTCTTGGCACAGTCTCCCTCAGGGTGCTGTGCACTCTAATAGGGTGGTTTTGCAAGAGGCAGCAGCAGGAGAACTGCCTTTGCACAGTGCCCTGCTTTGACTAAGTTTCCCCTTTGTTGTGCCCCAAAAGCTCCAGCCCTCACATCCTCCACTGCTGATGTCTTGACACACTGCAGGAAAGCGAAAGTCAGCACCCAGTCAATCTGCTTCACAGGCGCTTTGAAGTGCCAGTGAAAGTACTTTGGATGGCTAGAAGGATGCCAATTTCATTTTCTATATTGTCAGGAGTATGAAAGATTGGCTTAACAAATTCTCATACACTGAATCCTGATTTTCCTCGTTTTTGCCTCGTATGATAACAGCAAAGCCAGACAGTATATACCCACTGCATTGTACACCTGCAGGTAAAGACTGTTTATCTGTATAAATTAGATCATTTCCTCCCAGAAATGCTTACAGGAACCTTCAAGGTAAGTATTTAAATTTTCAAGTGTAATGCAGGACTTTTGAGATAACACCTGTCCTCTGCATGGAAAGACGATAACCTCGGTAGTGTGAGGAAGGGCTGAACGCAGGAGTCTTGCTCTGCTCTCCAGAAAATTCACGAAGGGGAGGCGTGCCTTTGGAGACCAAGCAAGGCACTTTCCCTTCCACCTCAGGTTTGAGAGTGGAGCCCAGGATGGTCTCCCTCCTCCAGGTAATGTCTCTACCGGGAGGTAGATTAAATAAATTACCTTTTCCAGCACTAATTACTGTGACCTCAGAGGAGTTAAGGCAGGCAAGTCAGCAGTCAGATCAGATCATTGCCATTCATTTGTAGTGACTGTTTTTCCACATATGTCCCACCAGAGCGCAGTGTAATCTGAAGAATAATCAGTGCTCATCCACGAGGATTTTTCAAACGCCTGTCGCTGCTGCATTTATCATATAAAGATAAAATCCCACAGCTTTACACACACCAAATTCCTGCAAACGCCACATAGAGCTCTGCGTCTAGGAAGATGGCAACCTGGGAAAAGCCTGGTGAATCATCCTTATTAGTTTGTAACAGGTATTTTGTACCTGCAGCTGCCATTAAAAGTGATCGAAAGCATTGAGAAAAAGCGTTGGGTGCTCCTGTGATTTTTTTTTTTTCCAATTTGAAAGAATTTCAGAAAGTTTGGGGCTCTTGCATGATCAGTGCAAGGCCATGCCACCTTTGGGGAATGCCTGAGATCTTTAGACTTGAAAGAGGAAAAAGATTCATTTGAATATAGGAAACAAGATAAAAAGGAAAGATGAGTCAAAGAAAAATACAAGATGGGAACTGAGCAAGGAAGCAAACACAAAAGAAGTGAGAGAAAGGAAAATGAGGATGGAAGCAGAGGCATGGGAAAAGAAGTGGGCACCTAAGCTTTGAAGAAATCTATCCATGCTTCCTAGGCGAGTCTCGCCCAATCTGTTCCTTAAAAGCACCATCCTGACATTTTTGGCATGAATCTGAAGCACAGGCCACTAGGACAAGTTTTGAGCCAACAGTTACAAGTGAGATGAAGGGAGGATATGCTAAGCTATTCATTGGAAGCTGTTTGTGGCAACATGTAGATCAACAGGTCTTAAGCACAGTGATGCCCTCTATATGGCTCTTTATTCCATCTTCTGGAAAATTCCATGTAAGTCAATGTCCTTCCAAAGAAATTATGAGATCTTCTTTTTCACTATGTGCTATTTAACTGATGGTTAGTTAATAAAACACAAAATTGTTTCTAAATCCAAGTAGACAGGTACATTCTGCTGTAATGAGTAGACCTGGGGTATTCATATTCTGGAGTCTGGATCCCAGAGACTGGGTATTCAGAAAAGAGTCTGGGTCCAGCCAATTGCAGAATGGGGTCAGCCACCAAAGTTCAGACTTGGGTCTCTCTCAAAACTGAAATTCTCCAAATCAGAATTCGGTTGCATGTTTAAATCTGAGAGCAATAGTATGCCTCTTTTCAGTTGTAATAGTGAGACAGAAAAGTCTGGACCTTAAGCAGATCTGGTCAGTAAAACAGTGATCAGATTTTCAAATAGCATTCTCTGCTTGGTAATCTATTTTAGCCAGCTTTAAGCTGCCTAAGAATAAGAACCCATCAATTTTAGCTATGATTAAGGCTTAAAAAACAGTCCCGCTGCTGCCAGCTAATGAAACAGAATATGCCTACAAGAAAGAATTTCATTTGTAACACTCTGAGCCAGCTCCAAACTTACAAGAGGCTGTGTGCAAAGAAGAAATAGATCTTGCTATCGCCTCTCTTTCTGTTTAGAGGATAGGGTGAAGGGGGAAAGTGAATACTGAGGACTCCCTAGCAATCATCGTAGTTTGTCATGCTTCAGGTTGACCCTGCAATCAGTGATAAAAAGCAAGGATGAGGAGGAGGTATGATTCCTTCTTAGCTTACAGCATACAGGTTATGCATAGGAGAAGGGAAGGGAAAATGCACCTTGACTGTGTTGGGAGAAAGCCTGTTTCATTTCCAAGTTCTTGTAACAACTATTACAGCTAGATTGTCCTCAAGCTCACCTAAAGTATTGAACTGTGTAATTTTGGTCATGAAAGAGAAATCCACCTACAACATTTTTTATATCAGCTATTTTCTACTTTAAATACACCTGCCCACTTTATAGATGATTGGAAATGTCTAGCAACGTCTAGAGGATATTTTTTAATATTGCATGAACTCAGCAAATGATACGCCTCGCAGTGATTCATAATGCCCTCTTGCCATAATTGTCATGTCCACCCCCACGATCCCACTGAAACAGCACCCCTAGACCTGTGCTGTACCACCTATGTGGAGTTAAGAGCTGAAAGCATGCAAGCTTCTCAATATACATGTAGAAGCACACAGAAGGGTTGTACCATGGGCAGAAAAAAGCTCTTGAAGCTAAAAATAAAGAACAAATAGCTCTAAGTTTGCTCCCAGCTGTGCTGCATGCTTCCTTTCCTCTCCTCTGTCCCAGCTCTTGCTGTCTTTGGGTTAGATCACCAAAGCATCACCTACAATGGTCCTCACTGATATCTCAGACAGCAAGCCCAGCACAGCCAGAGGGGAGGAAGATTCCCTATTTTTCACACCTTGTTTCCTGAGCTGGCAGGACAGTCATGTGGGCAATACCATAGGAGGGAGGCTTGCTCTCCCTTTTCCAGCATTAGACCTGCTCTGTGCGTAGACAGAAAATTTTGGTCACTAGCAGTGCCAGTCTTGCATTGGCAGAGCAGTCACTTCCACTTTTATGAACTCACTGCATACTGTACTAATTTCTGCCTCCCTGAGTCTTACAGATTTCTCATGATATGATACACGGTTTCCATCTGAACAGCCCACACGCCTAATCCCTGGACTACATTTCTTGCGGTTTTCCATCTTCCACCCACAGCTCCATTGACTTCTCAACACAAAGAGGCTGAATGGCAAGAAAATAGCAGAGCTCTGGAAACTGAAAGAAATATTTCAAAGCCTCATAAAGATTCTGGAAACAGAATCAACTCAGGGAGGAGCTTTAAAACCACAGCAGCAGGACAGAGACTCGTTGTTGCAGAAGATTTAAGATGGTTTTATAAGAAACTATGTCCCTCAGGTGGCAAGCTGGCAAGGAGAGAGAACCCAAAGGGAAAAACATTTTTTTTTTTTTTATGGTATTTAGAAGGAAACTCTTTATGAGCATTTATTTCCGGATGTTCTTCAAATTCTCTCTCTGGGGAGCTGGGACTGCTCCAAGGACCTCCTTGGATATAGTCAAAAGCCACCTGGGCAACTGGCTCAAGGTGGCCCTGCTTGAGCAGGGGGCTTGGACTAGTTGACTTCGAGAGGACCCTTCCAACCTCAACCATCCTGTGATTCTGTGACATGCTGAAGGCTACAGGGGCCAGCCCAGACCAGGGGCTCCACATATGTCTCCAGCTGTTCGATGGGGGCATTTGTCCCTGCCTGCTCACTTGGCAGTGTCCCTTGCCTTGGATGAGCTCCCAGAATGACATGTGCAAAAGCAGCCCTGTGGGATGGGACCATGCCGCTTTCTCCAGGACTTCCTTTGGATGTCCTTCCCCTACCTCTGCTTTCCCGCTGTGCCCCCAGCAGCAGTTCTATGAACTTTCCAGGGTTGCTGAGAAATGTGTTTGAACTCCCACCCAGGGACTAGAAAATCACTCAGCTACAGGCTTGCTGCAAGCATGAGAGGCACAGGCTGTCTGTCAAAGGGCTCCATGTTTGGCTGGTGCCCAAGACAAGTGTTGCTCAGGAAACCAGTGAAGGACAAACTCCAAGCTTTCAAGGAAAGCAACCAGAAGAAACTACAGCATTTCCAGGCCCAAATGCTCCTAGGTGTGCATAAAGACACAGTTTTATTCCACCTGATACAGGTACCTAACATAGGAACTCCAGGCTCCCTAAGGTACTTCCAAGAAGGCAGCTTCTCACTATATCAGCTACATAAGGAATTGATTTCTAGTCCTAACTAGCACATTGAGGGCCTTGGATGGGAGCAATACAGTCAGTATGCTCCATCTGCCAGTGGGCTCTTTTTTCCTTGGCAAAAAATTAAATAGAAATCTCAAAAAAATATTTCTCCATCACTGAAACATCATAGCCATTATAGAAGCTTTTAAGGTTAAACTCAAGGGGCTGCTTTTGGAAAAGGAAAGAGGGGCATTGCTTTGAGGGAAAATAAGTGGTAAAAGATGGTTTTTGACACTGTAAAAGGAGGTCAGAGCCCTTGTACAAATACAGACATTCAAACTTGTTCTGGTTCCGGCTGGGAGAGAGTTAACTATCTTCCCAGTAGCTGGAGGGGATTCTGTGTTTCAGGTTGATGGCCCATTGATGCTTTGGTTGTTGCTGGGCGGTGCTGAGAACTTTTCAGCCTCCCATGCACTGCCAGGTGCAGGGGAAGCTGGGGGGTTGACCCAGCTGGCCAATGGGGTATTCTATACCATGTGACAACATGCTCTGTATAAAACTAGGGTGAGGGGTGGGGGGGTTCTTGTGTTCGGGACATGCGAGTTTGTTTGGGATGCACAGTGGGTGAGCAGTTGCATTGTGCATCACCTGCTTTGTATATTCTGTTATTGTTATCATTGTTGTTATCACTGTTCTACTTTATTTCCATATTTAAACTGTTTTTATCTCAACCTGCGAGTTTTCCTTCGTGTGCCCTCCTGATCTCTCCCCCACCCTACCGGAGATGGGGGGTGAGCGAGCGGCTGCGTGGTGTTTAGTTGCCAGCTGGGGTTAAACCATGACAGTCCTTTTTGGCACCCAACGTGGGGCACAAAAGGTTGAGATAACAACAGATTAACAACTAGAGCGTATTAAAGAATTTATGTCTTTTAATAGCTCCTGGTCACAATATTGATTCACCTCTTCTTGATATTAATTTATTTGATCTCCACCATACTCTTGTTTTTGCTGTACCTGCTAAAGATTAGTGTTGGGTTCTGTAGTCTACTGTGCTCTGCAGTGATTAGTGATGTTTTGCCTGGGAGATTTGTTATTAAAACACTGGCATTGGGGGGTATTTGGAATTCGTAATGAAGCCGTTGCTGTATTTCGGGTACCACCTCATGGAGGCAATTAGCAATTATACCTCTTCTTCTGAGACGTTTTTTATGGGGGGGATAGAGAATGGCACCTTCACTACCTTCCTCTATGATGTCGTCGCCTTCGTTAAAATCACTTGTCAGTACCTTGAACATCCCTGGGTAGTTAAGATACGTCTGTTGGTATTGCTGGAGAATAGAATTTCGGTTTTGTCCAAGGATAATACACAATTTAAGAACATCATCCAGAGATCTGCCCCGAGGCTGGATAGTTATGAGTGGCAGGGTGAGTGGGAGAGCATGGGCAAATGCCTAGGGCGGTGGGCACCCCCAGTGTTTTGGAACTTCACCCCGGAACAAGTGCAGAACCCTGAAAAATTAGTGGAATATTTGGAAGAAGTGTGCTGTCACCCTGGCAATTCCAGGGAGACACAAATCACTGCCATGTGCTGGGGCCTGGCCCATGCCCACCGAACCCTGTCTGACACTGTTCAGAACCCTCAAGGGGAGGGCAAGGTCCCTGGGTCTGATGACAAAACAACGGGCCCTGTGGCCACCCCACCCCCCGCGGCAGGCAGGGCGCCCACCCCCCACCCCCTGCGACAGAGAACCCGCCCGTGCCGGTGTCAGTCGCCCCTGTACAAAAGAGAAAATGCACAAGAAAATCAGCTCGTTTAGTAAGGGATGAAGATGAACCAGGGCCATCACGAGAGCAGGAGGAGGAGGAGGCAGAGCCCATACATGAGGTGGTGACCACCTGATCCCTGTCTCTGGGGGAGCTGCGAGATGGGCGGAAAGATTCCAGCCGCCGCCCAGGCGAGCACATTGTCGCCCGCTGCTCCGGTGCTGTGATAGCGGGGCCCGCAGCCTGGAATTAGAGGGGAGGGAAGCCAAGCAGCTGGGATCCCTTTCTAGGGAAGGGGGCATTGACAAGGCGATTGGACAAGKGGCACAAGTCCTCAGCCTCTGGAGGCGACTCCTGTCAGGCGTGAAGGAAAGGTATCCCTTCAAGGAAGATGTTGTGTGACACTCAGGCAAGTGGACCACCATGGAGAGAGGTATCCAGTACCTGAGGGAATTGGCCGTGCTGGAAGTGATCTATGGTGACCTTAATAACGAGCAGTTAYCCAAAGACCCAGATGAAGTCAGATGCACCCGACCCATGTGGWGGAAGTTTGTACGGAGCGCACCAGCGTCGCATGCCAACTCATTGGCAGTAATGACCTGGAAAGATGGAGAGGAACAAACGGTGGATRAACTGGCTGGCCAACTCCGGCAATATGAAGAAAGTCTCTCCTCTTCCCTACGGGCCTGCGTCTCTGCGGTGGAGAAATTGTCTCAGGAGGTCCAGCAACTCAAAGAGGATATCTCCTGCTCCCCATCTGCACGGGCCAGTATCTCAGCCATTCGGAGTAAGCGTCCCTCCGCTCAAGAGAGGAGAAATTGTGAATACACACCCCGGGGCACCCTGTGGTTTTACCTGCATGACCACGGAGAGGACATGAGGAAGTGGGATGGAAAATCTCGACCCTAGAGGCATGGGTACGTGAGCTGCAGGGAAAAACAAGGGGGGTTTTCCCAGGAAAACTGCTGCTCCAGTCTCCAGTGAGCAGCTCCCCAGTCAGAGCAGAAGGGCTGATTCCACTTCCAATCTTAATTAAGGGACTTYTGATTCGTACTTACAAGAAATGGGTAGCGAATATGATGACCAGGACGAGAGGGGCCCTGCCTCCAGCCAGGTGGAAGAAAGGGACAACCGGGTTTACTGGACTGTGTGGGTTCGATGGCCTGGCACATCAGACCCACAGGAGTATAAGGCTCTCGTAGACACCGGTGCACAGTGTACCCTGATGCCATCAAGCTTTAAAGGGGCAGAACCCATTTGTATTTCTGGAGTGACAGGGGGATCCCAAGAGCTGACTGTATTGGAGGCCAAAGTGAGCCTAAGTGGGAATTAGTGGCAAAAGCACCCCATCGTGACTGGTCCAGAGGCTCCGTGCATCCTTGGCATAGACTACCTCAGGAGAGGGTATTTCAAGGACTCAAAGGGGTACCGGTGGGCTTTTGGTAGACGGAGGAAAATAAACAGCTGTCCACCTTGCCTGGTCTCTTGGAGGACCCTTCTGCTGTGGGGTTGCTGACGGTCGAAGAACAACGGGTGCCGATTGCTACCACGACAGTGCACCGGCGGCAATATCGCACCAACCAAGACTCCCTGCTTCCCATCCATAAGCTGATTCGTCAGCTGGAGAGCAAAGGAGTGATCAGCAAGACTCACTCACCCTTTAACAGTCCCATATGGCCAGTGCGAGAGTCTAATGGAGAGTGGAGTCTAACAGTGGACTATCATGGCCTGAACAAAGTCACACCGCCGTTGAGTGCTGCCGTGCCGGACGTGTTAGAACTTCAATACGAACTGGAGTCAAAGGCAGCCAAGTGGTACGCCACAACTGATATCGCCAATGCGTTCTTCTCGATCCCTTTGGCGGCAGAGTGCAGGCCACAGTTTGCTTTCGCTTGGAGGGGCGTCCAGTACATCGACTGCCCCAGGGGTGGAAACGCAGCCCCACCATTTGCCATGGACTGATCCACACCGCACTGGAACAGGGTGAGGCCCCAGAACACCTGCAGTACATTGATGACATAATCGTATGGGGCAACACAGCAGAAGAAGTTTTTGAGAAAGGAGAGAGAATAGTCCAAATCCTCCTGAAAGCTGGTTTTGCCATAAAACAAAGTAAGGTCAAGGGACCTGCACAGGAGATCCAGTTTTTAGGATTAAAATGGCAAGATGGATGTCATCTGATCCCAATGGTTGTGATCAATAAAATACCAGCCATGTCTCCACCGACCAGCAAAAAGGAAACACAAGCCTTCTTAGGCATGGTGGGCTTTTGGAGAATGCACATTCCAGATTACAGCCTGATTGTAAGCCCTCTCTATCAAGTGACCTGGAAGCAGAATGATTTCAAGTGGGGCCCTGAGCAACAACAACTCTTTGAGCAAATTAAACGGGAGATAGTTCAGGCAGTAGCCCTTGGGCCAGTCCGGGCAGAACAAGAGGTAAAGAACGTGCTCTACACCGCAGCCGGGGAGAATGGCCCTACCTGGASCCTCTGGCAGAAAGCACCAGGGGAGACTCGAGGTCGACCCCTGGGGTTTTGGAGTCGGGGATACAGAGGATCCGAGGCCCGCTATACTCCAACTGAGAAGGAGATATTGGCAGCTTATGAAGGGGTTCAAGCTGCTTCGGAAGTGGTTGGTACTGAAGCACATCTCCTCCTGGCACCCCGACTGCTGGTGCTGGGCTGGATGTTCAAAGGGAAGGTCCCCTCTACACATCATGCAACCGATACTACGTGGAGTAAGTGGGTCGCACTGATCACACAGCGGGCCCGAGTAGGAAACCCTAGTCGTCCAGGAATCTTGGAAGTGATCACGAACTGGCCAGAAGGCAAAGATTTTGAAATGTCCCCAGAGGAGGAGGTGAAGCGTGCTGAAGAAGCCCCACTGTATAATAAACTACCAGGAAATGAGAAGCAATATGCCCTGTTCACTGATGGGTCCTGCCGCCTTGTAGGAAAACATCGGAGGTGGAAGGCTGCTGTATGGAATCCTATAAGAAAAGTTGCAGAAAATGCTGAAGGAGAAGGTGAATCGAGTCAGTTTGCAGAGGTGAAGGCCATCCAGCTGGCCTTGGATATTGCTGAGCGAGAAAAAAGGCCAGTACTTGACCTGTATACTGACTCATGGATGGTGGCAAATGCTCTGTGGGGGTGGCTGCAGCAATGGAAGCAGCACAACTGGCAGCGCAGAGGTAAACCCATCTGGGCTGCTGAAGTGTGGCAAGATATCCCTGCCCAGGTAGAGAACCTGTTTGCAAAAGTACGTTACGTAGATGCTCACGTACCCAGGAGTCGGGCCACTGAAGAACACCAGAACAACCAGCAGGTGGATCGGGCTGCCCAGATTGAAGTGGCTCAGGTGGATCTGAACTGGCAGCACAAGGGTGAATTATTTCTAGCTCCATGGCCCATGACACCTCAGGCCATCAAGGAAGAGACACAACATATAGATGGGGTCGTGATCGAGGGGTGGACTTGACCATGGATACTATTGCACAGGTTATCCATGAATGTGAAACATGCGCTGCCATCAAGCAAGCTAAGCAAGTAAAGCCTCTCTGGTATGGAGGACAATGGCTGAAGTATAAATGTGGGGAGGCCTGGCAGATTGACTATATCACACTCCCACAGACCCGCCAAGGCAAGCGCTATGTGCTCTCCATGGTGGAAGTAACCACCRGGTGGCTGGAAACTTATCTTGTGCCCCATGCCCCATTGCCCTTGAAAAGCAATCCTATGGCAACATGGCACCCCAGAGAGAATTGAGTCAGATAACGGGACTCACTTCCGAAACACCCTCATAGACACCTGGGCCAGAGACCGTGGCATTGAGTGGGTATATCACATCCCCTATCATGCACCAGCCTCCGGGGAAATCGAGCGATACAATGGACTGCTAAAGACCACACCGAGAGCACTGGGTGGTGGGACATTCAAACATTGGGACACACATYTAACAAAGGCCACCTGGTTAGTCAACACCAGGGGATCTGCCACTCGAGCTGGCCCTGCCCAATCAAAACCCTCACATACTGTAGAGGGGGATAAAGTCCCTGTAGTGCACGTAAGGAATATGCTGGGGAAGACAGTCTGGGTTACTCCTGCCTTGGGCAAGGGAAAACCCATTCATGGGATTGCTTTTGCTCAAGGACCTGGGTGCACTTGGTGGGTAATGCGAAAGGATGGGGAATTCTGATGTGTACCTCAAGAGGATTTGATTTTGGGTGAAAACAGCCAATGAACTGAGGTGTATAATGTTAATTGCTATATAATGCTATACGTCATATCAATGGTATTGCAGTAACAATCACCCAGATTAATGAAGAATGAACTCTGATGAAATCGTGTAAAGTGCAACAACGATAGAACTGGATGAGCACAGCGATAATGGAACCAGAACTGGCTTCAGGATGCAACAATCCAACACCACACACCATCTCCCCTGCCCTGAAAGACTGTTAGGACAGATGGAGCCCAAAGTCATGGACTAAATGAACTCAATGGACATTTTAGAAGGATGGCCCATGGACTAAGGGAATGATATCTGTGTGTACATATCAAAAGACAGGAAAAGTGGTGATGATTAATTGGGATGTATCCAAAAATGTGAGACCTGGGCATGACGTAGATGGTATAGAATAAAGGGTGGGTACTGTCCTGGTTCCAGCTGGGACAGAGTTAACTCTTTTCCCAGTAGCTGGAGGGGGTGCTGTGTTTTGGGTTTGGTAATGAAAGGAACGTTGATGGCCCATTGATGCTTTGGTTGTTGCTTGGTGGTGCTTGCACCAGGACTTTTCAGCCTCCAATGCTCTGCCAAGTGCAGGGGGAGCTGGCGGGGGGGGAGCACAGCCAGGACGGTTGACCCAGCTGGCCAATGGGGTATTCTATACCCTGTGACATCATGCTCCGTATAAAACTAGGGTGAGGGGCAGGGGGGCTCTCATGTCCAGGACATGCAAGTTTGTTCAGGACGCATTGTGGGTGAGCAGTTGCATTGTGCATCGCCTGCTCTGTATATTCTTTTATTGTTGTTGTTTTCATTGTTGTTATCACTGTTCTACTTTCTTTTATTTCCATTATTAAACTGTTTTTATCTCAACCCGCGGGTTTTATTTTGTGTGCCCTCCCGATTCTCTCCCCCATCCTACTGGAGTGGGGGGGTTAGTGAGCAGCTGCGTGGTGTTTAGTTTCTGGCTGGGGTTAAACCACAACAAAACTACAGCAATTGTGAGAAAATTCATGATTTTGTCCTGTGGAAATTTTTCATACTTGTCGCAGTAAAAGGCTAGCTTCTGCCCACAGGGAGGCAAAAAGTCAAATGTGACTCAGTATAATTATAAACATGTTAGATTTTGCACAAGCTCACTTGAGAAAGGGTATGGGTCAATTCTGGCAGCTTTTTGCCACTGTTACCACCACACAAGCAAAATGCTTGGTGTTATCAACACCTCGCTTATAGATCAGAGAAACCAGCACACTTTCTGGTTCAGTTTTGAGAAAAAGAGGCAATTCCAGTTAACAGCAATGAAACTCGAGGGTAAACACACAGCACAGGTTTTGGGAGCAGCTACATTATCCATGACCAACAGCGACTTTATCACGTTGACAGGGACCTGATGGCCTCATGAAATATATATGAAACAGTGCTGGTCATGGCAGCTCTCCGAGAGGCAGGGGAGGCTGGGCAAGACCTCACCTTGATTGCATTAACACAGCACACTCTTACTGCATGGAAAAAAAGGTCTCCCAACCCCGCAGAAGTTTTTTATTTCCATTTTTAGCCTACTTTTGTAAGAAGCAAGGTGCACACAATTTAACTGTTGTACTTGTCTACTAGAAACCTGTGAACCCTTTAGTGCACTTAAATAATTTTGACTGCAAGGGGTGGAGCTCTTCCTTCTCTGCCACATCTCCGTGAAGTCCGTGTGAACTAGCCCCCGGGTGAAGACCCTAATCAGGCTCCCCAGGAGCTGAAGACAGAAAAACTCAACCAGGCTGAGGCTCTTCCACAGGATTCCATATGGCAAGTCACCCCCCACCTCCCAAAGCTTCTCAGACCTCTGCAACTGTATTTTGCTGAATATTGTTGCCATTGTATTTAAAAAACAAACAAACAAAAAACCCCAAACCCCAAGGACATACAGAACACCACATAATTTTCTCTGCATTTCAAGACAGTGCATGGTTTCAAGGCTCAGTGGTGCCTACATCCCTCCCTGCTCTCTCCTCTACGCAGCACAGACTTAGTGTAGGGGAAACCAGAGAGAGTCTGGCATAAGCAGACACCACCCCCAATTTCAAAGCTGCTCTTTGGGTTGCTCTTTGACCCCTGTGGCATGCCTACAGAGCTGGGCAGCGCTGGGCTCAGATGTGCTTTGGGAAGGATCTGCCAACACATTCAGACAGTGCAGATGGGTCACCAGCATTACCAGGACACCCGTATCACCCTTGCTATGCCCTAAGCTGGCTTCTATCTTGCTCACCTCAAAGCAGAGAGCAAACTGGGCCAGGCTCCTCCACCCCCTCCTTCCCATGGAGCCCAGCTGCCCTCCCCTGCCCTGCCCGGGCAATGGCAGCTGTGGGGCAGCGATTGCTTCCCCGGCCAGCACAGCTCTGCAGCTTCTGGTTGATTGCAGACACCGCAACATCTCCAGGCTTTTGGCCCCAAATGAAAGGGATTGCTCGGTTAAGCAGAATAAAAGTGAAGTATTTTTATGTCTCAGCCTAATCTCATAGATTAGTGTCCATCCTGCAAGTTCCTCAGCACACAGRAGCAGATTTCTTCCTTGTGCTGTTGAAGGCAGAATAATCTCTTGTGTAACGACACACGGTCTGGGGGATGCTCATTAGCAGCTGCCTAATCCAACCGAGTGGCGCTTGCGACCGCGGCACTGACCTGAGACCCTCTCCTTCTGGCGAGTGCTGTCGGCAGAACTCCAGGGTGAAGGACTCCGCTGACGCCGAGTTGTCTTGCCAGCGGATGGTGGCCACATCCCAACACACCGTGCAGTCCTCAGCCTTGATGGTGGGGACAGTGGGCGCTGGTAACAGGGACACGTTAGCTGTACCGCAAGGAGGGCACCAGCAGCTGGCGGGGGATGCTTATGAGGGAAAAGAAGAGTAACCTCCCCCAAAATCCACAGGACAGTTAGTTTTGCCCATCTAGCAATAATCTGTTGCTTGTTTGTGTTTCAGTGGCAGAGGTCTGCATTATGGGGAAAAAAAACTCACACTGGGAAAGTCACTGTGAATATTTGTGCATTTCTGCACATTCTTAGAATGCCCGTGTAGATTTTTATGCCTTTCCTCAAGCATATTTTCCTTATTTCTGTCAATTTTCAAGGAGCAGAGCACCAAGGCAGCACTGCCTACAGCTCTCTGTGATCACCTTGATCCTGTCCTCAGCAGTCCCCACATGAACTTCATCAGAAACAAATGTGCTGCTGCAGAACTGAAGGGGAGATGCCGACTTTCTGCTTAATTATGTCCTGTTTATTTTTGCAATGCTAAAATTTGGTCCTATAATTTCTCTTTTTTAGACCCTCAGTTTAAGAACTACAGGCCCAACTGCAAGACAGAAAACTGAATGTAAAATAGTGCACTGAATGCAAGTAATCAAAACCTATTGTGTGAAATTGCACATCCAACATCGCTGGCTGAAAATGAATTAGTTGTATTCACTTGCTCTTTCCCTTTCCAGGGAATAGCAACCTAAATGAACCTTACAACCTGTTGTTGAAACTAATAGAAACAGTCTTAATACCAATCCTTAAAAGAAAGGTTATTAATTAAAAAAGGTCATAGAAAGTTATTTTGCTTTTAAAGAGATTGAGTTTCAAATAGGAAGCCTAAGACAAAAGTAGAAATTAGACAATTTTATGACAAGGTAATCTTACAGAATTGCAACCAGCATTGCAGATGCATTCTGTTTTGTAAGAAAAATAATTTTTTATTAGTAGAAAAGGAAAGAAAAACACCCACAAGTACATATCAATTTCCTGCTTTAGTGAAAATGAGGAGGTTAACAGTTCAGGTTAAGATGTACTTGATGTTTTACTACAGGAACAGCTAATTTAGGTATTCAGCAGAAGAAAGAACCTGCGGGATAGATTCTTATCTGGTAATACATCCATGTAGCTCCCCTAGCAATAATCTCTTAATTCTTTTCTGACATATTTGATTATTCTCTGTTTTTAAATGCATCTGTTTCTAAAGAATAAAAAATTAATAGCTAAATGCTTTAATACCTGCATTCAGCAACTGACACACATACCCACAGTTATGTATGTGCAAATAGTATGTCACAAGATATCAAGCATTTTTTTTAATATGAAATTATCTGTCTAAAGAGTAGATGGAGTCAGCATACCAGAAAAAGTTGTTACTGTGCTTCTGAGATTTTTTTTTAACAAATAAACTGCAGTTAGAATATATATCCGATTTCCTGGTAATATCCCAGCACTCATGTAAGTGATCTTCTAAGAGGCAAAGAGCTGAAAAGGGTAAGTTCTTACTCTGTCCCTCACATACAGGGTGAGAATCACATAGGTTTCGAACAATAGAAGAAGGTGCATTCACTCCTATGTCTTTAGGATTGCAAAGAGCCTTCATCTGGACATCTGTTTGAGACGGACAGGGAGGAGGGAGATAGAGGGATACTTGCTGCCTTCAGCATCATTCCCTCACAGAAAATACTGCTTGGAAACAGCGTGTTCCCCAAGGGAGGGGGGGACTGTGAGTTTGAGAGGTAGAGGAACAGGAGATGGGAGGTGCTGGGGGGATGCTGCAGCAGCACCCGCCTGCATTCCCCACAACTCCCCAGGCCCACTGCCACCTCCGCAGGTGCACTCCCAACAGGGAAACCTTGTGGGTGTTTCCAACACCTGGAGAGGCACAGCTTTGTTCTGCTATTAATGTGTATGTTCCCATAACTGCATATACCAGCAAATTATTTTCTTGTATGTGCCAACTTTTAATCATCTGAATTACTAAAAATAAACTCTCTAAATACCTGCTTCTGAGCTCATTGGGTTACTTGAAGAATCAAAGTATTCTAGCTTTATATCAAAAGTAGCCAGGCTCACACTGAAGAACTGGTTTCCATTACCGGTGCTCATCTTTCCGTCCCTGACGTTAAGGGGATGCAGTGGTTTTGCATCAATGCTCAGCAGTGTCCCCGCAAGTCCACCTKGGGCTCAGTGCACTCCAGAGGGAGTTCACCTCAGCTTGAGGAAAGGTGTTTAATGAGCCCTTATTTGATCTAGTTTATTTGTTTTCTTAAAGAAACAGGTCAAAGGAAGGCATCAAAGACTCAAGGAAATTCACTTCTTCAGAAGGCTTCAGTTTTGGGAAAAAGAATCGTGAGCCTGATGCGAAAAGGCAGTTCTTAAAAATAACAGCTTCAGAGAGGTTAGAACCCCTTTTTAAATTATTATTTATTAGCTAGTAATAACTCATTACTATTTCACCATTTGCAGGAATTCTGCACCATGCTCACAATTACATTGTTGAGGCTATAAAATTTGAATTTCTACTTCGAATTCTCTGGAAAATAATCTTTGCTAAAAACATGAATAACAAAATGAATATCAAGGAGAACTATCAACAAATCTGAAGTCTAGTGGATTAAGGAAAAGGCTTGAAGCTGTGGTTGCTGCCAAGTGATTTCAACAATACACTTAATGTACAGAGTTATTTCATTACGAAATTGTTAAATACTTTGTCTGTATTTTGATTGCAAGAATGGAATGATTGTTTTTATCCTGTAGCACTAAAAAAAATTAACTGGCAAGAGGGCCTCAGACCCAAGATGCTTCACCTTGCTCATAATTCAAGAAGGATTAGTTTTGTCAATACAAATTATTAAAGAAATTAATGCTCAGAAAAATTAATCAATCAAATGAAGCTCATAAACAATACTCATCTAATTAATCATCCCAATTTATAACACTTAAACAGCTGCAGAGCCTCTCAGCCACACCTGAAATTTGTGTCCCACTGAGCTAGACACAGCATGTAACCTCGGTAAGGCAGGCCTTCCCCTGAAAAGTTAATTATTTAAATCAATGCAATGTAGATGTATTTGGGAGGATGGTAGGGAGGCAAAAAGCGCAGCCATCACCTCATTTCCACAGCCAGGTGGCTTTCCCAGAGCTGCCCCGGAGCATTGCAGCGTACGCATAAGAGTAATTCATCGTGTGCTGCCCCAATGCCCCAGTCATGAGGCTTGGAAACGCCTTCAAATCTGAATGCCTTCAAGTTTCCTCCCAGGAGCAATTACGCCACTATCTCTCAGCAAAAAGGGAAACAACTGCAAGTTGCCTGCTATTTGCCAGATGGGCTAAATGAAGCAGTTGCTTCTCTTTCAGTAACACTATGGATTAGAATTGGTCTAAGGACCTGAAGCTTATAATAATCAAATGCCAAAATAATAACTAAATGCCAAAATATGTACATACCTGTTTTAAAAATGGCTTTTTCACTGGGTAGGCTACAGCCTGTGCCATTCACAGCCATGACCCACACACTGTAGCAGCGATCCGGCTCCAGGTCTTCCAAAATGCAGTGGCTCTCCTTCACCGTCACTCTGTACTCTTCCACCAAAGCTAGGAGGAACACACACACGCACGGGATGTCATACATCTTGCACTGGTAGGGTCTATGACTGCGCTTCTTGACTAACATGTAAAAACCAGTCAATTAAAAAAGTCCAGAAAGCGTTACTAGCCATGATCTCCATATTTCACTCTGACTCAGTTTTGACAGAAGGTTTCTGATGTGCCCTTTAGTTGAGTGCACTCAAACCCCATTGATGGCAAGGGGAGATTACGGCCCTCAGTCCTACTGAGGACTAGGCTGCAAATTTGGGACATACAATCGGCAGTTGTCAACCCTGGTTTCACTGCTCTATAACATAACAATTTCTCATAACGGACTTTATAGCCCTGAGCTATACATTAGCTATTATAAAAAGCCCTTAGCATCCTTTAGCATGCACAGGCACACCCACATACACACACGCACACATGGATTTGTGCAGAGCCCAGTTGCTTAACGACTTTATGATCAGTCTGAGTTTTTTAATGAATGAGCATTTCAATCCTCTTTTCTCAATTTCATATTTAACATTTGAAATATTTTAATGTCATTTTGAAAAAATTCTTTGTCTACATGTGGAAATACAGTGGAAATACTGATTATTTTTTCCTGTCATTTTTTTTATTAGGACACATTTCCGAAGTACATGCATTACAACCTAACAAAGCCCATCCCTTTGGGAGCTCTATCTGCAGTCCCCATAAGTACCCACGGGGCAGCATGGATACATCCTCTCTGAAGGTCAGGCTACTTCATAAAAGGTCACCTCAACAGAGATGTTGCTGCTTCTCTCTAAACAACTGCCCTGCACTTTACAGACCATGACATTTATCTTGCATTTTGGGGGACAAAGAGGGGAAGAAGGAACGGCATCTATTTCACACTCTCTTCCACCATTACTCATCCTTAGTCCTACACATCATGTCTTCACAGCCCCTCTTACTTCTGCATCCTGGGCCCTCACCTGCRGTTTGGCCTCCCCTCTGCTGACCCCAGACCAGAGCAGAAAGGACTCCTACTGTCGTGAAGGCAAGACCTTACGCACCCCCTGCATCTTTGCTGGCTTGCGGCTCCTCCATACAGTAGACCTGGAAGCAGTCGATGGCATTCCCATCATTCACAGCCCAGTAAATAGCAATGGAGGTGCTGGTGGCTGAATCTGGTTCCTGAGGTACAACAGTCGGTGTCTGTGGGACTGARAGGAAAGTCTCCCATTGTTATTCACACTCCTGTATTTTCAGCCAAATTACCTACAGGTTCGTGAGACAACCTGGTTGCTTGTTTTCACTCAGGTTGCTTATTTCCACAGAACAAGTACAGCAAGTACATGAAATATGGATAACACTGGTGCAGTTTTAGAGCAATAGGTCCTCCTAAACCAGGAACAGAGAAGTTAATTGCTTGGCATTGGAATTTGTCCATTTGCCTCCCAGTCCGGACAAAATAAGATCCAGTCCTAGTACTGGGACTACCTGAACCCAGTGCAAAGTGTATGCCCACACCCTGCCCAGCTTTTGGGGTCCTTCTCTATGGGACAGAACCACCACGCAGATGAGTCATGGCATGGCTGCTCATTTCCAACCTCGGGCAGGGAGGCTTCTAGGGTTGTGGCAATCCTGGACATGCAGAGCTGTCATACAACTCCAGCAATCCCTGTCCTTTCCCCAGGAGACCTGCTCCCTTCAGTCACAGGGAGAGCTCTCCAGCTCTGCACACATGCTGATGAAACCCCAAGAGACTCCTGATAACTTCAGGCCACCTCCTCAGAAAGGCCAGAAGACCCTGGAGCCTAACACAGGCTCCTTTGGGTGATCGCCTTCTCCATTACGTGACCTTGCCTTGCAGCATAGGCACCAGAGGGGAAAGGACACCCTATTAAGAGGATGCTTATGAAAGTGGAGACTGAAAGCACTTGTTTGTAGAAAACAGGATGAGATAGCTCACTGATGGGGAGAGGGAGCTTGCAAAAGAAGAAAGTTTCCTCCAGAGACAGATGTATGTAGCTGATCCCAGAAAGCTGGGCAGCGGAAAGGACCTGCCACATCAGGAAGGAATTCATGCAGTGTGTTAACCCACTGAGATTTACAGCAGCAAGGATGTGCTTTAGGTAAACAAAGGCTCAGAGCATCTGCACTAAGAGCCTGGGGAGCAGGAGGCTCCCTGCAGCCTTGGGTCCACCCCTGCCCAGAGGTAGACTCCTACTGCAGGTGCACTACCAGGTGCTCCTGCTTGGCATGGTCATTTTCCCCACAGACCTAGTGGACAGGGGATCCTTGCTGTGCAAGTGAATCCGAGCTCTGCCAAAGCACCAGAACCTCCTGGGACAACCAGGAGCATCCTTCACAAAGACTGCTTCAAAGACCTCCGAAGTTCCACAAATTTCATATAAACTTTGTCTCCTGATTGGCACAGATCCATCCCCGATGAGATATTGTTCCCCTCTACAATCATGGATTAAAAAAGAGGGAGGGGAAGGAAAGAAGCAAAAAGCCCCAAAAGATGTTCATTGTTAAAGTGATTGCAGAGAATGAAAATACATGGTTCTACTTCTTCACCCAGTAAATTTCCATATTGCATGAATTCTCTTAGAATCTCAGCAGAAAGCTTTTGCTTTCTTTCTGTTACCTTCACAGTAACGATGACGATCCCCTGTGGCATGAACAAGGCAAACGCAGGTGCTGGCTGTTTCCTTATGATTTATACAGAGAGCTACCAGTACAGTAGGATTACATCTGCTTCCCATTGAAAAAAATTATCTGTCTCATTGCTAAAAACAATCTGCATTTTGTCTTTTGACTGCATCTAGAGTTGGTCGATTTAAAAATTGATCATCTTTAGGAAAAGACTTCCTTTCAGTGGACCCAGTGGGGAAACCAGCTTCTTTTTTTTTTTCCTGTGAAGTTGCCTAGAAACCGCTATTTATGATCACAGAAACCCCACAACTGCAAGATTTATTATTATGCCAAATCTGAATAGAAGCTAGCTTAATGAATGAAACTTCTGAAAAAAAGTTATAGATCAAAATTCAGTTTGTTAACATTCTCTTCAGAAACAGAACACACATGTCTTGTCAAAGTGCTGGTCCCTTTTTAAATGAATTTTAGTCAAAGAAATTAGATATTTGTACCACAAGTTTTGAGTAAATCATATTTTTCAACATAAAAGTGTGACATTTTCTCACCAGTTCAGTTTTCAAGGGAGTGCTGTAGTGTAAGGAAGCTTTTCCTTCAGGCTACCTAATCTCCATGGCCCCCAGGAGAAAAAATAATAATCCCAAATATTTTCTAGATATTTACCGCTTCCCAATATAATGAGAAATAGCATTTTCTTGGCTTTGTGGACTTGAAGAAGGAGAGCAGTTACATTCGTCTGTGACTTTAATGGAAGATTGTTACAATCAGCAGAGGTCCTCACCTTCTGGTATAAAAGGGCAGGACTCAGCAGGCTTTGGAAATAATAATTTTTCAATTTTTAAGTTTTACCCACTCTTGTGGCACAGCCTGGGTTCCAGTATGCTTAATGGCATGCTGCAAAGGTTTTTTTATGCTTACACATTTGTTAATGGGGTGGCTTATGTGAAAGGAGGAATAATTTGATGGAAAAGGGCTTTTCATTAGTGGATATGGAAAATTTGGAAACTGAGGCTGTTTTGAAGGAAAGATGTTTCGGAAGTGGTGAAAATAAAGTTCTATGAAGTTGTTCAGTAAAAGACTATACCTTCTGAAGGAAAAATATGTGGATTGGAGAAACATGGCAAATTCACATGTATTTCATCAAATGGCTTCAGTTAAAAAATAATCCTGACAGTGTCTGATATTTGCCTCCAGTATGTAATAAATGATGTACTCAAGGCGTTCAATTCCAAATAAAGTTTCACGTAGGCATTTGCCTTTATTTTCCTTCAGGTAGGGTGTAATCTTGAAAAAAAAAATATTTTGTCTACTGCTCGCCAAAGTAAAAATCACAATAGCAACTGAAATACTTAGTAGTGGAAGTGAAGAATGAAAACCAGGTATTTTAGAAAGAGAAAGAGAAGAAAGTATAAAGGATGAGGAGCTTTGAAGGTCACTTGCTAGTGGACCGGTCATTCATTTCCAGTTTGTCAAAGCAAAGTGRTCTGGAGCCATTTGCTGTTCAGCAAACACAGTAGCTAATGCAAATGAAACCGAAAAGCGGATCTTAGCAGTTTGGGGAAAAACATGTTGGAGTGACTTGTGGGAAAAGGAAATACAGCATGACAATATGGGTCTGTCCTCCTGGATGACCTTGCCAGTAGGTAGCAGCCCAGGAGAAAAGAATGGTTGCACCCATGGGACTGCAAGAGGGAGTTTCGGAACTAAACCAATACACATAGCACATTTGCACCACTAAGTTAACTATGGCTGAGAGTGGGATCTTTTTGTCTGAGTTCCTAAAGAAATGAGGCTGAGATAATGCTGCATACACAAGTGCCTGTCCAACCTCACCTGAGAAGTTTTGAATGTCACAGGCAAATTCATACAAATCTGACAAGTTAAGGTCTCAGAGATATTAAATTCCTCTAGGTCTAATAAAAGTAGTGGTGTGGAGGAGAGAGACAATCTCCCCACAGTGACACTGCTGACTGCACTCAGCTCTTATTAGACACCGGAGAGTCTGTGTAGGATGGCACTTCTCCAATGTCCCATTAAGCACCTGAAAACCCAACCAGGAAACATAGCACCTTAGGGAAATTGATGCTCTAGTTCTGGTGCTCAGGGACCAAACATGTGAGAAAGAGGCATCCCTTGAAAAGCCAGACAGCGACTACGATGGCGGTGGTGCCTGTGATGGTGAATGGGAAGTCACAAAGCATGACAGTGAGATGCAAGCTCCCAAAACAAACCTTCTTTTGAGAAAGAAGCACTGGAGTGAGAGCCTGTTATGAGGAAAATTAATCCACAAATTGGTGCTGACAAACTCTTCATTGGCAGCTGTCCAGATCCAGAGAATTTCTATAAATATATGTACAGGCAGAGCAGAAAGTCCATACAGGCAGACTATTCACAGGTTATGAAATATCAGGTAGATATGAATAAATCCCTTTATCATGTGCAATTCTCACCGCTGCCCTCTGAAGCAGAGGCTGTTTCCAGCTACAGTTAACCACTTTCCCTTCACATCCCGTGGGGGTTTCAGGTGCTTCCGTTCACTTGGCACAAGCCCAGGGATCTCGGCCATCAGCCAGCCCCTTGCTCTCCTCCCCACACCAGTATGCTGGGGCTGCCCCCCTTGGAGGAAGAGAGCTCAGGAGACCCTTTGATTGCCACTTCTGTCCCTGCCTGCAAGGGAACAGCAACTGCTTTAGCCCTGGGAGATTTACAGGTAGGGACCTTCTGCTAGTCTGAGGTACAGATATCTTAAATGATGCAAGAATCCCCCACTTTAGCACTTTTCCCTCTGTTGCTCATTTTACTGTCCTACTATAAGCCAAACACTTGTGCACAATTAGACTTCATTTTACATTCAACTCTGATTGCTAATTACATGGTTTGCAAATTTATACTTCTCAAATAGATTCTGTTTTTAGCTTCATAAAATTTCCAAAGCATTGCCAAAATGTTAGCTTTTGTAAAGACGATATTCAGAGATGCTTACCAGCCACATGTTTTAAGGAGTGCTGGTTGCTTTGTCCTGGACTGTCCGCATAGTGCTCAAACAGTGAAAAAGCACTAGGCATCTTTTCTAAAGAGAGAGTAGTATCCATTGCAGAAAGTAACCTATTTGGAAGAAAACATAACCGTAAAAATCCCTCGCGGCGTCACATAGTTTCCAAAGGCCAGAAGAAAAGACCATGCAATGTACACTTCTCTAAATATTTCCCATAAACCTGAGGACAACATGCAACGAGAAACTGTTTCCCTGATTTTGAATATTTAGAGCATACTGTGGTTTCAGATCAGGATGGCAGAGAGAGCACACACGGTCTGTCTGTATACACTTGACCTGTTAGAACGTGAGGATTTGAAGTTCACATCAAGATTCCCAAGAGCACAGGGGTTTGGACTTACTAATGCAGTGCCTTTAAAGGTTACAAACCTTAGAGCTAAACTACAGCAGTTGACTCCAGAGACGTAATGTAAAGCAGCTGCTTGCGGCAAGCAAAAGAAAACATGAGAAGGAAGATGGATTCCACTTAATTAGCCCATATTTGCTGAGTTTATTATAGGAAAAAACCCAACATATTTTTAACTCTGAGGCAGAAGCAGCTTCAAGGAAATGAAAGATTTTTTTTTTCAAGGCAACTGAATTTTACCTTTCTCTCTTTCTTTTTTTCAGTCACCAAAGTAGTTAATTATGCATAATCTTAAGAAAGCACAACATATATAAAATACACTTTCTTTAGAAAAACATGCATTGTTATATAGACTTGTTCTTAATCTTTTTTAGCAAGTCAGGTGTTATCAAAGTAATAACCAAACTCATGCACAAAAGAGAATAAACTTTAMATTTAGTGTGTAAGTTAACAAATAAAGACCAAGTATACAGAAAACCTCGGAAAATCATTTCTTCACATTATACCTGCTCTATTCTTATGCAGTAAACTATGTGCAGATATGTGGCCAGACTGAGGCAGCACTGATAAGGGTATGTTTGATATGCACCAYGCAATGCCCAGGCCCTTTGGGCAAAGTCAGTGGTGGTGATGTGGACAAAGCGGGTTTGCGGGCTTGCACAGGAGATGCCTGCAGCCAGCCTGTCTGAATATTTGTAGTTCACCTTGGAAAATTTGTTGGGGAATATGGGCTTGTAATTGAACACTTCTCTCATAAAGGGTGGGTTTCACCAAAATGACTCCCTTGAGGGAATCACACATGGCAGAGAACTGTTTGTGATTGCATGTATTTACCAGTATGTGCAGGCGGGCCAGGATGCAGCTGTGATGAGGCAATAGCCCGCTGACACATCCTGAATCAGGCCATGCCGATGAAAAGGCATAGGAAACATCAGCCCATAGTCTCCTGGTAAGCTTTTGAAAGCTACTTAATCTCATTTTTTTCTGGAATTGTGTTCAGAAATATAGCCCAACAACCCCAGCCATGTGAGTGACACTTTGCATTATAACCTTTCAGAGACCAGGTAATACAGAACCAGACTAGTGAAAAAGAATGTACCAGTGATGTTTAAGAGATGGAAGCATGGTCAAATTGGCTTTTTTTTTTATTATGTGTGTGTGTGTATAATAATAACTACAAGGAACATCTGTTTAAAAAAATCTGTGTAGAGATTTAAAATTAAGCTGACATTTTTAAATGGTAGTTGTTTAATTGATGTATTACAGAACATGTGAAAACACTTCAAAACCAGTCTTACAGYAACAAATATAAAACCTTAATTTCATTATTTGCAAGGTTTATAAAAGTAGCTGTGAATATTAGCAGTATGTTTTCAAAGCTTGCAAATAAATGAAGCATCCAGCATGCTAGGCCTAGTACTCACTACAGTGCACTTAACCCATACTTCATATACCTTTTATTCAATTCTTTAGATGACTAAAGGAGGAAAAAAAGAAATGTATTAATAGTTTTCAAAACTCTGAAAATGTTGAAGAGCCACTTATCTAACAGCCTTGTGACTCTCCACAGACATAAAATACACATGGCTTTATTGACTTGATGTTGTCTGGGACACTGCTCATTCACACCAGCAGAGAATTTGGTTCCTTAAGAATATTCCACTTCAAAGCTCTGGCTCAGCAGGCTATTAGAGTCTAAATCTGGTTTTAAACTCCTGAGGGATCAGTATTCAATATCCAGGTTTAAAGACCAGAGCACAGTCAAATACTTTCTTAAACCAAGGCTTTTACAGAAAGAAATGACTTGCACATTAAGAACACTTAAATCCAAATTCTGGCTGAAATCTCCTTTGTAACTGCTGGCTGCCAGAACGTGTGTGAGTTTTGTACTCATGGAGTGAGAGTTTCTTCCTTGCTCCATGAATCTTCATCTTACACTTCCTGACTCATGGACAGAAAAGCTCCTGTCTTCTATGACTAAAAGAAAAGGACAGGGAATCTAATAATCTTCTCAACCCACAAAAGAATTTCAGATTACAAAGTTATCTTGTTGCCAAAGCACTGATCCAGCACCTCACAAAGTTCAGGAAAATAAGATATATTTCTCATCCATCCCAAAATAGCCAATGTCCCATGGCATTCACTTGGTTACAGGATACTAAGACATTGTGTAGCTTGGAGCAGGGGAGAAAGCCAAATATTGCTCCACCATTTCCATTACTGCTGGTATATAGGCTCGGGGCTTGTATTTGGAAAGCTGTTTTATTTTGCATGAATGATCAGTCTTTAGACAGTAATTTGAACTTTTCATTTCTTGCATCGCAGGATAGTTTCTCTGCAACTTCCAGACTACATGCTAATTCCATAATGGTACAAGATTATTGTCCCAGAAATTCCATCCCCTTCAAGACTGCTGATACACTCCAAAAAGGAGAAAGTGTGATAGCTCACTTATGGACAAGTCTTGCAGCACAAAAACAATCGTGGAGGACCCAGGCCGTTAATGATTAATCTGCAAGACCCTATGACGCCAGCTTACGACTGACGACTGTATGAGCTAGGTAATTCAAGTCATGCAGATTCACAGCGGATGGTTTTTACATCCAGAAAGGACCTTTACAGACGCGGACCTCACATGCACATTCCTAAACCTAGCGCATTGCTGTGGTTTAACCCTGGCCGGTGACTAAGCACCACACAGCTGCTCACTGTTTTTCAGCAGTAAACCTTTATCACAGCCTCAGTAATTTGAGTGTATAACTACTGTCTGTGTCTGCCTGTTTTAAAAAAACCAACAAAAACCCCACAACTCAACAACAACTCTGCTTCCAGTTTAGATAATTTTCAATTACACTGTCTTGTTTCACCTTTATTTTCCATACAGTAAAGTACCTTTTACTATAACATTTCTTACTCCTCAGTGGATAATTAGTTCTTAGATAAATTGTCGAAGTGTCTCTTAGCCTTCTCTTCACAAAACAAAACAGAACCATTTTAATGTCATAAGGCACATTTTCATCATAGGCATCATCTTCACAGTTCTCTCTGAGCATTCACATGACAAAAGCAAATGATCTAGCAGTTTCAGAGTGGAATAGCTGAGCTTGCAGGATTTAGCTATCTTAAAAAAAAAAAAAAAGGAAGGTAAATAACTCATTCTCATCCCAGGTACTGTATAAGTGCTTTCCTAACTAGTATCATAAAAGCTACAATATGAAAGCCATTTTTACTTACATTTAGGAAAACAAATCCATCGAGTTCTTCCATTTCTTTTACTGTTGTCTCCAAAGTTTCCTTTGCCAAATCAACAGTTTGCTGGAAGTTAACCATCTGCTCATACAGGTACTCCATTTTCATCTTCTTCACTTCCTCAAAGTTCTCTGATTTCTCATCATATTGTGCTACCACTTTCTTAAGCATCTGTTCATTCTGCTTTTCCAATAACTCTGCATTTTTCTTACAGTTTTCCTGCAAAGTAAAAATAGATGTAAATTGATCCGCAGAATGAAATTACAACATTTAATGAATACACAGAAACTCTTGATTACCCATACATGAGCCATCCACCAGACTCCTTCTGGCATCCTGAGAATAAGAGAATTTTATTTCTGTAAGCAAGCTCATCTGGGAGAAACAATGCTGGCAAAATAACCCTAGAAAAATACATTAAGAACATGGCAGATCTTTTTTTTTTACTGTTAGTGTTTAAAATTAAACTTCTAAATTTAAGCATCGAGACAGGAAGTCTGACTACAAAATAGCTAAAAATCCATACTTTCAACTGAAATTAATAGAGTCCTCAAGGCTTGAGAACTTGGGCATTAAGAAATTAAGACATTGGGAAACTCATTTAGATGCTTCACACAGGATTCTAAATAAAGACACAAACACTGTGAGCCTTTTATAAATGTAAACAAAATTAAGGGAACTTTTTCCTCCAGTGCTTGACAGTCACGTATTCCATTTTGCAATGATGTGTAAAAAAGCAATCTTTTTCTTCCCCTAAAGTTAACACCTTCCAGTGGGAGAGGTCAGTTTGAGGACTGGAGGAACAGTTCATTTTAGTGGGAACAATGAAGCTACAAAACAAGGCAAGCATATCTTAGAAGTAATTTTGTAGAGGGAAAGAAAACCAGTACAATAAAACACTGGACGTACCTCAACAGAGTTAAATAGCGATTCAATATCACTCACAAACTCTTCAATCTTCATTGACTTTTCTTCCAGTGCTATTAGCAATTCACCTAAGTGATCCTGAAATTTAAAATGTTTCAGTAAGATAAGCACGTTATTTTAGAAAGTTTTTACATGTAACTTATTTTAAGTAAATATTTTTGTTTTCCCATGAGACACCATTGGAACAATTGCTAAATTATGTTTAAGTATCTCCCTGGCTACAAAGGCAAGCACAGAAATAGCAACTGGAACCRTCACAAAACTGTTTCCAAACCAAAAAAAGTGAGGTCAGTTCAACAAGGTGCTGAGTGTCTATACAAGTTGTTGAATGCTACGAATCCCAGTGCAGTTTTGCTAGGGACTGAGGGTACTCAGAGCCTCATGAGGGTCCTTGAGAGATTGCAGGAACAAGCCCATAAAAAGGAAGATAATCCAGGTAATTATGAGACTAATAGATTATGCAGCATCGTGATTTTTTTAAAATAGAATTTTAAAGATATTTCCTGTCAACCAGAATTCATCAAAATCACTGGTTGAATTAGAAGTGGAAACAAAAACAGTCCAATGGACAACAGACATCAGAGACGACTCAGAACTTTTTCTTAGTCCTTCTTGACCTTTTGCGAAAGCAAAGCTGGCCATTTGTTCAGGTGCAATTTATAATTTATAAAAATACATAGTTTTAATCAGCTGGTATAAATCTAAAAGGAAGGTTAACTTCCTTTGATAACAGCGTCCTATTATGGCAAACTTCTACAGCTAGATCTGTTGAAAACTAGCATATGACTTTCCATTAATTATAAATGTCACATTGGACTGTACAATTGAAGGCTCACTTTATAAATATTTAGGGCCAATCACCAAGATTCAGAGGCAAACTTCTGTTTGTCAACCTATAAAATCTGACAGATGCCATCCATAGTTCATTTCATTTACTGTGAAGCTATGTTCCTACATTTAAAATTCAGGTGGCAAACATTTTGCTATTTAATGTTTTCTCAGTAATCATACAGAAGTAACAAGAAACAAACAAATGCTGTCTGAGAGTAACCTGAGCCCTGAGTGCTAGAAATCATGTGAAGCCAAGCCTGTGTTGTGGCCAGATTTAATATTGGCTTCATGTCCTTCACTCCGCAGCCAGGGAGTGATGTCATGGGACATTTATTTGCAGCTTAACTTGACTTGCTGCAATGCAGGTACAGTCAAGGGATGCACTGGGGTCTGTGACTTTATTACTGACTTACTGGTGGCTAATTATCACTTCTGACCCAAGCAAGAACGGTCATATATGAAAAGCAACTCTGCTGTCATACATCTGCACACCACGGAGATAATTTGTAAATACTGATATTTGAAACTGCCACATTGACTCCTCCTACTTTTAATTTCTCTTTCTTGCATGTGAGTTAACATAGAGATAACATAAATACCATTGATACAAGCCCTTCTGGAATTTTAATGAAATTACACAGAACCTGTATTACCGTCAACCAAACATGTTGACAGTAGAGAAGGAAAGAGACCTCACCGTTCAGACACTGGGGTGAGATTAAATAGCTGGTAACCAAGAAAGGAACTTGTACATGAACAAATCTGATATGGGAAAATTGAGACATCACATGCCTGCTGTTTTCACAAGCAGAACTGCAACTTAATGAAGAATAGCTTCCACAGAAACGAAAGCATTTTCACTAGTATTGATAGCAAAGGATTAGGCTACTGAAATGGTGGGCATTTTTGTCTATCTTTTAGAATGGTACAGTTTAGAGATAGTGGGGAAAAAGTAGGACTTCCTAAACTCTTACCCTGCGCTATAGCTAAAACACTGTTGGCACAGATGAACATGAACTGAACAGAAAATGAAGATGGAGCTTCAATAAAATTGCTGTGTAAACCGTGTAACTTGTCTAAAATCTCCAAGCAACCAACACATGTAACTGGGATGGGGAACACTTCATGATGATGTGGTTCCCACATATGGAGGTTTCTGTACCTTGCCAAATGAAATGAGCTGCTGTTACTAAAATTTTCTTTTCATGGAAACAACACTCTTCCCATTTCTCCCCCTACACATACAAACCAGAACAAACTTACACAGGTGAGCAGGCTAAAAGATGGAAAGTCTGGTAACAGCTACATACAAACAACGTCATTCAAACTCATGAACAAATAAAAATATCAGCTTAGCAAGCCTAGGACTCTAGAGAATACCTTAATAAGATAGTGTCCCTTCAATATATCTAACAGGTGTCCAGGAATAGTTTTTATTTTATAGATACTGTGATTTAGCCTCTGGACTGCTTTCTGTAGCCTCTCCCCTAACAACATAGRATGTCAGAGAAATTAGCTTCCTTAGCTCCTTACCTCATGCAAATTAATTCTTACCTTCATCTTGGTTGCAGCAGCATCTAGTGTTGTGACTTCATGGTCTTTATGTTCTCCAAAAAGCTTGTCAATAGCAGATATTGGGCATTTGCAGTGGTAACAATATGTGTCTGCTTGCGCTTTTTTCAATTCTCTTTGTGGACTCTCAGCTTGAGGAATGTTAGTTGCTGATTTTTCAGGATACATCACCACAAAGCCTGAATCTTCAAGCTCAACAGGTGTTCTTTGCTCTGGCTCATTAACAAATTCATAACTATCACCAACCTGTTCAAAAGAGTCCCTGTCTTCAAATAATAGCTCCTCATGTGTGAATTGAGATGATATTTCATCTTGCAAAAGTTCTTCTTGCGTAATCACATCATAGTCCATTGACTCAGCGAGATCTTCACAAACATCAGGGTGCTGCTCCTCTCTTTGCAAGTCTGGCTCCTCTGTTTGCTGAATGGTAGGGACACGTGAAAGATTTTCCTGGGTGTACTGATCTTCTTCACTGTCTTCAACAGGAGTCCGGACACATGGGACATATTTTTCCATTTCAGGAATTGCTTTTATTTCATGCTTTTCTTCCTGCTTATTACTAGCTTCTTTATATGCAGCTCCGTGATAATCCACTAGTTGACTATATACTTGGTGACTTGATTGCTCTGGCAATTCCTCAGTTGTTTCTACAGGTACGTTTTCTTCTTCTCTTTGTTCAGTGGTATCACTTCTTGCACCTGGAAGAATTACTTTGCTTCCAAAAGGAATGGCATGCATTGGTTTACAAATTGTTGCTTGAATGTCACTGTCAACCTGGACTTTCTCTCTCTCCACAACATCCCTTTCTGGCAGAACCTCAGTTCTTACACATTGAACATCACCAGACCCCTGCTTGTCTTTGTCCTCTGAACTCTGAACTGAAATTCCTCCACTAAAGGACTCATCCTCTGGTATCTGATTCTTTTGAGACCCTATGGCCTTACTTGGAATTTCATCTTTAAGAATGTATTTTTCAAAATATATTCCCGTTCCATCATCTGTGTCTGAATTTCTACTAGGGAAAGAGGCATTAGAATTACCACTTTCCTCATCAGAAGGAGTCTCATCCTTTGTCTTTTCTCCTACTGCTTCTGCATAGAGGTCCTTGTATAAAAATGACAGAGCAGGTGGCTCCTCCAGAAGTTCTGGATTAACTGCAGCAACAGTGGTAGGGAACAACAGAGATCGTTCTAACACTCCTTCTTCTGAATCAAAGAGTGGGGTCCCTGGTGACTTCCGTTCATCTTCTACGTTTGTAACCTTTTTACTGCTAATATCAATTGATTTCTGCAGAGGTAAAGGTTTTGGAGCATCTGCATAGGACTGTATTTTGCTTTCTCCTTTCACAGTACCATAAAAGACTTCATCCAGATCCTCAAGTAAGGAAAACTCCTCTTCCAAAGTATCTACCTCAGCACTTTCTTTAAAAGATGTGGCTTCTTCCACAGGTTCACTGGGATCTTCTGTCACAGGAAACAATGAACTTGGTCTTTCAAAATGTGGCTTAACTGGGGATTTGTCATCAATCAATGTATATTTTTCAAAATAATCCATATCGGCCACACCATTATTAGGATCCAACATTGCATTATTATTGTTTTCTGGCAACTTGGGATTTTCTTGTTGTGTTTCTCCAGTTTCCTCAACATCATCATTTTTGACCAATTCTTTTAATTCATGGCTTTCAGGCTTTCCCAACACTGAGCTTTCTGAAACTTCTGTGGTTGTTCCAGAAGCTAGGGCTCTATGGTCAYCATCAGCTAATTTTCTTTTAAACGAAGGATTTGTTTCCAAGTATTCTAGTTTATCTGGCAGGTGTTTACTTTCTTCTTGATCAACAGAAGAAATATGTGTAGGAGCATGAATATTGAGTATTTCATAACCTTCTGAAATTATATTAAATAGATCTTTTTGTTCAGTAGGCTGACTGTCTTCTACAGCGCTCGCATGTTCCATTTCTTCCTCTTCTCTCAGGTGATGTTCAGGCATTTCAGGCACTTTGTCTGTCTCCGGATGTTCCATTGCTTCCATTTTTGTAGGGTTTCCAATCCTAGTTTCATGCTCTGGAACTTTGTCTGGACCTGGATTATCTCCTCTCAGATACCTTTGCACTCTGTGACTAGTTTCTGAGGACACTCTGTGGGAAATTTCACTTGACACTGCATCAGAAACTCTAAACATATCTCCTTTATTCTTTGTAGTACCATGAACTGTAAGTGCTGTGCAACTTTCAGATGGGAATTGTTTTGATCCAAAATCAGAAGCTTCATTTGGAGAAAGCTGAATTCCTTGCCTGTCTACTTCTGTAGCTCTTATTGGACTAATTGAGCGAGCTTTCACCTCTTCCGCCAGCCAGCTAGCTAGACCAAAAGATGGAATATCTGGATTCTGCTTTTCATCAGAACTAGAGCTAACGGACTTCATCTCTGCTGAAGAAAGGCTGCCCCGTTCACCAGAATAGGGCTGAGTTTTGTGTGTCACAGTTTCATAGACAAGATCTGATGAAACAGCTCCCAGACACTCTAAGGATGTATGCTTTTGGTCTGCAAAATATGGTTGCATTTCACATCTATCCTCTCCTTCAGTATAAATGCCTGAAACTACGCTAGGTTGCTTTCCAAGCATGCTTACTACATCGGATAAAGATGATGGAATATTTTGGTTTTTTTCATCATCAGCGAAAACCACTGACACTGACTCTTCAGGTAATGTACGAAAAGGTACAAATGAATCTGATGACACTGCTTGCCTGTCTGCTACAGCAGTCACCTTTGACTCTGTGGTCACCGACCTCAGCACTGTCTGCACATCAGATTGTATTCCTTGCTTATCCTGCTCAGTAGTGAATTTGGGGGGACTTCTCAGCTGCTCTGATTTCAAATATTTTGTGTCCAACAAACGATCTTGAGATTCTTGCTCATCTTGTTCTTGTGTGTGCATTAGAGAGACACTCTCCAACTGCACTGTCTTCAAGCTTGCTAATTTAGGTGAATAGAGCTGAATTTTTTGCAATTCTTTTTCATCATATGGTGGAATTACATGTTTACACCCTGATTGTGCAGCCTGGGGAATAAGTGGCTGCATGCTTTGCTTTTCTTGTTCAACAAGGGACCATATGGGAACCAAATACTCAGAGGCTGGTTTTGAATAAGGTGGAATTTCTTGCTGACATGTTTCATCAGCTGAATAAAACAGAACTGAAGGTTCAGACTCCAACTTTGAAGCTACAGTTAAATAATCTTGACTTTGTAGAGTTTCTTTTTTATCTGTAGAATATGATAAATTTAATTGTTCAGATTCTAATTGCATAGCTGCATGGAAATAATGTGGATTCTGTCCTCTCTCTGTTTCAGGTAAAATTACATGTTCAGCCTCTGACGGTGCAGCCACAGGCAAATGTAAATGAATTTTTGTATTCTCTGCTTCTTTTCTTTCAAAGAAGAAACCTGAAGCAGGCTGGGCAGTTTCTGTCTGCTCTTTTTTACAGTGGGAGTAAGATAAATCTAAGTGCTTGGGGGACAGGCCTCCAGTTACAGGTAAAGACTTCGGACTTCCTTCCGGTTTTGTTTCAGAGACAGAATGCAAACCACCCAAAGGTACAGACACTGTTTGTTCAGTAAGAGATGAATACAGTTGGCTCTCGGCTTCCTCGGTGGAAAAGCATAAATCTTGTTGTTTAGTTTCCGGTTGAGCAGTTAGAGATGAAGTAGCCCCAGTGTCTTGCTTCTCTGAACTCCCTGGTCTCAGCAGGGCTGTTTCATGCTTTTCTGCTTTGTCAGTAGGACTTAATAAATCTGATTGTTCAAAGTCCGGTTGTGCAGTTCCCTGTTCCTCAGTCCTGCCAAAGGTATACGATACAGAAGGTGTTTCTGGTTGCTCTGTGTCAACAACAGAGTACTTCAAATTAACGCACTGCCGTTCAGGTTGGGCCCCATCCCTTCGCTCCATTTCACTCTTGAAATATGATGTCTCTGGATGCTCCAGCTGGGCAGTCTGTGGTTGCTCTGCTTTGCCATAGGAGTACAATAAATGTGGTGGTTTCATTCCACGAGTCTCTGCTTTGCCAAGAGAATATGACAAATCTGGACATTTTGATTTCAGTTGTTCTGTTTGCAACTGCTCTGCTTTTCCTGTGGAACCTGAAAAATCAGAAGGCATGAACCCTGCTCGTGTAGTTTCGTGTTTTTCTGTTTTACCAAGGAAATGTGATAAACCTGGTTGCACTAAGTCTAATGGAGAAGCTGGTTTCTGCTTTTCTTCACCAAGGGAGTGCAAAAAGCCAGGCTGGGCCATTCCCTTTTCCTCTGGTTTGCTGGAGGACTCCAAAAGCTCTGGCTGTTGCAGTGCTTTTTGGGCAGGTTGTGAGTGCTCTGATTTGCCAGCTGGATAGGATAAATCCATTTCTTCCACCTCTGGTTGTTCAATTTCATGGTGCTCTTGTCGACCAATAGAATATGACAAATCTGGACAGTTTGATTTCTGATGTGTAGCTTCCTCTTCTACTTCTCTAACAGGGTAAGATAGCTGTGGATGTCGCAACTCTGACAATACCATTTCTTGTTTTCTTTTGCCAGAAGAATACAACAAACCTCTGTGTTCCAGTTCACCTTGCACAGTTTGCGTTTCATCTGTTTTACCAAGGGCATATGTTAAATCTTGTTGTCCTACGTCCATTTGTGTTCCTTCCTGTGACAGTGTTTTGCAAATGGAATATGATAAATTGGGAAGTTCACGCTCTGGATGTGCCATTCCTTGTTGCTCTATTTTTCCAATAGGATGGGGTGTTACAGGCTGCTCTGATTTCTGTTGTGTAGCCAGTGGCTGCTCTACTTTGTGACTGGAATACGACAAATCTGGATGCTCAACCTCTGGTTGTGCTGTTCCCTGCCGTTCAGTTTTGCCAGTGAAATGCAGCAAGTCCTGATGCTCTGCTTCCACTTGAACGGTTTGTGGTTGTTCTGTCTTTCCAGGGCAAGATGATAAATCTGGTTGTCCTAACCCAAGTTGTGTGGTTTGTTGTCGTTGTGTTTTGTCAGTGGAATATGATAAATCTGAATGCTCCAACTCTTGTTTTGCCATTTCTTGTTGCTCTTTTTTGCCAGAGTAATACAAGAAGTCTGAGAATTCCCCTTCCAGTGGGGCTCTATTTCGTTGCTGTGGTGCACCACGAGAACTTGACAACATTGGCTGTTCCAATTTCAGTCGCACTGTTTCCTCTGGGTGTAATGTATAGCTTCCCCTCTCCTGTTTGACCTCCAGTTGTGCGCTTTGTTTTTCTTCACTAACAGAAGAGGACAAATCAGGGTGTGGTACTTTGCCCGTGGCATCTGAGACATCTGGATGCTCAGACTCCAGTGGGGCAGAACACGATGGCTTTGTTTTGACAAAAGAATGCAACAAATCGTGCTCTTTCAACTCTGGCTGTGTTGCTTTATGAGGTTCTGCTGTGCTAACAGAGAATGACAAATCTGCATATTCTGATTTTGCTTGGGAATTTCGCAGTCCTTCTGTTTTCCCCATAGAGCACTGCAGTTCAGAGTGTTCCACCTGCATTCCTGCACCTTCCCATTGCTCTTCTTTGCTGGGAGACAATGAAAAATCACCTGGCTGTTCCTGCTCTGGTTGAATCTTTTCTTGTTGCTGTACTGTGCCAGTRGAATGCAACAAATCTGGATACTCCAGATCCACTTCAGCCATTTGAGGTTTCTGTGTTTCACCAATTGGACATGATAAATCCATTAGTTCTGCCCCTGGTTGAATGATTTCATGGTGTTCTAATCTGCCAGCAGATAAATCTGAATGGTTTGGTTTCGCATRTGCAGTTTCTTGTTCTACCTCACTAACAGAATAAGATAACTGTGAATGTCCCAATTCTGGCTGTGCTTTCTTTCCTTGTGCAGCTTTTTTGAAGGAATACAGGAAGCCTGGCTGCTCCTCTTGAGCAGTTTGTGCTCGCTCTGTTTTACCAGGCCAAGGTGATAGATCTGGTTTTCCTAGCCCTAGTTGTGTAGTTTCTTGTGTCTCCATTTTATCAATGGAATATGATAAATCAGGATGCTTTGGCTCTGGTTTTGCCMTTTCTCTTTGCTCCGCTTTTCCACTATTAGATGATGCATCTGGAGCTCCTATTTTATCTTTTGCAGCTTGTGGATGCTCTGCTCTGCTGACAGACTGTCCCTCATCAGGGCATCCCAAGGCTGTGTGCACCACCCCTTGCTGCCCCACTTTGTCGGTGGGGGATGCCAAGTCTACGTGGCCCAGGTCCAGCTGGGCAGGTGCGAGTTGCTCTGTTTTGTCATGAACATACAACGCATCGGGCTGTTCCAACCCCAGCTGGGTTGTTTCTTGTACTTTGTTGAGGGAGCATGCTAGACCAGGGTGTTCGTGTTTCAGATGTGCAGTCTGCAGTCCTCCTGCTTTGAAAATGGAATAAGGCAAGTAAGGATGTCCCTGCCCTGGTTCTGCCATTTCTTCTTCTGCCATACCCACAGAATGGGCCAAATGTGGAATTTCCACTTCTGTCTGAACTGTTTTCTGTTCTGCTTTTCCAAAGGGGTGAGTTAAACTTGTTTGCTCTGATTCTCGTTGTACTCTTCGTTGCACCTCTGTGCTATCCAGAGGATATATCACATCAGCATGTCTTGCTTCTGGTGGGGCCATTTCGTCATCCGGCCTGTCAATGGAAAATGATAAATCTGGTTGTTCCAAGACCTCCTGGGCATGTTTTAATTGCTCTGTTTTACCAGGAGAATATGAAAACTTTTCTTGCTCTAACTCCTGTTTTGTGGTTTGCTGCTGCTTTTCTCTGCCAACAGAAACTTTTCTGTGTTTCTGATCCAACACTACTACTTCTTGTTGGTTTGTCTCATCAGTAATATGTGACAAATCAGGATGCTTCATTTCCCATGGTGCAATTTTTGGCTCATTTGCTTTGCCAAGGGAACATGTCAAATCTGGATGTTTTGACTCTATTTGTGTAGTTGCTGGAGAAGCTCTTTTTCTGGCCATTTTAGGCAATTCTTGATATTTAGACTCAAACTCTTGAGTTGCTTGTTCTTTGGCTTTACCAAAGGAAAATGATAAATCTGGATATTCTGAATCCAATTGTGAAGTTTCTTGCCATTTTTTTTGGCCATCAGAACATGTCAAATTTAAATATTTAGATTCCACTTCCATACTTTCATTTTGTGCTGCTTCACCCAGGGTTCCTGGTGAATCCAAATGTTCTGATTGTCCTTGTGTTTCTCCCATGGAGTATGAGAGCTCTGGATGTCCTGACTCCTGCTCTACGGTGTCACCTGGTTTTGCTTCACCACTGTCGCATGAAAAATGTGGATGTTCCATCACCAGTGGTGCAATTTCTTGTTGCTTCATACGGAACGGTAAGGTTGGATGTTTCAACTTTTTCTGTTGTTCAGCTTCATGAAAGGAATATGACAAATTTGGATATTCTGAACTCACTTCCATTTCCAGTGGAGCTTCTTTTCCACTGGAAGATGGCAAAAATGTTTGCTCCAGCTCTGGATGTATTATTTCTTGTTGCTCTGTTTTGCCAGTAAAACCTGAAAGAAATGGTTGCCCTGATTTGTGTTGTGTCGTTTCTTCCTGTGTTTCTGTACTTACATAGAATGTCTGTTCTGGATATGCTGGCTCTGTTTGCATTTCTTTTTGCATTTGTTTGCTGAGAGAATACGGCAAAGACAGATGCACTAACTCTGATTGAGCTGTTTCTTGCTGTGCCAAATTAATTTGGTCTATGACCTGTGGCTCTTCTTTCCCCCAGGTTTCTGACAAATCTGAATGCTCCATTGCCATTTGCATAGCTTTTTGTTGGACTGTTTCCTGCTGTTCTAGCTCTCTCTGTACTATATCTTGTCGTTCCATTCTGCCGAAGGAATACGATACCTCTGGCTGGGCCACATCCAGTGGTGTGGTTTCCTGTTCCTGACTAACAGCAGTGGAGCAGGGGGGAAGCGACTGCTCYTGCTCCAGTTGTGCCATTTCCAAGGTCTTTGTTCTGTCAGCTGAATGTGAAGAGCCCAAAGATCCTGACTCCTCTCTTTGCATTACTTCTCCAGTGGTAAATGAGAAGTCCTTATTTTCTGAAGCTAGTTGTACATCTTCACGCTGCTCTGCTTCACTAATGAAACATGATGGCTCTGGACCTTCTAAGTCTTTTTGTACAGCTTCTTGTGCTGTTTCTCCATGGGAATATGGCAAATCTGCTTGCTGGAACTTTGGTTGCAATATTTCCTGTTGTTCTGCTTTGCCAGTGGAGTATGTCATCTCTGGCTGTTCTGTCCTCAGCTGTGAGGTTTTCTGTTGCTGTTCTTTTCCAGTAGAATGTGACAAAACTGTATGCTCTGACTGCAATTGAGTAGTTTCTCCTTGCATTCCCTTAGCACGGGAATACAGCTTACCTCTAGGTTGTGAATCCCGCTGTACAGGCTGTGGCTGTTCTCCTTTGTCACCAAAATATGATGTAAGAGAATTGTCCACATCTACTTGTGCCAATTCTTGCTGCTTTGTTTTATTTGTGGGATATGGCAAATCTGAACGTGCTGTTTCCAGATACCCAGTTTGCTGTGTCTGGGCTCTTCTGGTGGAATCAGATATATCCGGATGTACCAACTGGAGTTCTGTAGTGTTTTCTTTCTCTGCTTCTTCCATCAAACATGAGAAATCTGAAGGTACCAGCGCAAGCTGTGCTGTTTCTTCTTGCTCTGCTTCTTCAGGGGAATAAGATACTGACTGTTCCAGTTCAAATGGAACAGACTTTTGTTTTTCTGTTTCTTCCCTGGAAAATAAAAACTCCTGATGTTCCACTTCCAGCTGTGCACTTTCTGATTCCTCTGCTTCTTCCCTGGTGAAAGAAAAGCCTGGATGTGCCATCTCCAGCTGTGTACTCTCCGATTCCACCATTTCTTCTCTGGAGTATGAGAAATCTGGGTGCTCTGTCTCCAGTTGTGCAGTCTCCAATTCCACCATTTCTTCTCTGGAGTATGAGAAATCTGGGTGCTCCATCTCCAATTCCTCTGTTTCTTCCCTGGAAAAAGAAAAGTCTGGATGTGCCATCTCCAGCTGTGCACCCTCTGATTCTTCTGTTTCTTCCTTGGAAAAAAACCCTGGATGCTCTGTCTCTGGTTGTGCACACTCTGATTCCTCTGTTTTTCCC